>JACXIV010000144.1:2927306-3393815 GCA_014737475.1 Bombus confusus
ACTCGAAGATATATGACATATTCACATTGATAATGTGATATCAATTTAATCGAACTTAAATCGCCTGAAATGTAACAAATTGATTAAGAATCTGAGGAAGAACGAAGACCGCTTTTTTCTTTACCTAGCATTGTCTCGTTATAGTTATTCATCTATTGACTAATGTTCGAACAGAATATTTTCTTCGTTCAAATTTATCCGTACAGCAAACACGAAGCGTACGTTGAAGTTCAGCATGTATACAAAGTCTGAATAAGAAAAGTCTTCTCGTTGAATCAGCGCCAACATTTTCAATCGCCCTTTGCACTCGATAGAGGCTCTCTTTTTCTCCGCCTTCTTGTCTGCTCGGCAGACAGTGATGCAATTCGAGGAATTGAATGCATTCGTACTTTTAACATTCTTCGACAGTCGTGCTTGTCCTCCTCGTCACGACCACTTCTCTTTTTCCACTTTTCCATCGCCCTTGCTGTTTTTTCCCTTCACTCTGTGACACGGCAGGGGATAATGCGTCCACAGCCGCGTGTCTTCGAAATTTTACTTTCAAAAATGTCGTGACACTCGCCCTTCGTGCCGCATTACGTATTCCGTTGAATTATTTCGAAACGTTCGAGCTACTTTGCGAAGCATTTTGGAAATATTGTTTCTCTCCTTATCAATAAATGTATTATAATCATTTAATTCTGTAATATAAAGATACCGAGATGTTGGTATTGATGCTGGTACTAGTATATCGAAATAAAATTGTCGCTGGGAAGGAAACAAGTAGCAAGAAAAGAATGCGATATGTATATTTCTTACATATGTTGATTTCATATTATAAACACATTCTGTGCATTTCAACGAATTCTTTAACAACGAAATCTTCATACAATTTTGTATGCTTTAATTAAATGGATTTACTTAAAATACATTTTTAAGACTCCAAATGTATATACTTTTGAATCTAAAAAACAAGTCTCCATTTAAAGACGACAATCGATACCATGAAATTTACGCAAACGTATTTTTACGATTCTTAAGCCAACCGTTTTGAATGGGAAATGGACATTTCCTAAATGTAAACATACTTTCGTACAATCTTCTCCAATTATTTATCCAAAATTTCAGTGTATACTTCCAACGCGTCTTAGTATTTTCACCGAACGTAAGAACAATTAGCTGACCGTAGCAATACCTTCCCTAAAACGTGTCACGAAACGGGACTGCGTGGTCCGCAGCCGCAGAGAATACGATATTCCAAGCACGTGTTCCTTCTAGTTCAACCAATTCCTCGGCAAATGAAATGAGCATCCTTTCAGCCAGAGTCTAGCCACGATAATCGTAACAAAGTTACCGCGACGTAAAGCTGTCGGGCGCAACGAGGACGCGATAACACGCGCGCCTCTTCAACGGGGTCCATCTTGCCTGAGACGCGAAAATATGCATTTCGCTGTTGTATAATTGTCGTAAATACGTAAGCGCGACGCGAGCTGAAGGCAGAAGCTCGCAGCGGACTGGCTCGTCACTTTTTCAGGCTGCGTAATGTCGTCAGAACGAGTACGCTTCGCGAGGGCGCGGACCGTGTATCTGTGATGGTATGTTTCTAATTTGCGTGCATGCACCGTGCACCCCATCAGGCGCAGCAAGAATTTAATACACGAGACCACGCCTAGCTGGGTCTACGCAGAGAGATAGAAGGAGAAAGAGAGAGAGAGAGCACAACCTATGCAAACCGGTGCCGTTCAAGCACAACACCACGTACTAGCTGAGTCACGAGCACGCGACCAGATCTGCACGACTGAACAGAGGAGCGGTTCCAATAACGTAATTACTTTCGTTGCTTCGCCGGAAACTGTTCGCACTTCGAGCACGCACGCCCTGTCTATTCAATATGCTTGTAACCTTGTGATTTCACCTTTCGATGCACTTTTTACTCGTAGGAGAAAATCAGCCGTGGAATAGATTGTCTGGATCGCTTAATGGAATCCATGAGCATATTACTGTTGAGGATGGACGATGAGGACCTCTAATTATGTATACGTAAGGTTAGGCGCTGTCAATCTATGGATCTGATAGTAGATTCTTGGAGGAATTAACGTGTAGTGACTTTGAGGTTGTCAGTAATGTTTAAAAATAGGCTGGAATTTAAGTAATACGAAATATAGCGTTGTGTAATGTAACAGAACTGGAAATCTTTTTTTTTCAAGTATATGAATCAATTGTGAAGAATGTTATTTCTTGAACTAAAAATGTCTATTATTATGAAATCTCTACTGTTTGAACTGACAAGACTAGAAAATGAATTGAACAAAATCTAAATCGCATTTGGTATTCTATAGCGAATTCTAAGCATATATGTAAATGTACCTTTTCTTTTTGTGCATTTAAGAAAAATTTAATCGGATAATCTTCTGTCGATTTAAAAGAATAAAAGTATACCTCAACAATAAAACAATTATCGAACACGCGCATTTTCATCAATCTCTGAACAGGGATCTTATCTTACGGTTATTCAATACTGAAAGTGCTTTCCACTCTCTTCTATAGTATCTTTAAACTGTTCAATATTTGCATACATACATCGATCTCAGCGTGTAATGATGTGTTAGTAAAATCCTTTAAAGAACGATCTTCCTACACGTAATTCTCCACTCGGTAGTTCCGACGTGCAGGACTTTAATACGCTTTATCGAACACAATTGGCTACCTCAGGTAGCTGTAAGATGAGATAAATAGTCGAATGGTCAGGTATGACGAAGTCAATGACTACTGGTTATACCTTCACGACCAGCAGTAACCTTTGAACCACGAATGACTATGCAACATTGGTATTAATCGATTCGGAAGCTTTCAGAGGAGTTGCTCCGAGCACGATGACTAAACGACTTCGATGTATGTCGTTTGTAGATTCTGAAACCGTAAACAGAACGAGGGACTGTCCAACTAAATGATAGAGACACCTATTCTTTTAGATTCTAATCCAATGAAGACCATTTATATACGTATTTTATTCTATAAAAATCTTTTCGTTATTATAATTTGTGCATCTATAAATACATATTATTTATGTATTTAAATGTAGTAAGTTTTGACGAAGTGTTGCTCTAATGAATTGCAATTTTATGAAGTATTGGTACTCTCCTAGTAGAATCTTTTTATTTTAATTACGTATTGTAATTATTTATTATTGTTATCTCGATAGTAGTCGATCTTTATTCTTTCTTCTCTATATCCAATTCTTTATTATAGAATTAACTAAATCGACTATTTATATTGTTCAAATCCTTGATTTTTCTTCGATTATATTCCTGTATATATATTTTATATTTATATTCTTTAGATATTTCAAATATATATTAGAAGAATCCAAACTACAAATACGAATTAAGCCTAAGAAAGATGTAATTAATCGAGTTCGAATTAAGTAACGATACACATCGACATTAACTAGCTTTCCACTTAGTTTACTACACATTCAATGCAACAAGTTTCCACTCAATCTCTTTACTACAACTTAACATAAGTACTACTCGAATATTTAAACCACTATTAACTACCCGTATCTACATACCAATTAATCGTTATTCGAAACATTACCACAGCAAAATTCAACCTTAATCAAAGTTGCTTAATCCTAATGTGGGAGACTGAGACTTACATCTATAGCTATAAGCCTAAGAGCCTATATTAATGTTATTTCTATACCTACAGTTCTATACCTATTTCTCTGAACAATTTTTATTTCTTATCGACGATATCACGAAACCACTCCCGATATTCATATTCTATCATACTTTTATTTCCACGTCGAAGCTTTACCTAATAAAGCTCCAGAAAATTTGTTTTCTTCGTACGTTAAGTGACGATGGCATCGAGTCATCCGCACTCGACGTACTAATATATTAAAGAAGGGAAAAACAATATTCTGAAAAAAAGAATCAAAATTCGTTCGTCAAGATTGTCGAAACGCGCGCGGAACAAAGTTCGCGTGGCACGAAGGCGTCGTCCCCGGCGATCGTCGGAGGTGTCTCTTCCTGGCTCGGTTATCTCCGACTATTAGCGTTCGACTCTATGCAAATTCAGCAGCAAGCTGTAGCGGTGCTGTTCGAACGGACCCCATAAATTCCGGTGGACACGAATGATCTCAAGCTTTCTCTCTCTCTCTCTCTCTCTCACTCTCTCTGTTTATGTTGTGGCATTCGTGGCTGGTCGTTTGACGACACCGTGAACATATACTACCGCGATGTAAGCGTACACGGAAGGTATTCGCTTACGTACGCCTTACTTACCTGGATATCCGCGGCCACAACCGCGAGACGATACACGCGTTCGCACGCACACGCGCGTGTCCAGAGGCGCGGGCACCCGTATTGCGACAACGAACGCTTTAACGCTTCGGTTCCGAGCGATCGAGCAGGCTACCTGCCACCTTTTGCCTACGTGTACCAAGTGTAGTCGACTGCCGGGGGTATTTAGTATTCGAAAGGCATCGGACCCACGGTACTTCCCACGGCTATTTCAAATCCACTGTGTACACTCTTTCGGTATTCAACGCTGACGTGATCACTCGACACGCAATGCTCTGCGTTCCTCGTCGTTGGACACACGAAAACAGACGCAAGCCGTATTAATCGCTAAGGTTTTTGAACTCGGTCTTGTGGACTCGATGGCCGTAAAACGATACCTCGACGTCGACAAGTGGAATGCTCAGAGTTTTTAGCTTGCATGGGGATAAAAGAATGGTGGTCTCGCATGTTTGCCGAGGGATATTTGGGTTCGAAACGGAATGTAGTATCGGAAAATATTTCAGCTATTATTGTAGGAAATTTTTGTTATACGGAATCTTTTGAAATTTTAATGGTCATCGCGATGAGATACGATCATTATGATTGGGTTTGTATAATTTGAAATACATGCGAGAATGTCTGTAGAAGTTGTTATACATTTAGTACAAACATAGATTTCGTAGAAGAAAATATATATAATCTGAAGATCTAAGCTGGAGATCTCGAAGTTGTGAAAATGAATTTCATAATGATTTATATACGGAAAACACGTGGACAATGAACAAATGCTATATAAAATCATTTATCACCATTAGCTAATATAAAATATGATAAGAAACGAAAATTTGATCAACAGAGTTGTGAAGGAATATATTCGTGAATCTGATCGATTATTTGAATCTCCAATTGTTATTATCTTATCATAGTCGACTATAGTTTGGACTAAATTTAAATCAAATTATTTAGCTTTAATACGATAAATATTATTGATAGTATCGCGTAAAATGTAAAATACGAATGAAAACAAAGTACACTGCAAATTACATAACGTAACGTAAACTGTTCCGGTTCAGCTGCGACACAACGATACCAATCTAGACTGAAGATTCGAGATGTTTGAATAATTACATTTACAGTTGAATCTCTAATAAACGGTTCAACTAATACCTCGCCTCTTACGATTTGAGTAACGGTAGCACGAAGGATTTATTATTCCTTAAGAGCCGGTATTTAAATACAGTACAGCGTATGTGTATTACCGGAGCTCTTATATTACGTACTAATCTGTGGCATGTGATAATGGTGACACGTGATGAGCTACATAAGCCATAAGTTATAACTCCATACCAGTTACGCTATCACGGAAGAATCCTATATTCTATAGATATTTCTTCCACGTAGGATCCAAAAGGAAACTTTAGTAGAAATACATTTATGATGAAAAAAGTTGATTAAATTAATCTCAATTTTAATTCCTCTTCATCCGTTAGTATACTGTACGTATAAACAGATACAGTGTAAGTACAATTTAGTGTAAGTAAAGTTGATATAAATATGGTATTTATAAACATCCTCATATTTAGATAAGATTCAAGAAGCAATTATTATCTCTTCGCTTTATGCTGATATCGACCTATCGCTCCATAGTAATTTCTTAAAATACGGTACAGTTGCAGATACTTCGTTAATTACTATTCGTATTAAACGCCTTTATCAAACACCTGATGTGTCTACTATATATGTACATAAACACGGTGAAACACGGTGCTAGAATCCAATGTCGAATCAGTAACGTATAAATTTGGACGATCCCGAGACGAGTAACGGATCTTCCTACACACATTTAACGGTAACTCGATATGCTGTATTTTTGTACCATCTATTAAATTATACTAAATTTCCGATTTCAAGGAACGATAGAAATTATAGCTAGAGAACATGGAATGAATTTGTCTTTATAAAGATGTTCGATGGTTCAAAGCACATTTGATATTTTATTCCTATTAATTACACACATACTAAAACGTTAAATATTTTCGATTATAAGGAACCCCCTTTTAAAGGATATATGAGAAGATAATTAAATTCGTTAAATTAAAATTGTTATATGAATTCCATATGTTTTCACCTATTTTCATTTACTTGGACGTATTCAGGAAAATCAATACATTTAATTGAATGAGCTACTCCAAACGTCAGAGATACGTTTGATCTCTCCCTATGTTCAAGACGTTATCAGTCCAGAGAAATTAACCAACTGTAACGAAACTCTTTAGGCTATGTATACAATCAGTCGTAAAATATCTGCCTGAGTGTGTCATATCCGTTTGAAATATGTACAATTTTACCAATAAGTCTTCCTCATTTTCCAATTATTATATCATCGTTGTATAGTAAAATAACAAATATTTATCAAGAATAGAGTTTGTTTTATTCATGCATTACACAAAAAAGGATACCAATTTTGAATATCTACTTGGATATATCTACGATACATGAATTCCATATATCGTATTCATCGACTTTCATCTACTTCCACGTATTCAAATGCAACCAATAAAAATCAGCAGGAATTTCTTAGATAGCTCAATATTGCAGTTCATATTTCATGTTTCTTCTTTGAATACCACCTCTCGTATTACCGATATGAATTACCGATACAATTACCGGAAACACCTGTTTCTTAGAATTAAACCAAGTAATTTGCGTAGACCGACCGTTATCGCTCGGCAAAGCAACCAATCATTCGTTACGAAGATCTACACGTATCATCGTTGCTAGCGTGTTTACTTCCGTTCACGGTTCAAGTCGTTCGTTCCTCGAATTAACCTGGCACGCTCGTATTCAACGGCGCTGTCTCTCCTGGCAGGACAACCGTGTGTGAAATTGACTCGTGAATTATGTGTAATTTGTCACAGTAGTCTGCTGGCGGCGCCGAGCCGCGACTTCGCGGTTATACCGATGGCTGCGCCCACCGTAAACGATCCTGCATGCATGTCGCATCGCGTGAAGCTCACCCTTCGACTACGGCATCCGTGTTGTGCAATTAACCTTAGGCGAAACGACAACTTCAAGAATGCGACAACTGTTGCAACGCGTGCTCGCAGATAATAAATTTGAGAATTTGTGCAACCTGCTTTGATTCAACAATCAAACGCGTGGTTAAAAAATTCGACCACGACCAATAGTCAACGAAATAGCAGAGATAAAACGTCAATGTGTCATAAATTATACTCGCTTGATCAACTTTTAGTTTACGTACTGTTGGTGAAAAGTTTGAAATTATTAAATCACCGAATTCCGTCAGCTTGAGAATTTTTTTAGTGAAAAATCAATCGAAATACTATTATCACATTACTATCGGTCATTTTAATTGCGAATTGATACTTCAATTTTTATAAATTTTTCGTCGTCGCTTTTCTCGATTCCTCGGTGGATGAAGTTAAACAATGCGCCTTCTGGAAACCACACATTGCATTATTCACAGCAATGGTATGCTGTCTGTTATTTCAATCCGGCATATTTCCCACTATAATGAAAAGTAATATTATTATCCAATTCTAAATGAAATTTTCCCCGATGTACAAACAGCTATGAATTGACGAGATATATGCGTGTATAATCATGACAAAAGTCTCGTATAACCGTTTGTTTTCCTCGTTCAACGTCCGCCAGACGTCCAACGGCGACCTAAAATTCATTAAGCTGAAGCTCACAGCCAAAAATGTACCAAGCCACTTAACTTTGACTCGGTTTCGCGCAAAACAATAATTCTGCTCTCGGCTACACGACAATATTTTATCGCATAAAAAGCGGAAATATTTTTACAACGCAGTTGCAACGGTAGTATTATCCGTTTGAAACCCTACTCTGGGTACCAGTTGACCAACGTGGCCATAGATGGAAATAGCTGAAAGCAATCTCCTCCATTTTAACTTCGCTTTAGCCACGTCGTTGCAGACCCGTATAACGTTGATCGTCGTTACTTTCTAATGGGTTTCATCTATTCTAGAATGAGCCATCCTTATCAAAGGATGAGAAGGTAGCGCCCTTGCGGCCATTGCGTAAAACGGCGGCTCGATGACACGCATAAAAATGTTAATGTCGGCCATCAAGAGCTCTCGGTTGGCTTCGTGTGGTTTTTTCGTTTCGTCTGAAAATCGTTATTATGCATCGGGGCCCTAGCGTTATGCACGTGCGGCGTTATGGCGTTGCAACGCCGCCACAGACGTTGGAATGCGGCCAGGCCCCGTTATCCAAGGATGGTTCGATGGTGAATAACCCGACGTAACGTAGCGAGTGACAGTAAATAACCGGACAATCAGATCGTGAAATCATTTCCTTGATCTTTCGTTAACGCTTCTGTGATTCCTTCCGAGCTTTCGTTCTGTGTGGTTGCAGCTCTGGAATGCATTCTATCGGATAATATCCAATCCGTACCAAGATAAAACAATTTGTTGTTTAATACGGATAACGCTCGTAACCGCAATTAGGGGATCCTTGGAACTTCTTCTTCGAACAGTTGAATGATACGAACGAATAACGCGACTAGAAGAAGTACAAACGTTGCTATAGGGACTCTGTTAGCTAATAGGCGAGGTTCAAATAAACCGTAGTGACACCGATTTCACTTAATTAATTCTGACTGAGAAAGTTTAATTATATGTTCGAGCATCTCTACGTCGCGTTCGTATCTCGTATGAAATTGCAGGAATTGAAATAAAACGATGGTACGCAATATCATAGGAATTCGTTGGAATGCTACTGACTCATATTACTTTATCACCTCACGCTACAATTTCTCACAGTTTTTCATTTCTTCCATTTCCATCTCTCTTGATGTTTCCTATATTTTTCTCCGGTTTCACCCGGTAGCGGGTACGAGATAGCGGCAGCCAGCTTTGGAATTCTATCGGATTCCGTAGCCGACCTTTGCCGGTGTTGTCAACCTCGTTTGTTGCAAGGCAAACCGACTTAAGCTTATAATCCTCTTTGATCAGCAGTTAGAATTTAACCGTGGCGCATACGTTTCGAAGCTGGTAATGCTAAAAGCTGAAACCAAGCCAAGTCGAATCATGGAATATTTTATGCATGTGGTATCCCGCCTGGAAATCGAGATCGTCGGTTTCAATTTTCCAAATAACGATCCTAAACTACACCGGCCAAGAATATCCCTCTGTGACTTGAGGCAGTTCCTCTGTAAATCGTGAAATTAATTTTACTCCTAGTAGAGGGACAGTATATCGCGCGACTTGGTTTCAACCTGGTAGTTTTATTTATTCAAAGTGCGGCAGCCTCGGAACGTTTGATAAACAATTTCCCACGGGCGTCGGTCCCTCTGTCCTTCTTTTCCAGTTTCCGGTTTCAGCTTCGTGGCTTCGCCCAGAGCGCGCTATAACCTCTTTATATCCAAAGTATGCAGCAACAAAGTTTAAATCTCTCGGACACCAGGAGCGCTAACTTGGTATCGGCCCAGTTAGTTGCGCGACTTTCCATCAAAACGCGCGAGGAAAACTTTTTACTCGATGGGACCAGCCTCCACTTCGCCCGGGCTACTTATCCCACCTACATCGTTGGAAAAGTTTCGACGACGATATCGTCGCGATTTTCTTTATCACTCTCTGTCGCTCTCTCTCTCTCTCTCTCTCTCTCTCTTTCTTTTTCTCTGCGAGCTTTCCTATACACGGAGTCTCTCTCGATTCGCGTTTAAATAAAGGCACCGACCGATAAGAGTGAAAAATGACTCGCTGGCAAGCTCAAGAGCGTCGAGTGGATATACATACATACGTATATCCATGAAGCAACTGTGTGCCTCGAAAGACTTGTACCGGAGCCTCCCCTTTGTCTCTTTTGTCGAGGCTTGCACACCCCAGTGAAGAGAATCAACGACAAAGAAAACGCTGGAATTCTGAATACTGATTGCACGAGAAGGCACTAGCAAAGTGTAAGAAATCGGTCTGCGAACGTATCGATAATGTATGCGTGGCTATGTACATTCTTCTTTCGATGATGTTTCGGAGTAGCTGCAGTGTATCTGCGCTTTACGTGCTACTATGTGTGCGATACCTCTATGACGTATTTGGAGATTATAATATCTTTAGCTTACTTAATATCTTATACCTTAAGAAAGGTGAGACAGTGGCAAGAGATTCGATACCAAAGTGAAATTATTATTGGATACGCTGGTTCAAAGCTATCTGAACGTTTGGCTATTTTTAACAAGATATGTGTATGTTAATCGAGACAAGACGATACTACGAGGATTAAATTTCTTCGTAAAAGTCAATGTAAAACTGGTAGCTGTAATTGTAAACTCTTGTGTCGTTATTTTGTTACTCGATGAAGTTTTTATCTATAATTTCTAAATTATAAGTTAGACTAAAAATGCTTTTATATGGATAAAATATTCTCCACGAAACATATACACGTGTATAGTAAATGATAAAATATATTGTCATGTCTCGTAGGTAATAAGTAATTTAAAGTCGGTAATAGCTTATTGAAAGGAAGTAATAAAGGCTGGCATTCCATTCACCGGATATAGTCTAGTCCCAATATCAATCATTTTAGTTTTTACAAAGCTTTCTTAATGCCTCGAAACTAGATACTCTAAGAGTCTGCAAAAACTACTCGAAGGAATTCGTAGTTAAAAAAGAAGAGGTGGAAAAAGGAAAGATAGCAAAATATTCTTTCTTCATTAAGACAGACTATATCATTACACATATTAGTCATTAAAATATTAATTTTACGACGCACACACACACACACACGCACAATATGCGATCTTCAAATTTGTCTCAAATGTCAATAGGAATTTTCTAATATACACGTATCCTTGATTTCGCATGCCGGATTAAATTATTTTATAGGGAAGCACAAAGACTATAAAAAAAAAAAAAAAAAAGAAAGAGTCTGAATCTCACGTAGATCACGCTCAGTTTTCCTATATAATTCAGTTTTATATCCCTTAATAACTTAACTTCAAGCGAACGTATACTTTACTTTTAAATAGTTCATTCGCCACGATTCGAACCAAAGGAAAAACTACGTTATTCGAATAAAATCTACCTCCAGGCACATCGTACCCAGAAGCTGGGAGATTAATTTCGCAAATAAATCCATCACGAATCCACTTTGAACGGCGCATAGCGAAATATCGAGTAACTGCAGGCGAAAGAAGGAAGGAAAGATCGTTCGACTGGCCTGGTCACGTGCTACTTGGAATACATTATCCGGAGACTAATTACCGAACAGTGCTCGATACTAGATACCCTATTCTGTAAATGGTCCTTCGATAGTGGCGAATAGAGAGACGACTTATAGACGAATGAGGAGAAATGGGGAAGTAGACGGCAGTTAGGTTGCTGGTAAGACGATCCTATCATCGAGTAACGGGGCCCGGGTACAGAAATTTCGTGATCGTGACGCGGGCCGTTTGTGTCGTCATTGTCCCATCGTCGATCATGAACCACGGTTACACGGAGCCTGCGAACCTACCGCTGGTCCCGTTTGAACAGAAACAAATATTCAACGTGCAAAACCTCTCTGACGAAGAAGCTGGTTCCCCCGCTGGCGAAATGTTACGTGGAATTTCCATGTGTACGATGGGGGCTTCGTCTCTTATCATCGTACATACATCTTACCTACTCGTTGTATCACGAGTATGAATAATGCTTGTAACTTTAGATCTAACGCTGTTTAAACGGAAGAAGAATTATGCGAGGCCCTTTATTGAAGTACACTTTGTGCTTTCTTTACCTTACGTCTTATAATTCATTATATTTATCTTTGTTTCCTTATCATCTGCCTTATACACTCTTGAATTTGGTTTGCGATTGTAGCTTCAGGTACGAAGCTTTTCTGTCGTTTTTATGGTACCTACTTTTCGTGCTTCCTTTCTCCTTTACGCTATGGTTCACTATGTTTATCTCTGTTTCCTCGTCGATGCTTCATGCGTTTCTGAACTTAGTTCGGCGTAACGCGACGTTACGTAGGGTGGATTTTTTACTTCAAATCTTCGGAGAAATTTTTGTATCGTCAAAGTGACAAATCTGGGTTTCTTGAATTTTACGGGAAGTTTTATTAGTCTTAGAGGTGTCGAGCATGATTTCTCACAATACGTATTCTTGAACAATGACAGAAGCAACGAGCGTAGAGACCAAAAAGCATTAAGATCGTCCGATCGTAGCAGCGACACCGCTAGGAGACGACATTTTATTTGTGGATCATTGTTACAGGAAGCCACCGAGTCAGGAAGTCATCAAGGCGTAACCATGTCAGTTGCATCCTCGAGGCGTCGAGACCACGGTGGCCGATTGGCCGATCTTAAACCGTTCGAATGCTTCTTCCTCTTGTTTTTTACTTTTCTTCTCCCGTTTCGTTGCTTTTTCCCCTCGATCGCTTGGAAATACCGTGGAGGCAAGCACGCTTGACGCGACCGATTTTACGGTGCTCGCTCAAAGTGACGCAATTAGCCTGCAAATTCGTACGCGTTCGAGTTTCATCGACTGCCTAGTTGCCATCGAATGAGAAGTAAAAGAATAAAATGGAAAGAAACAAGTAGGAATTAGACAGAATGACAGACGGAGAGAGAAGGGGGACAGAGGAAATAGGTGGAGAGAACAGATATGTTAAAAGGAGGAAAAATGTAGTTTGTAGACGTCAAACTGTCACAAGCGGTATATCTGCATGTCAACTGGAGAACTGAAGAAGTTTGAGGTAAATGATCGCCAATGAGCGAGCCACTTCGAATCTTTTGCATGTTTATTGCTCGTCTCCTATTTCACTCCGCTTCACCCGCCGTCCCTGTAATCTCACCCTACTACCTTTTTTTGTTCGTAGTCATCATCATTACGTGCGTGCCTCGAGATTCAATTTTTCTGATACCGTCCCGAGGCAAAAAACACGCGTAAGGCCGACGAAGATATTCGCCCCGTTTCATTTCGTTAATTACGAAACAACGATCGACGCATGGTCAATCTCTGCCCTCGTTGCGCGCAGAACGTCGATAATTGATTCCGTGCTTACGAAATAATCGCCCACCAAATCTATCCCCTCCTCAGCCCAAATTATAATCTATCGACGAAGCTTCGCGATCGATTTACAATACGTGTAATGTGCATTTATATTTCCTTTCGATTACGATTCAACTCTAATCACAGGGAAATAATACTCTACTAAAGAATTGTAACTATCTCGGCTGATGAAAATAAGTGGACGTTTTAACGGTTGGAAAGTGTAATTCCGGTTAACACAACGTTCACTTCGAACAAGTGTAGAGATGTGCTACTGTGTGGCTTGGAAAATTACCAGAAAGTATAAATAACGAAGGAAGTGGTAAGGAGGTTTCTATAATTTTGTGAGATTAAAAATATAGAACGTTTATGGAAATAACCAAAACGAGAGTAAGCCGACTATGATAGTTCAGAGGCAAGAAAATTTTTAGAATTTGAAGAGATCAAAAATTAACGATAATGTACTCTCGAATGGAATTCTCGAATCGGAATGGAGAAATATTTCTGATCCCTGAACAAAGAACATCCCATTCCTTTCGGGGAGAGGGCAATGCTAATGGAAATAGATTGCTGTGAAATAGTATTTTTTTTTTTTTTTTTTTTTTTTAGTCGAACTCGCCCCAGTTCGCAAACGTTGTTTTCAGACCCCCGTGTGAAAACTGATTGCGAATGAATAAAACGAGCGGATCATTCGTTTGTTCAATCCACCGATCTATTTTCTCGATGTTTTCGCAAGCACGAGCCATGCGTTTATCACAACTCGTAGGAAATTTATGTATTTCAGCGGGAACGATCGCGCGAGAGGAGGCTTCTTGAATAATTCTCTCCTCCTTACGAAATACCGAATTCACGGCCGCGTTTCCAAGAGAATTCGCGCGACACGGAACGGCAGGAAATTGGTTTTCATTGTTGTAAAAGTGCTCCACTCTTTTCAGACGATTGTTCAAATTCAATTGTATATTCGTAGATCGTATTGGGACCAATGGAAACTTCCTGTATCCGGAGATATTATAAATTTCCAGATAAAAGGAAAAGAGGTGTAAGGCTTAGTTGCTATTCATCAACTGTAAAGGTTATAAATGATGTAATAAATAGGAACAATATTTTTCTCTCAATGAATAGGTAATCATTATAGAAAATGCTAACAAGTAATCAAAGGAATTCTTCGCGGAATAGCGCCGTTTTTCTGTTGTTATACCTAACTCATTTACTATTTAATTAATGCTTACAGGTCGGCCGACCATGGACGCATAGTTTATATTAATTACACCCCGGAAGATTCAATTAGTGCATTTCTCATTACACTTACTTATAGCAGTATCCATTATTCATGAGAAACCGGCGCGGTGAAGCTACCTGACAATGCATGTGATCGTTACAGGCTATTGTTGTAACAACTTTTTTTTCGTCCATGACAGTCGATGAAAATGCATCCAGCGCAACACTCGACTGGTAAGATTGCCTCGTTAATGAAAACCTCTTTCGCGGTTCATTGTTAATGCTACCGGGAATTTTGCTTGTTACATCGAGCAATCGTTAACCCGTTAAGTGCTTAGCATCGTGTTCTTCGCCCTATCATTTATGAAATCCATGCTTTTGGATGCAAAGTGAAATAGCATTTAAAGCATGATCAGTGCAGTGGATGAATTTTATATAATCTTTCTTAACTCTTCGTTAGATAATGGTAGATCGTTTAAAAATTTCTCTATAATTATTTCGATAATTTTCTCGATATTATTGAGACCTATTGTGATATGTATATGATTTCATAAAATGGGGTAAGATTGAATATTTACTTTATAATCGTACTTAATCTATCTGTCTTGTTGTTGAAAATGTGAGTGAATTGTAGAACATATTATTATGTTACTGTAGTCCAATACTGAAAGAGAAATAAATTCATCTTGAAAGAATCGACGAGTCGAAAGGAGAAGAAAGAATCTGGTATGGGTTAGAAATTATTCCTTTTTTCCTTTTTCTTTTTTTTTTTTTTGTTGATAATGCCCTCGTGAAGTTAATTTTAGTTTATATCGCTTCCGAATAAATCCACGGCATAGAAAGTATTAACATACCACAATCTCGAAATAGATATCGATTATTGCATACATTGCTCATATATCACTGTTTATTGCTTCTTAATCAAATCATTAAATCATTAAAGAGAAAGCAGCATACGGTACTTGGAAATGAATTATATGTACGCTATATAGGTATTTCGTTTTATGTTCCACTTATTATATCGATACGATATCAAGGCAAGCTATAGCGTTCTTCTCGTGAATATTGAATTATGGAACTATCGAAATTATTAAATTATCGAATTATCGAAATATTATTGTATTGAAATTTATTGGATTCTGTCAAAGTAATAGCCATATGTAATATACATAATGAATATATGAAAGTAGCTTAAAAAATATGAAATGTAATTTATCATTGTCGTCTAACAATTCTTCGGAAATTTAATTTACAACAGTAAGCGAAATCAGGAAAAAAGAATCAAAGACATATTCACGTCGAATCATAATTTAAACAATCTTATGTCTCAATAAAGGTAAGGATGTCATATCAACTATTAAACAGTTCTATCTTGCGAAAGAGGAAATAAAATTTTATGCCTTCCTCTGTTTCTTTGTTTATACAGTGATAATATTTTACTCTCGTATAAGCAATATTTCCTCCTAAATTCCTCCGGTTATTTTATTTATATGTATTTCCATTTGCGTGTAAATATAATTTATGATTTCGAAAATATTCCCATTTCTCTTATGCGTTTCGTATAAAATTATTCCAGCGTCCTACTTTGCATTATCATATCATACCCTGACTTCACACTTTTCATACTATTCGCCATATGAATATTAATGACATCTTAATCTCCGCCTTCGAGCTAGGTAATATACACGTAATCTTCTAAACTCAATTGAGAAATGTTACACGTAATACACACATCCTCGCACCAGTAGTTAGGATGAACGTCGAAATGAATGGATTATAATATTGAATGCTCAATGTATGCTGTATTTGATGTCGCTCACTTCGTAATTCTGGTTGATGTGATTTATGGCCTGCTAGATTTTTACAATTAAAGTACTGCAAAAAGTATTCCTGTCAATTGGCTTAAAATTGAGGTTGTAAGAAATGGCAAAAAAAGACGAAGAGTTTAGAAATGCAGAGAAAGCTGATCCATATACGTATACATACAGGTGTTCCCATAATTTTGGAAGGTAAAATTTATTATCTGCTATCTTTTATTATCATTTATTTTAATTATGCCTTGAAAAACACGATTTTAATTCAAGCGTTTAGATTTTCTTTACGAAGCCCCACGTTTTAACATTCTACTTTGTAAGTAGATGCATCTTTGATTACATTAACGACAACCGCCGCGACTTTTAAGCAAATTGTATTTTTAATAGATGTTACCAACCAACGGGGATCAAACTTTCCACTATAACTTTTAGCGAGAGTTAATCTGCCCTTCGGTTTAATCAAATTCAAGAAGTTTTAAAGTTTGATCCGTATTTACATCGGTTGCCGGGCGAATTTCCTTCAATTCTAGTCTCCTCGATGACGATATAATCTAATACTTGGTCGCGCGAGGCAACGAATTTCAGCTGTTGGGCACTCGATTTTTTCCGATTTTTTCCTTTTGTCCAGATATTTTAGAGCGTTTCAGCTTCGGTTCTATCCGTTCGAGAGCAGTCGTGAAAATAATATTCTCTCCGCTCTTTTTTTTTCCACATCGACTCTCTCTCTCTCTCTCTCTCTCTCTCTCTCACTGATGTTTTCTTTTGCTTTTTGAAACTGTGCACAACGCGCAATCGACGCGCGAATTGACGGCGTAGCGCAGAAATTCGCGCTGCCGGTTTTTTCACGCGAAAAACTCGTTCAAACGGGACGAAAAAGTGCAGGGAGCGAGAGAGAGAGGGAGAGAGAGAGAGAGAGAGAGACAGAGAGAGACAGAGAGAGAAGGAGGAAGAGAAGCAGTGAAAATGAGCGACTACACACAGTGAAACTTTAACACGTAATCCGAGCGACGCTCTTTCGTGGAATGGCTTAAAACTGTCTTCGGTTCGACGCCTCGCGACGAAGGAGTAGGTCGAGGAGTGCTTGACAAATCTCCTTCGCCTGGCTCTCGATTTTTCGCTCGAGCGTTTTGTAGAAAAATCAACTGTGCCGCGAAGTGCGAACGTTGCTTCGTACTTTACAAGAATTTAAATAAGATCGAGGGGAATCGAAGACAGATAGCACGTAAGGTGATTTTCAATCGACGTGGCTCAATCAAATTCTTTAACCTGGGGGATTTTACAGAGACGAAGTGTCTTCCCGGTTATATATATTCCAGGCAATACCATTCCGTGGTTGTCAAGTGTTCAAACGTACAAATATCACCGAGAGCGCACGGAATTTAACACATTTCGCGTCACATCTACCACCTACGAAATTTTGTTCTGATATTTCCCCTGGCGGAACTTTTTCTATTTCCATTTAAAATTATAATTTTGGGGAAATTGGTGTAACTGAGCAAGTGTCCGATGCTCCGGTGAATTTTGCTAAATGGAATTTTAATTTAACCGTGATTTAACTTCGCATTGATTCAATATCTTCGTATATTTACATTTAATAATGATTGCATTTTCATTGTTTTAATTATCAGTTCACTTGGATTATTTGTAACATTAGTTCATAAACCTTATAACAGAAAATGATTTTTCTACGATCATTGAAGTTAGATCTTTTTTTTCACGCTTCGAAAGGAAAGTAATAGGTTTTAAAAACAATTAAGAAGTCACAGCACGTGCCACCTTAAAGTGTTGACTAAGAAGATACTCGGGTAACGTCTATCGTTTTAGCTGGAGCACACACGTAGAAGATTATATAATGAAACTGAAACTACAATTTCCTATTCAGAAAAATAGTCAAGTAGCGTTCTCTTATAGTATCAAGTTAATTAAAGCAAATTAATTAAAAGGAAAGAAAAAAAAATAGAGAATTTACACGAAGTAAAATACAAAAAAAAAAAAAAAAAAAAAAAAAAAAAAAAAAAAAAAAAAAAAAAAAAAAAAAATAGGAAAGGGAAAGTAAGTTCTTTTTTAAAATATATTACAATTCGCGTATTATTCGTTCTTTATTATTTTTAAACAATCGGCCAAAAATATTTTGTAAGCTAAATCCTTATAATAAGAAAAATTTTCCGGCAAGAGAAAATGTGCTTGATGTTCACCGAGTGAATGATATTTTCGGAAATGGGGATGCTTTCCGATGTTAGCCAGGGGCTCAAAAGCTTGTGGATTTTTCAGCACGTACAAAATCGATACGTGGGATATTGCGATTCTATCGACAAACATGGATTACGCGATACCTGGACGTATAATCCGCGAAATGGGCGATTAATAACGACTCAATATATATGTACGTTTGAAAAATGAAATAGGAGTCAGAAAATTCTATCAAACGAATAACATGATTAAACTGCAGATTTGCTAAGCATTTAGGCATAAACTCTTCCGATTTGCAATTCTACCATTTTTTTAATCTCACCGCTGCACGAAAATTTGTTAATTTCTCCAATATTTCATGAATTTATACGCTTTATACGTTCAAGATACTCATTCGTAATATTCATACGATTATATGGATAATTAGTAATTGCATAATTGGTAAGATAATTGAGAACCATTAGTCTTATTAAATATCACTTCAGTCACGTTTATATACAATGCCGTTTCTCTAATGAATTTAATAAACCAAACTTTTATACATTTTATATGTTATTTAGCTAAACACGAATTCTTTCAACTTGTTTCCGATGAAAGCTAAAAAATTCCATCCTGCAACTACTAATTAGAGGATTCTCAATCTCAGAATTGAGAAAAGATATTCCATCGTAACGATCCATTATTTCTAATTGGTCTCTACATTTCAAACTTCAATATTAAAATTTATAATACGGTATTACAGCAACAGTGAAACTACGCAACTTCTTACTTGAACCATCGCTCTTACGACGTTTTCCGATAAGCCAATTATAAATAAACGTTTCTCTTTCTTCTTGTCCCATTTCCCCAAGTTTTATTACATACGTTCCTAGCGTTTCCGCGATTATGTAAAAAAGTACGGACGAAACAAAGCTAACCTTCATAAATTAAAGGCAAACGGAATTTCGATAATATAAAACACGGTAGACGCATTCCTTGCCTGCTTGCAATTAACTAAAAATGTTCTGTAGAAACGAAGCAAAGTGGACATTTCTAAAAATGAAAGATAAGTAGAATTTTGATGCAACGAAATTTCACGTTTAAAATACATTCTTAATCTCTTTACGATTAACTGGAAAGCTGCAATACAAACGAAATAAAGATAATGTTCGCAAAGATGAAAGACAGATGAGATTTCAATAGCATATAATTTTACATCTGACGGGTTGCTAAGCTCTACACCGTTAACTAAAAAAATTAGCCACAAAGCGCTGGATAAATAGAAAAGAGACGAGGATACCGTTCACGAAAATTAAAGGTAAATGGAGGTTCGATGATATAAGAGCACGAGCGCATTCATAGGCTGACCTCAATCTTGGCGCGACCTACCTCGGCGCATACTTTCTTCACAATCGAACAAGCAAATAGCCGTCAACCGTCCGAATATCGTCTGGAAACCCGTTACGTCCTCAGAGAGGCGGCTCACGTGCCGCATAAAAGCGGCGATGGCTGGCTCGTACGAAACGACACACGTCTATTTTATCCATCGTCTCTAGGCATTTAATCATTCCGCGGTACGCTTCCACGCTTCGTGGAATTCCCTTATTCGTCCAGGAACATACATATATGTAGGATCGGCGGATGCGTGGCACCGTTCAACGTCGACGAATCGGGAGAAAGACTGATCGTTCTGGCTGTACGCTGTACGCTTTAGTCTTTTGACCCATGGTACGTTTGCAGTCTTACAGGATATCGCGCGTTGATCGAGTTTCACGACACGGAACATCCACGCGCGGCGATACGATAACGATTCAATCTTACCTGGATTGCTGTCGGCGTTCGAGCTGAACAGAACGCACAGGCCCGTCTCGTAGTTGACCGCCTGGCAGGAATCATTGGCTTGACAGGTCTCCAAGCAATCGGTGAGCATCAGTGTTCCCGGTATGGACTCGAGCATGTTCGTGGGTGCGGTGAACACGTACCCGGTCACCAGCTCGAAGCCCACCATTTCTGGGTCACACTCGTCGGAACCGGCAGATGGACCGGTGTAATCTGGCCCAGAAAGTCCCGACGGGACCGCAGAAGGGACAGGCTGCTGGTCAGCCGCGTGCGTCGACTCCGCGGCTGCCACGCGACCCAACCTCGCGATAGCCTGCAGCACCAACAACGTCGTGATGAGTCTTGTCATCGTGACGCTCCACCTGTTTCGCAATCTTTAACTGTAAACAGAAAAAACACACGATTACTTCATCGATCCAATTCCTTTCGCGGAAGATACCTGTTTTTCTTTGCTTTTTTGTTGCTTCCACCGTTCACAGGCTGCACCGATCAACTCGTCAAATTGAAAAGTAGAGGAAGACAATGATAGAATACGCAAAAATCACGCGCTCCTCGAGAACGAGAAATTGGTCGCGTACTTACGCGCGATGAAATCGAGCAATTGATAGGACGCGGAGTTGATCGGTGTGACTTTCGAGGTGCTCATTTATAAGTCGTTAATGCATCGATCGTAGTCGGAAGGATAAAAAGTTACGATTACATACTGCTACGTAAGGTAGAGTATTTTAGACAATTTAGTAGTACTTATGTTAATTTATGGTTACGATTATGGCCACGATTATGGGTTACTGTATAATCTAGTGCATTTTATGTAATTTGGTAGTCCTGGTATTAATTTATAACTTTTTAAATCATCTTTAAGGTGGATTCTATATTGAATTTCTATTTATAGGAAGAATATATTTGATGTTGGAGGAGAAAATTAATTCTCTGGTTTATTCTTAAGTTAATAAGTACTGAATTATTGGTGTTTAAATATAAACTAGGCTTTAAAGTAGAATCTTGTATAAGGTTTGAGAGCATTATTTGAATCTATAGGAATGTCAATTTGTCTCGACACTTTGCATCCGTTTTTCAACTCGTTCAACCTGTTCTCCAAGCACTCTACAGAAATCTTATAACGTAAAATTAACGACAATTCTTTCTCATCGCGTTGTTATATGTTTTATTTGCATACTAACAAGATTAAAATAGCGAAATAGATGCTCTGTAGTCTATGATTCGAAAACAGGAAGTTGTCGAACGCTTCTATTTTTATCAATTGGCGGTAATCAGCAGGTGTTTGTTACGTGAAAGTGATATTTTCTGTCACGTCAATTTTGAAATTTTGTTACCCTGAAAGATTCACACGATCTTTAAGATTCCCCGAGTGACAGATATTCGTGTTTTCCATTTTGATATAAATATACATAATTTTATATATAGAACAATGTTATTTATCTTTGATATATACGTAAACTTTTTTAGTGTAAAACAATATTATTTATCTCAATTTCGAAAATTGTATTATATACGATCGAACGTTGAACACCCATAAATTATACGTCCATTTTAATCCATTTCAAGTGACATAAAATCAAAAATGCAAGACTCTTCGCGTATTTCAAGCTTTACAAATGCTTCCGGGTTCGCGAGTTTCACCAACGATGCACCAAGTTCAGTCAAGCAATTCTTTTCTTCCGTGCACATTCCCATCTTTACATCACAGAAATTGAAGATCAACGGTACAAATTGTTTCTCCGGCAATATTTGTATCGCTCGAAGCTGTGTCGTTCATATGGCTATCCCCCTTTTTCTATGAAAACACGTAGCTTCGACGGCGGGAGAAAGGTACGTAAATAACGACGTGTTTTTACATACCTCTGTTGCAGTCGCGTTGTTTTTTGTCATGCGAAACTAAATAACAATTAGTTTGGTTTCGACATCGCCGGCCGAACGCGTGCGTCCGCGAGATTGGCGCGCGCGCGTGCGTGGCTCAATGAAACGAACGAAAAAGCTTAAGTGGCAAAAAGTTGCGAAAATTCCGATCGCAGCCGTGGAACGAACGGCCACGTTCACATATAACGAGCCGTTCGTGCGCGATATTTTGCCCGGACACGTTGAAATAATTACACCGATGCACTTGCTCGATACACCGAAACGCTTCGATTCCCGGCGATTCGTGGCTTGCACATACCTGTCGAGATTATCGATAACGCTTCCGAGTGTCGATATCGAATTCGAAGCAGTCGGCAAAAGGCCAAACGGCGTTTCTTGTATTTCGCTTCTTTCCTCTGGAATACCACAAGGACGTTTTTCACGAGGATGAGATCGATGCAAGAAACATCGACGACGACGACGACGACGACGAACGCGGTGCAGAAGAATGATTGGCTGTTCCCGGGGGTCACAATAGGAGAACGCGCGGTGGTGAACGCACCAAAAAATCGAACGAAATCACAGAAGTTCGTGCAAGGGTTAAGATTAATTTATCGAGATCGAGTCGCGCGCGTTACCACCTCGTAGGAAATTAAACGACGATTTGCAATGATAATACGGACCTCGCGAGCACCGCGCTGCAGGGTATAACGACGTCGACCGGCTGGCTCTTAGGCACTGGGTACACCTGGCTGAGCCGCGGCGCACGACTCTTCCTCGACCGAACAGGAGAAGGGGGAGGGGGCACTGGGACCGCTGCCGACTAAGGAGGACAGAACGGTACGCACAATTCGATCGTAGGCTTCGACACCATTGAAAACAAGCCAACCTCTTTCTCTCCTTCCCTTTCTCGCCTGTCCATTGCCTCCACCCGAATTCTTCCCCCATTCCGCTATTTCCTCGTATTCTTATCGGGATCGCGACTCTGGCTCTCTTCTCCCCCCTCGACCCCGGCCGACGTACCGATAGACCTCGATTTCGTTCACGTAGGTATTTCCAGGCGATCGGGTGAAATTCTATTCTTAGTCGGAAAGCAACGGTTTTTCGGCACTCGGCTCTGACGTAACCCGTAGCCCCGGGACACCCGTGAAATTTATCTCGTCACACGTTCGAACTCCGATATTGTAAACCGTGAAAACGCCCCCCCCCCCCCCCCCCCGTACAAGTTACAATAATTCGCCGTCTAATGCAATGTAAGGGTTCATTTTGTACACGCGAATGCACTTTGCTTCGGCGACACTCTCGCGAGCCTGTGATTGCGAGTGACATTAATGAGCAACAGAATCCGGTAGGATTAGTACGAGGACAAGCAGGGGTACCAGTCGTGAGAACGCTACGCGAACGTGGACAATTGTGAATGCGGAAAATTTATTGAAATTTCTACCGGTGTTTTACACGAAACGTTGCACGCATAGCTCCACCGAGTACTCTGAATCGCCGTGTAAAGTAATTATGTAACTTTGTTATACGGTGTATTTTGTACACAACGATTCTTCGCATCCTGAATTAACACGTTAACGGCCATTGACGTAGTATTACGGTTTTTTCCAAGACCAGCGTCTGGCTAACGACGGCTGCGAGGAGAGGAAAATTTCTTTTATTTATTTCGATTAATAAAACCATACGTGATTTAAGATTTCCATGAAACACGAAATACGTGCGATTTCACTGTGAAAACTGTATTGAAAACAAGGTAGTTATGCCGAACTACGTAACAGGGAACGTACTAACGGGAAAGATAATTAAATCGCGCAATGTCGAATTAAGTGTACAACGATATTATGAGACTATGGACAAATATGCGAGAGGATTCTTTATTCGGATCGATCGGAGCAAAAAGTGGATCATAATATGTGATTAGCCGATAGCTAACCCAGAATTTCGAGTTTGCGTGCCGAATTGATGATAATTATGACGGCGAGTGTACACACGGCGGCGCCGCGGCGAGAACGGACGAAGAATGCAGGAAGATGGAGAAGAAAGGTGGGGAACAGGAAAAGCAGGAGATCCCAAAGAGAGCAAAATCGGGTGCACGTGTGAACAGTGCGACCTAAGCGGGCGTCGCGTCGGTGTCCCTCTGTACGTACACTCGGTCGATTCACGCGGTGCTTAGAGGCTGTTCGACGTGGAAGAAGCGAAACGAACATCGAGCCGGTGAGAAAGAGTGGAGAGAGAAAGAACGTGCAAACGAGGGAAAGAGAGACGCGTAGCACTCGTACCAGGTGCCTATACCATCGCGTCACCATGCTGGAATAACGGTGCCTGGATGTCTCATCGGGTTCAATCGCAATCGACAATCTTCCGCCGCGGAATTTCGCTAGGAAACGAGCGTTTTGTCGTCTTCGTTGTCTTCGTCGATTTACGACCGGCCGCTATTCGTCCGCCCTTGAGTACCGATCGACCCAATGGCCCCCTGGCCGTATCGTTTCATCCGCTGATGCGTGTCTCGCGGACTCGTTTCTAATAAAGCCACGCCGCACGTTCCCGCCATCCCATTTAATTGCTCTCTTTTACGTAACATGTTTGGTTTACGCCTTTCGATCGTTATATTTACCGTGGTTCATCCCTCCGGTTGAGAATCGATCATAACGATGAAATTGTGATCGCTTCACATTAATATTCAATAAAATTCGTATACATTTCCGTTTATTTGCATTTTGAAACAAGTAATAATAGAAATAGGTGTTTACGGTCGTTTATCGTGTATTCGTGATCAACGATGATTTCTCAATTTAATGCGAAGGTTATTGACGAGGCTATGCAGTTGATAAGTAATTACAGATTTACAAGTATTTTACTTCAGCCACAAGTATCCCATAGAGGCGCGAACGTTGCGTGTTTGAAGGAATAATACTGAAAATAGGTATTTTATCATCTTAGACGTCATTTACAAACATTTTAAATTCTGGTTAACGTTGGAGTAATTAATCGTATAATTAAGTTCACAAAATAGATAGTTAGACATAACCCCTAATTATGAATCGTAAATTCCATATTGGTCTGCATGATGTGACTATCAATATAATTAATGTGTAACTAAATCGTAATTCGAACAGCTTCATCGTGGTTTGTTTATTCATATATTTAGATAAACTAGTCTAACCAGAAGTTGAACTTGTAAAACGAGTCGAGTGAGGACGTTAGATTGCATTGATTTAATGTTATGTTAAAATTTTAAATATTATAGAAAGTGAATCGTATAAGATTCCTGTTTGAAAATGTTTGTCAAACCGGTAATATTATGGGGCTTTTTATTTTTAAGAAATTTATCCAACACATTGGATCATTGCATAAGTAACGCGGTCGTTGCATTTCGAATACTACGTGAAAATAAAAAATTAAAAATAAAATAATATTTTTTCATAGTTCTTTATCCTTTCTTAGTTATTTCTTATCGGTTCCATATTCTAGTTTTATAAAACTTTGACACTAACTACTTCCATTGTTCTCACTCTCAGAAGAACAAATCTACTTATGGGATGACCTAACATCATAATTCTTTTTGTATTTCATTGAGAATTTTAGGCCATTGAGCAATACAAGAAACGTGTTTAGATTTTGTAGTTTCACCTGCGTCGTATACGGCGCGTTATTCCTCAAGTTATGAATTTCAGTTATCTCTAGATTTCCCCGTAATGCGATATGTTTCCGCATTAGTGCTAGTTACTTGAAGTTTCTCCTATGCGATCCAATATCAACCGAGTAAATAAGATACCGTAATAATACTTGACTATGTAAAGAGGTTAGGAGCGTACAAAGCAGTAGTCCAATTGATATTCGCGCGAGTCGCTAATACGATCGGATTATTTTAGTGACCGCAAAACAGACTGTATCGACCAATATGTACTGTGATACCTTGAACTAACTGAATTGAATAGACGACAGTAATTCCGGATGGAAATTGTACTGTTACATTCTCGTAATGACTTTGGAGTAACCCAATTAAAAAGCTTTCCCACCTACTACCTGTCGATTTCTTTCTGTGATTCTATACGTGGATTTGGAGTTCTTCAGGATGAAAATTGTTTGAAAAGAAATTATGAATGTGTAGTTGAAAATTATATTAAGTACACGTCTTTTTACTATCGTACATTTAGTATTTTTACATCTTTCGTTGATATATTCTCGTGTTATAATATATCCTCATATATATAGGAAGATCTTTCAACTTTGCATTTTTTTGATCTTTCAGTGCAACTATTTTAACGTTAGAAATAACAACGAACAATTAAACGATATTGAATGATAAAAAAGGAACAAAATTCCCCAGTAACTTTACAATGTTTGTCTCTGTTTTTATAAAAGTTACAATATTTAAGTGTATATATATTGTCATTAATTTATTTTTACGAGTATCGAATGGTGAAAATATTCCACGAAACCCTACGAATGTACTAAATTCCTAAAATGAATTCCTTAATACTCTTTCAGCAAAAGCTATTCCGGTATTAATTGTCTCAATAATAATTACTCTATTAGCTTACGTTTCAGCTAGAAAGTAAGTAAATTACGATTTCTCTGTCTGTTACGTAATTCGATCGGAAGTATGGCATGAAACTGTAAGAATCATTGGAATACCGAGCGTGTATCACGTTGCGCGCTTATCAACGCGGCATCATAAAATCCACGTTGAAAAGCAGATTAGCAGTAATGCTGAAGCTCGTCGGGGATCATTGTTCGTTACGTTGAATTATGTTATGTAACTTAACTCGGCCGCTTTTAATTCATTAGTTCGCGCGATTTAATTTACTGTCGACCGTGCAGCGTAACCGTGATTCCAAACAAGCGAACGTGCAACAAACGAAACGTACGAATCACTGGTGCGAACGTTTAACGGGCACGCGACTTATCGCATAACGGCGTAAGGCCGTTCTCGATACTGGTTCTCGGTCAAGCGGATTCTCAAAGTTATGCAGAAGGTTATAAGAGTGTACTCGAATATCTTGTCCGCGATATACGCTCTTCGGCTCTCTGATCTCTCGAAATTTATGGATGTTACTCGCGTCGTAAAGAAAGTCTTCCATGCTGATTTAATTCGTACCACTTTATCCGTGTGAAAGGGAGAAAGAGACGTGAGCACTCTCTCTCTCTCTCTCTCTCTCTCTCTCTCTCTTTCTTTCTCTCTCGTTGTCTTTATTGCTCTAAGTCGACGTTAAATTGCTAAACGTTATCATCCAATCCCGTCTACGAGATGCCGAGAAACAAAGTTAACTCGTGACTCTTCTTTGCCGATCCCTTCCGAAACTTTTATTCTCGTTTAACAACGTTCTTGCGACCACTTGTTCTCGTGAATCCGTCCTCCTTTCACGAACTTACGGGTCGCAAGGTCAATTTAGCCGCGCCGCCGTTGTCCTCGAAAAATATGACACGTTACGATTGTAAAACTCCTTCGACTGTGTATGACTTTCACAATACCAAGAAAGGTATTGCGTGTTTTACGATATTTACGAAAATTTGGACGTGGCCGAGTGGATGACCTAGAAAACATTGATGGAACGTCGTTCAGCAAAGTTAGCAGCTTTCATTGTTGTTGTTAATATAGTGGTCTTACTGAAATAGTTACATATCTCGAAAACTGTCAATGTTAGGATATCCGCAAAACGTTGGCACTAGAAGGCAACTATTTAACCTTTTCTTTTTTAATAGCGAGCAATTGATTCTATTCGCGCGAAGCGTCCGGATACTGTGGAGCGGTAGCGTAAGTAGATACGTCCATTGCTGATCAGCCGCGTATACCGTCTATGTATAATACATAGGAAGTTAATTCTCCCAACGACGGCAAGTACTCGATGAAACCCGATTATCATAGTCATTCAGAATTCTAAATATATAACCATTCTACATCAACTACATCATCATCCTACAAAACGACGGTACAGATTATCCTAATCCACTTGATTTTTTCTAAATATATAAAATACTTAGTTTCTCTAGGAATATTCGTTATCGTATCGATTGCATACCAATCGAACGGGATAATGTCTTCCTCTTCTGCTAAACGTCACAGGTATCGTACGTATAGGGTGTAACACGGTCAGAAGACGAAGGTATAGCTCGTTACGTAATTATTCGATGCTCGGTATCATGACGTGGACGTGGTCTAGAAGTGGTCGTTTTAAAACGATAGCAAAGGCCTTTAAGCAGCGGCATCGGCACACCACCGGTTTCCAGGTTGCTGCTGGTGATCGGCGATCGCAGCGGAATCGAGCAGAGCCTCCGTTAATGGTACGTTCCGTGCGGGTTCGACACGCTGTGCGTCGACCAGGAAAATGCGAGGAGTCGGATAACCAGGAAACTGGTTTATGCGTGGTTACGCTCCGCGCCTCTAAGTGGCTACCCACTACCATCTATAGATGCTACACGTTCACGGATACTGTTAGAGAGAGACACTTAGGAGGGGATTGGCTGGAACGAAATAAAGCTGGACTGCGGCCATTAGATGGAACAGTGGCGAACGATAGGGACAGAGAAAAGAAGCGGTTACCTTGGCGTTGCACGTAGCCCCGCGATCACGAACGCGTCAAGGTGGTGGGATGATTGAGCCGAAGGATGAAGTTCAAGGAAAATAGTGTATAGAATTTCGAGAAGAGGCTATTTGCTTGTACACGATCCCCGTGTATTTCGCAATCAGCCGTCCTGACTGCTGATGGATTTGGTGGAAGAAGGATGAGCGGACGGGGATACGATGGATAAAGCGTACCAAAGTAATGTGGTAATTAAACTTTGGTCGTATTACACCAAGTCATCCCCTTTCCCTACTGTGTGCTTCTCTTGTCCCTAGCACGATCCCTCACGCGTCCTCCACCACGAGAGTGTCATGGCGAGATTGATAGTGGTCCAACATCGTAGCTTCACCCTAGCCTCCTTTACTCTCGAGTGGAAGAAGACGACGAAGAAGAACCATCTTACTCCGTAGGCCTCTTTCGTTGTCCTACTCAAGCTATATGGCCTGTCGTAGCTTTTCTGGTTTTACTGTCTCTCGAAGAATCAGTGGCTGTTATCGCGACGGTACAGGAGAGGTGGCGTGTTGCGACTCGTGCGTTTAATCGCGATAAAAGATCTTGTCACGGGCCATGGAACGGCATTACGATCCGTAAGCTCGAGTCTCTATCGGCCGCGAGAACGGTTTATTTGCATAAAGGTTAGACACCGCGTACCTACTGCTACTGCCTTCTCATAACTTCTTTATTTTTCGCCTCGTCCACATCTCTCTACCGTACTCTTTGTCTCTTTTTCGACGAGTCGCTGGTAGGCGACTCTTTCGATCCGATATGTGGATCATGTATTCGCCATCGTTGGATAAGTTTTCTTTGATGCTGCCATTCGATGTGTCTATGACGCTCACCTGTGTGAGTACTCAGTGCTTCTGAACGGACAGAGGCGCGTTCGTTGGTCTGTGTAACTGTACGAACGTGTAACACGTTGCCGGTCTATATATGGATCGCCACCCTTCTGCACTATCGAATCTTCGATTCAAATGATGGAGTTTTATCGTAATGATGTGACGTGTTGCCGGGAAAAATTGCGACGTTATCTTTTAACGAGGCTCCGATACTAGTGAATACTATTTTAGTATGTTGAAGCATGTTGTTGTTCTCACGCACATATATATACTATCGCTCGAGGGTTTAGAATCGTTCCCAATATTCTCGGTTTGTTATACATATCTGAGATACTTATATCTCCTCGTCGTTAAACGAATGACCCTAAACTTCTTAACGATAACTCGTCATCGGAAATCTCAATTTATCGGACATTGCTATGAAATTTCTTTATTTAAGAATTTATTCTTCTAAATGTGTTATTTCATTTTTCCTCTAAATAAATCATATCACATTTAGCGAAACTGACGTTTCTTTATATCCTTCAGTTCTACGATTATAGAAATTTCTTGTTTAGAGGATGACTCGGTTAACAGGTTAAAGAGCCACAACATATGTGCGCAATGATTTACGAAAGACTGGTGCAGGTTAAAGTGCCAACGGTTCATCAGAACGACTAAAAACCATAATGTGCGATCTTCTAGTACCTAGGAACACGGCTTATGTTCGATACGGCACAAATACAGAAACGATAAGAAAAGTGGTATGAAAAACGAGCGGAGGAAGGTGTTCGCACAAGGTCGTGAGACACTTGCGTGTCTAGCGAGTTAACCGCGTATAATGGGACTACCGTTCTCTGATTGTCATTACCGTTGCTTTCCGCGTTCATCAACTTCGTGCTTGCACAACACCGCGTGGGTTTACCACGCTAGCCAATAGCTTGCTCCAGGAAAGCGTTGATCACGGGATAAAGCCTCTGTAGTAGAAACAATATAGCCCAAGTCCTTTTATGCGATTGCACTCGTTTCTTCGTCTTAAAATTCCTTCCTGTTCACCCACGACGTTTCAAACGGTTATTCCACCGTCCCGTTTCGCCAAATCGCAGCAAGAACATAATTAAAGGATATAGCGTGGAATAAAATCACGCGGTGTACGAAGAAATGAACGACAGGAAGAAGAGGGCGACAATTAACTCACCTTGCGTACAATTGATAACCTCCTGGAAGGCTGCCGGATCGTCGAACGTAAATCTCGACGAGAAAGACGACGACAACTACCACCACCACTATCAATACTCTATCCTACAACTAGGAACACTTTCTCGATCGTGCAGAACCTACGTTCCCTACGCTCGATTTACCACTCAGTCACTATTCCCATCCTTTAGTTAAGCAGTGGTTGCTCGGAGTCTTCCGAGAGAATCGACCCCCTGCCGCCTGCGTCTGCCACGTTCGTCTCTTTGGAAACTTTTCCGTGACTCGTGTCGCCGAGACGAGAGTAACAGTTGCGGTTCTAGTAGAACCTTATTGCTTTAAGATCCGTGTACCGTTAAAGCGAGGGTTTCTTAACTCGACGACTTTGGATTACTTGTAGACTGTTTGTTGCACCCGCCGATTCTTTTAATTAAAAGTTTTGGACTGCCAGATGACAAATGTTAGGTATGTGTGGGGTAGCTAATTCGTTGGTTTCCTTTTCTTCTTTCTGCAGGTAAATGAAGATGCGATTGAGTTATTACAAAGATTTATGCGAAACATTATATGTGAGATTCGAAATTTATTCGGTTGATGTACCGTGCTTTTCTTATATTTATGGATTGAGATAAATAAATGATGCTTTATATTTATGATAAAAGAAGTAGTCGCTCTAGAAATCGCGGAATAACGATGTAGTGGCAATCAGTATTCTACAGAACAGGTCCCTTTGACGTTAGTTTCGCAACGTCGATGAAGTTTATAAACTCTGTTGTAGTGTTTTAGGTTCTACACATAGTGGTACAAAACTCACGTTAATCAACCCCGTACATTAAAATGCAGAGAATAATTACTAATTTCTTTACAAATTATTTATTAAATAAATTTTAAAACAAATGTTTCTGCTTGTACGATAAATAAATTCCTGGAAATAAATCCTTTATATTTTGAGATGTCGATTACTAGTTACCTATATACCGGGTACTTCGTGAAACATGAAATTGGTAACTGGTTCGTATGGAAAAATGATCGTTGTATAAGAATTTTAAACGATGCAATTAGCTCATAAATTATTCTATGATTTGTGCTGTATTCGAAATCAACCTTCAGCTGCCAGGTAGAAACAATATTCCATACGCGCATTAATCACTACCGTCATCTTCACGATTAAATTGCATCTTCTATGACGTTTTGACATTGATGCTTATATACTAATACAGATATATAGTAGCGGATTTTATAATATGTAATATAAGCACTACTATAAATTCGAAGACACTAATTTAGCTCATTTGCATGCTAATATTGGTGACGCGTTTCATAATCCCTTTTTTTATTAAACTGCTTGTGGGTATTTGTAGGCTATTAAAAGCACGACTACATATATACATATAGGTATGCGTGTATACGTACAAAGCAAATAACTGGACGCAACGTTTGGTGTACATGGATTTTTGAATATTTATTAAAAATTATTATGGGTAGTTAATAACAGTGATTTCCAACTTATTAATGCATGGTATCAAATCTCGTCCATATGCATATCACACACGGCGATGCAAATTACAAAACGAATGAAAAAAAATCGTAGCTCGACGAAAATCGGTGAGAACGGAAAATGACATGGACGTAAATAACGGATTAACCGTAGATCCTTTATAATACTATTAGTTATAACTGAGGCTTGTTTTAATAATCGGCATCAATCACATCGCGATCCCACAAAAATCCGCGGGAGTCGAGCGTAATTCTAGACGTATCCTGGTTGAACGAATATTACGTGACACGCGTTGCGTAGCTGTACGTCAAATTGGCGCACAGCTAATGGCTGAATAATAATGCATCCGTACTGTGAAAAGCTCTATTAGCGGTGTTAATATATTATGGTGTATGCCGTAGAATCTATTTGATCGTACAACATTCATACATATGTCCGACCTAATGGAAAATTGTTGGCTTTAATACCCACGGAGATAGTACGTGCGTATTTGACTCACAGATTTCACATAGAAATAGTTAGTTCCTGTAGTTAGATAGAGTTAGAAATTTGTGAGGCAATTGAGAGTGTTGATAGATGATATACGCTGGTGCTATAGCATTATGTACTTTGATTCAGGTCATTGGAATAGCTGAATAATAATCTACGATTTTGCGAAACTTTCTATTGCCGAAATAAATTAAATCTTTGTTATTTTATCGTTATATAATTCCGATGAAATTATCGATCTTTTCGTTAAGCTTCTAAAAGAATGTAATAACTTTGTACATTTGAAAGAGAAATAAGTAATTAAAGAAACGCACGAATAGATAATTTTGAATAACTAAAACAAAACACTGTAACTATAAAAATATTAAAAAGTGATTCTATCCTCATATAATATTACCATTCTTCTTCTTCCATCTTTAAAGCTTTATCAGCTGATTTGACGAAATTAAAATTAAATCTCACCTCAACTATCGTCATTTAAATTAATTGTAGCAATTAATTATTCGAATCGTCCTAGAATATTTTACACGAAACGTTTCATTGTTATACACTTTTAGCGGAAAACGACGATGAAATTATTATCTCTTCCATTTGATCATCGCGATTGCGCGTCAGTGGCAAATATTCCAGAAGAGACAAGTACGTTCGAACGTGCCCGAGAACTGAATAATTTATTAATTCTCCTTTTTCCCTCCGTAACTTTCCGTCGACCCACTCAATTTTACTCGATAAGCACGAACAGAATCTCTCGTCCTTAGACACGGGGGAAGTACGCTCCGCACTTGGCTCTTTTGCCAACGGGGGCGTGCAATCTTGCTTTTTCCTCTCTAGCAGCTTTCGCTTCGCGAGAAAGAACATTGACGAAGCAGCTATTTGCCATATAAATATCTCCGTGTAATTTTGCGTGATGATAGTCGTCTCGACGATGTCACGCGGAAGTAAATCTGGCCGTGTTTGCTCATCTGCATAAACCGCAAACAGTAATTTTGCTCCCTTCCAAATAAATTTCTAGAAGCCTCGTAGTGCAGAGCTTTCTTTTCCTCCCGACTTTTAATGGGCGTTTAAGTTTTATCTCCTTGACACTGTTTCGAAATTGTACCTTGTTTGTCGGTGCATCTTGCCGTGTTCAAATGTTATTCTATAATAAAATGTTATTTGCGTTTGATACTTCGTATAAACAATCCGATGATGTTTTATAACGAATGTTAATTTGAGAATATGATTTTCTGTATGTATCTGTTCTGGAAGGTTTAGAAAGTTCGTAACGATATTTAGAAAAAATTTTAAGACACTGTACAATGCGTTTATAGAATTAGTATTTCGTTAAACAATATCATGTTTCTTTTGATAACATTTTGCAATCGACACTTAATCGATAACTTTTACCACAACGACGAAATGATGGTAGATATAATTGGCTGACTATCAACTGATCTTAGCATTTGAATACAGATATTTATCTGTCCAATGAAGTCCGTATCTACTTCGAATTGCTTGATTCGATAAGTGTACGTTGGATGGAACCGAAGGCAGTATTTTTCAGAAATATGTAACAAATGATTCTCGTAAAATCTAATGAAATGTAAAATAAATCAACCATCTAAAACGCTATAATCTTCTCGAACCTATTCTAATTGAGAAAAAAGATATTTGATAAGAATGTTTGTAGAGTATCTCAGGGAAATATGAAATTTCCAGGAAAATGCAATTACTCGTTATGCTAGAGCTCGGAATGCAGCCTGGAAATCTACAGTTTACTGTCGTTTTCCGTAGCGTTGTTATTTCCTATTTCTGTGAACATACCTCGAAGCTCTATCCAAACTGGGTAGACCTCCACGAAATCGTAGATCTTCGTTCACGCTGAAATTCCCACGGGTGTGCCCATTATCGTTTACGATAATTGAAGGTTGGAAAGAAATAAGAATTCCTACCATTCTTCGTTCTTATCGCGCTCCACTTTCGCGAAACTAGTTAAATCGTTGGTATGATCCTGTGCATCATATCCGCAAATGGCAAATATTTCTACTTTCCCTACGAAGTAAAGCAATTTACGTATTACTCGTAATTCCGTGATACGGAAGTTATATTACTTTGATACATTTCTTTCATAAAATAAATTGTACTAAGGGAAGAAAGAAAATTAAGGAGGAAGGACACTATCGCTATTTGAAATAATGATAATCATAGTGACGTATACATTTTCTATAGCTTTATACGTCAATTTAAAATACGTAAGAGCTCAAGTGTACTTCCTCGATTAAAAAGATCTGAAATGCCAAACTTTTCGACGTTAATAATAAATAATCAAAAACTTGGAGGCAATCCGTTAGTCGGCGCGATATTATATCCGCGATAACTCAAGCGTACTATATGCACGAAGATTGCAAAGAATCCACTTTGGTGCGACAACGGCGCGTCGACGATTCGTGTGTAAGGTGCAGACCGTGCGATAGCTAATCGAAGAATTCGCGATAATCCAATTTATGTAGACGGTCCGATTAACCGAACAAGATAGAGCACGAAAGGATTGAGGTAAGAATCGGGTGGAGAAGGGATTGTTGGGCACTCGAGGTAACCTTACGGTATTCGAAGCACGTGTACACGGGCGCTTTAGCAGCGCGACGATGGAGAGACATTTTTATCGTGTTCGCTATCTGCTGCTATATATACGCGACGGCTTTTGCCGTAATCTCTTATCATAATTCAAATTTCATCAGCGGGAAATAAGAAGATCGCGCGTGTAATTCCGATACGGTGCAACCGTGGTTCAGATAAGTGAAACACAGACCCGGGGCGATCGTCGATCTTCTTTGCGTGCGCAGATACATCTGTGGTATGTTCGGCTCTCCCTTTCTTCGTGGCCAAGCAGAACGAACGATCCCTTGCCGCACGAACAGATTCGCTGACGGTGATTAAAGCTCTACGATCGATCGTCTATCATCGTCTCTCTGGCCCCGTCAATTCGACTGGTATGCGGACACGATCGGTTCTATCGTTGTCGCGGGGTTAAACGTTTCCCAGGGACGTACGTTGCCTCTTTAGAACGTTCGTTGGTTCGCCTATTCGTCTTTCTCCTCTTAGTCGATTTCTCGTTCGTTAGGGAAGAAAAAGAAAAGGAAACAGTGTCTGTCGTTAGCCGAGTCATAACGATCAGTCAACGAGACACAAGCGGGGATTACTCATCGTTGGGTACACGGTAGCCTGGGTGAATGCGTGCGGGTACCCTTCATTAGCGACAGTCCCGCTGTAAGAGCGGCTAATTACGTTCGCGTATAAGGCAATGGCGTTACGCACAATATATTTGCGGCAGCTAATCGGCGCTACGTGAAATTTTTCGCCGACAGAGAACGATCGTCATTAGAATGTCAAAGTTGCAGGATCGCGTTGCCAACGCTTTCTCATCGTCGGCCTCTAACATAGCAGTTTGCTTTCGCGCGATTCTACTGTCACGATAAGTTTGTGCGAACGTTATCAATCGAATCTCTGAGAATCCAGATCGATCAACTTTATTTTTTTTTTTAGCAATTTCTTAATTTCATTATACAAGCACGCAATTGATATTCCATTCTGAAGAAACAAATATTTGTTTCCATCGTTAAACGATGGTAAGTGCCGAGGTGAATTTTTGAAACAGTATTTGTAATATCGTTACTTCTCTTTGCGTTTGAAAAACGGAATTGTATGTTCAGACTGGTTTCAGCGTCGCAAAAAATATAACGATTTGCCAATCTTTCTGAAGATTACTTCGAAACGTATTGTTTCGTTAGTCTCGAAGCGATTAGTGGTAATCGCGCAATCGCGCAAGAAGATTCTAACGATAATAGTACGTCGTTCGATTTTACGAAGCATTCTTAAATATAGGCCAGTGTACCGCTTGACGTTGCAAGGTTTCGGAACCTACCGATCGAGGGAACCGAGGGTGATCTTTCATTATAGCCGCGTTTTAAAGATTTCGCCAAGGAAATTGATTCGCAATGCACGGACGTAGAAGACAGGAAGAAGTTACTAGATCGTATTTATGATAATAGTAAACAAGGCAGCCGTCCCCTTTGCCCGTTACTTTCCGCTCGAGAAGCCGTAGATGTATCACGCGAAACCGCCATTGAAGTTTATATTAAAGGACTCCGAATGAAATCACATGCTAAAAGCGGCCGCTTTACATGCGCATAAATATGTAAATTCCTAATAATACAGGATATTGGAAAAACTAGTTAGGCGGTCAGTAATCGTTAAAACTAAACGAGAGAGAGGGCCTTGGCGTTGTTTCTATCAGCGCCGCTTCATAATGCGTAGGTATAGATAAGAAAAGAAAAAGAAGAAAAAGAAGGAAGCACTGTTCAAGATTTTTCAAGCGTGTAATAAAAGTTATACCACTCGCGTGAGCCAACTAACTGGAATCGATTCTTCACGGTAAAACAAGTCGAAAGAGCGCGATAAAACTTTACTGCGTGGACGTTTGTCTTCTGAACACAATCTTCTTTGGAAAGTATCAAGTCTTTATCTAATCGCCTTCATAAAAATAATTACGAAGTCTGTAGGATGTTATTCGAAATTTATCGTACGAAATTCGAACCATTCTCGTCTGGATGCCCAACATTCTTCTGTCCGATGAATTTCTAGCACCAGTTTCCCCGATAAAGATCTTAAGGACTTCTATGAAAGTTCGTCTTCCATAATTGTTTTGTTTTGTTGGAAGATATCTATAGAAGTAATCGCGTATGAAAGTTTAAAGGAATCGTTAAATCTAACGATATGATAAAACAGCCTTGTTACTTTGGTGGCCTCCACGGTTCTATAGCCCTCGGATGATTTAAATTGGATGTAGCACGGTGATAAGTGTACTTCGCGGGATCGTTGAGAAACGAGGGAAATCCATTTCGTATGCGATACGACGCGGTTCGCGCTGTCATTAAGTGGTCGACGGTATCGTTGGCGCGACTATAAAAAATAGGCGTACGCAATCATAGTTTGCTCGGAATACGGGAACGAGGCACGCTCGAGAGTCTCGAAACCATCTGTAATAAGGAAGTCGAGCAGATTCAGCGTCGTTAAATCGATAATATCCCATGAGACGGGTACGGCTCTGTAACGGAGCTGGCGCGGGTAGGGGGAAAAAAAAGCCGGAGAAAAATTACGACGCCACGCAATGCGCGGGCCAAGTTCATTGGCCTGCGCCAAATGTGTATTTGGTTTCGGCTAAATTTAAAGGTGTTAAAGAAACAGGAATTATGATTGCCAATAAGGAATCCGAGCCGGGGAGATAAGAACTTCGAGCCGTACTCGAAATAACCTTCGAAATCGGGCTTCGAGAATGTTAATTATCAGACGGCTAATTAAAATCACCGCTTCCTACAACGATGCCGAGGGTAGAAAAAGGATCGCCAACATTCCAGGAAGAGTAATTCGAGACAAAATCAATGAAACGCGTATACCAAACCGGACCATTCGTCGTATTCGCAGATTGTTAATTAACGCGCGCAAACGAGACGATAAAAGGTTAAGAGCACGGCGATTTAAACGGTTGCGCGTATGATCCACTCGTATACTCAGTGGCGTATGATAGAAGGCACACCGGCAACCACGTTCAATGTACCCTGTGCTACTACGAGTAATAGAGACAGATCCTGCAGAGTTCCTCCGAACGGAAATGATATTTTCACGTCGACCAACAACAGACCGCGTCTATGCACGTGTTCCACGGAGGCACGTTCACACGCTCACGTGCGAATAATTCTCATTGCCGCTGAAACCCCGATGTATCATTCTCGAAAGTTTTATTGCGCCTACCACGGAGACAGATCGTTCCTTGTACGCGTTTACTTTCGAGAGACGCTGTTACTTTCGTTGCCCCGGCCACGAACCAAGATTAGCATCTATTCGAACGTCCGTCAACATTACGTGACAATAAACGCGTATTCCAGAGGGATGAGCTTGTAAGGCGTCGCAAGGTGCTACGTCTCTTTAGAATGGGAAATGGAACTCTTGGCATTGTATAGAAATTCGTCCGTGGTAACAAACAAGATAGCGTACCAAGAGGATGGAGATTATTTTGTGGTATAGAGCGGATTATTTAGTTAAGTTCGAGTGTGAATTGGTAATTTGGGATTTTATTGGTGCAGGTATTTTCGCATCGATGAAGTTCAAAGTTCAGTATTAAAATAGTATATTGAATGAATATATGATAATATGTGATAATATTATATTGAACGAGTGTTGAACGATATTGAATAAATGTCAGATATTTTGGTCGAAGAAAATTTGCTAGAATTGGATCATTTCATAAATACATCGGTTTCTAACGAAATGCTACGTTTAAAATATCGTATCACATATTCAACCCTTTTAATAAAATTTCTTATACGTATAAATGCCATCCATTTGGTCCATAAAAGATATCGTATCTTATTAACACGCTATTGCTATGCTAAGTTTGTTCAAGATATTAAACATCGTAAAACGTATTGTTTATTTATTTTACTTGAAAAAAGCAAGAGCATAATTCACCTTTAATTATTCCACCTATTGAAATGTTTGCTATTTTTCTATATCCTAGTCGTTGTGAACGAAGTTGTCTAATCAACCATGCTAAGTAACGTAAGACTCCACCATAAATCCAGCAAATTAGAAAACAGATTACTGTCTTACGATAAGAAGATCGAAACTGCATCGAGCTAATGCGTACGAGCAATTGCAAAGCGATATTTGCCAAAGGAATTAAACAGCTTGTCCATTAGGAAAGACTACAGAGTTTGCAACTGTTATTGACCAGATATTTCTACCGAAATAAATGAACGTATTTGTCGAGCCGTTCGTCTCGCGCCCTCTCGATTCGTAATAAAGGTACGCAGGTTGGTGGTCGGTCAATTATTTTTTCAAGCAGAAACTAACAGTATTTTTAATTTGTTTCGAGTTCAACGACCATTAAGCCGTGGTTCGATTCTTCATCAGGGTTTAACGACGTAAAATCAATTTCTCCATGGTTCATTGCTCTCACGGTTCGTTGGCTCATGCCTACGAATTTTCTACACATTACGGAATCGTAAAAACCTGGCGGCGTTCTACTTTGCACACGGGTATCGAAGGTAAAAAGAGGACCGGTGTTTTAATGTGATATGTCACGCTAATGGGCACCGCACGCAAGAGATCCACCGAGTAAAAACCTGTATATACACGTGGATAACGATTTACCTTCTCGTAGAGCTACTTTTAGTCCCGGCTATAACGCTCGCTGTTCGCGGATCTACTTTATATATTCATTGTATTCCGTGTTCTATTCTATTCCGTTCCTTTCCTATTCTATTCCATTTCAGGGTCCATGGATCGTTCTTTGTACTTCTCCTCTGACCGTATTAGGAAATTACGTAATTCAACGCGGGACGCCCATCAGCGACTCGTGCGAATGCAAACGACCGTCTCGTAATTTCGTTACGCGAGCAAGATTGCCGATGCAATTCGTAGGAATTCCTCCTTTTTTTTTTTTTTCTTTTTTTTTTCTACAAACTCCGCGCGATTTCCTCGCTTTTGTTCGCTCGTAATTAAGTCAAAGGATCCCGTCCTAAGAGGTTGACTCGTTCCAACCGGCCTTCACCGGAGAAAAAGCACAAGTTTCTCCTTGGTCAACCCGCCTACCTGGCCCAAGATTTAAGGCAGGTAATCAGGAGTAAAAGAAAATCAGTGTCTTAGCATGACAATGCAGCGCGGGTTTGCCTCTAATGGGTTACACGACTGCAGAGCTGATGAATAAAAAGTGTCCAACGCTGCTGGAAATTTCCATAAAACAATACCTCGAGTATTAATCAGCCTTTCTTGCCGGCCTGTTCGTTTCTTTCGGATTCTCTCCTCTCCAACGAACGTTGATTCCTTCTTTGTCGTCTAGCATATACGGGAAATCGGAGTGGAAGTGTTACTAGTTGGATTTTTCTTGGCAGAACCGTGACTTCTATTTCGAGAGAGAGAGAGAGACGAGGCTTCTCGAACGACAGGTCCATTAAACGAGAAAAATGAGGAGCTTCAATTTTCATTTGGAGACCGATTTTAATGTTAAAATCGCTGGTATAGACATAAGCTCGCTACGAGCGTACAATGAGAACAGTTTCGGGAGAAGAAGGTTTGCTCTCGTTATCGACATACAAGAGTCACGTTTCGCTTTTTACCTTGTTTCCGTTTCATCTACTTCCGAGAGAGATACCGTGAAATATCCGCGGAATGTTGGATAACTTAGAAGTTAGTCGGATCTGCATTCAGCTCGATAAAGTTGTTTCTAAAGTTTACGTTCCCTATTTTTCGACTAATTTACCTTACCGAGTTCTATCTTTTAACACTGCGGTTATAAAAGAGAAAACGTCTATAACGAAAATAAGACAAGCTCGTATTCTTATCGACGACCACTTTTCTAAGGCGATTGCAATTTGGAAATTATCTCGAATAAATTGCCAGCACAAAAGACGTTATGAAACGCTTTCGACGATCAACGCGTGCAAAAGATATGATTCCCAAAAAAAAAAGAACAGTGTCCCACGTTCCATTTCAAAAAGCAATCTTTCAAAAGAAGGAAGCAAATGAAGTAGACCGTTGATATCCGGAAAACAATAAGGGAGAACGTCGGTTTACTTAGCGATTCGTCGGCAGATTACGCTAACAAACAGTAAATAATGTTTTTGCAAACGGTATAGCGGCCCATTTTCCGGCAGCAACTCCTCTGGTAGGTGAGCGTAATTACGGGAACGTTTCGTGCGCGCCAGTGCCACACTCGGAACGAGAGTACAGGGACCAGCGCGGTACGTCGCGTTACGTGCTTGATATTCGGCTATAGGTATTTGCCACGGCGTCCCAACGAACTTTCTCTCTCTCTCTCTCTCTCTCTCTCTCTCTCTCTCTTTCTCTCCCTCTCTGTAAATTAATATTCCCGTAGGTGGCTGAAAATCCCGGTTCTGTATGCGACGACCTTCGCGAGCTCGCAGAAGTGCACCACGCCCCGCGAGGCAATATCGCGGCCGTGTATTTTGCAATTACGCGTAAATACGGTTACACAAGATTAGAGAGTGAATTAGCGCATTCAATTAACGTTTACTGCCGCGCTGTACCGCGTCGCATCGCTCCCCTCTTCTGCAACACCGTGTACCACCGATGTGTGCGCACCTATTTCATGGGATTTCTCCAATATACACACACACACACACACACACACGTACACACACACTGACACACACCAACGCAGAGTACCGTCGTATCGCCGAGGCACCGCAATTCGGCACGATATAACGCACAACCCCCTTGGCTCGAGGCTTGGAGAAACCTAGGATACGGAAAACGACCACGATTTAAGAATCGAGATACGCGACGCGTATACAAGTTATAGCATCGCGTGATTCCACGTACCGTCGAATCTCGATTGCTATTGCTACACTCCAGTTTACCGTTACACCGGCTCTCTTCCCTTGTATGAATTTTTTCCTCCTATCTAAGAGCACGCGCGCGCCAACCTGGTGCGATAAAACACTCTAACGAAGTGCATTATCCGAGCTGGAACTCTGTCTCTGTAGAAATTTCGTATGCACGGCAGAGTTGAAGAATTTATTTTTTAATATATATGCGACATGTAAAGGTTAAATCGTATAGGCACATTTCACGTAGAATTTGTATAGTTTAGAGGTGCAATATCTCGATGGGGATGACGGGCTTTTAAATGTAGTTTGAAGTGAGAATGCGAGGTAGGAAAGTTTTTGATTATTGATAGTTTTGCATACAGCGAACGGGAGGAAGGAGAGAGTCGAGAAAACCGAGAGTGATAGAAGTGAAAGGAATCGTTTCATTAAGGTACCGTTTTCCTCCCGTTAATATGTTATACGAAGTGTATGTAGAGATACGTGTGTGCGATTTTCGGTGTAAAATTATAATTACAAAAGGTACGTTGCTCCACAGATTAACAAAATACCAGAGATATTGTAGAGTTTGCTTACCAAATCATAATTAAAGTCATGAAAAATTAAGGTATTCTATACGAATGAATCTTTTTCTGTGAAAATCTTTGATCTTTTCTGTGTGTCTAGATCGATCTGAGTTTACAAAATTTTAACATTGAATATTTGCGTAAATATCGTAGTTGACACTGCTACTGTTTGAAATAACGTTTTCCTTTATTTTCTTTTCGGACTCGTAAAAAAATATTGATTTATGGCAGATACCAAGCTCGCTCTTGTGACATGTTCTTGTCACAGAAAATCAAATGGAATATCCAGAATCTTTTATTTACATTTACTTTCAATTAATTATAATAGTACAGGAATATTTACATAAAAAGGGGGAACATTTTTCTAACGAAATTAAAATACTCGAGATTATTACAAGAAATTTATTTAGCTATTTCGGCTCCCAGATATTCTGTTCTTACGTTTCAATACTTTAATAGCGATCATATAAACACGTCGACGTGCATTCGAACTGGCATTATGCACTTCCATTAATTCAGGTCGAGTTCAATCGCTTCTAATCAATAATCAATAATTAATAATCAGTCGTGCAAATAAATTCGTAACAAGAGGATATAGCTGTTCTTACATTAGTTCAAAATATATCTATAATATCCTAAGAGAAAAACGTTAATAAATGTTGATAAATTAATTTGTTATACGTTGAGCGTTTAATTATATCTATGATGGTTGTTACTTTCGTTATGGTACTAATGAATTGTTTCTAAGACATACGATTAATTTTATTGTTACGAGATCTTGTAAGTGCGCTATATTGCTGACAGATCGGATTAACAATTATAATTTTTTCGCGCTATTAATTCTCGCTATACTTCCTGTTACAACCCTTTTGATTACATCCATTGAACGAGTTAATGCAGGGCTGTCAACGGTTATTCTCGGATGCTAAATTGTTCCTTTTTCTTATACTCGCGTTGCGATAATTTAAAAATAACGACCAACGTAATATTACGTTTGCGTATTCAAGTAATTACTTTGCAGTGCATTATACGCCATCGCGCAAGTTACAATTAAAGTACGTTATTTCCTTAAATTTGTAGATTATCAAAAATGAATGATCCGCTTATCATCGAACAAATAGATAATTCAAGAGGAGTATAAAAATTATATCACATCCAGCCCGCGGGTTAAACTATAAAATATATTCCTAATTTTTCTCCCTTCGAAGTTCAAAATCCGCTATCGAAGATATATTTCACGAGATTCCCTCGTAACGTGTCTGTGAGCACATTAAATGCTAATCACAGACATTCAATTGTAAGAATTCGACAAATATTTAACCCGGCTTGGAATCGTTGAACGTCACGTACCGAAATTTCGCGTTGAATAAATTTATCACAGAGTGAGAAAGAGAGAGAGAGAGAGAGAGAGAGAGAGAGAGAGGGAGAGAGAACGCAGAAGTTGCATTAAAATTATCGTTCATTATACGGCATTTTATATTTCGCAGGAAAACTTGCTTGTTGATAATTGTCCGCGGATAATTATTTCGAGGAATAGTTTTCGCTGTGGTATTACGGTTCCGTAAAAGTTGCTGGCTAGTAATACGCGCACGAAAATCACGGATTCCTCTGGAACGTGTCGACAACACGAACCACAGCGAGGCAACGTCCGAGATTATCTTGGGCGAGCCTCGAATGACGCCGGTTTAATCGAGTCGGAGGTAATCTAATTCGTCCTTTAGAGCCAGTGGCAGCGGCAAGGAACGAAACCACCGAGAACGAGGCCGGCCACCCTCGTTTCCTATGTTTTTCCTTCTTTTTCCCTCGTCTGAGCGACGCTTTTCTCGCTCGACGGAATAAAATTAAACCCGACGCAAGGAACGACCACTAGACCGGCTTCCGAGGGTTTAGGCGGGGACTAATGTGTCTGCGCACATATGAGAGCTTTATTCTTATTATATTTTTTCCCTTTCCCCTTCGCTTTCCATTGTGCCTTTAAATCATCTGGCTGGAAAGCTTTGATGTCCTTCGATCTCTTCAATGTCCAATTATCTCATCTGAGCTTCCAAAATTAATCGCGTTATAATTATTATACTGGTGGTTATACAAGTGGAGATGTTTATATTATTGTATAAAAGTACCATCTTTTGGCAGATACTTAATTTTTTTTACATTTGTAGGTAAAGTGAATTTTACTTTATTCTTATTTAAAGAATTAATATCGGAATTAACATATATTTCAAGAATTAATATATTAGAAACTCATTACTACTATATTCGAAACTTTAAAAAATATTACATCAAATAAATGGAGATATCAAAATCAGGAAAATATTTCCATATATCATCTTGTTGGTATTTGTATTTTAACTGAATATTTCCTTATTTTACAAATATGAAAACTGTATAATACCACTTATATCAAAGTACGTATGATTTAATAAAAAAAAACTTTCATATAACTATCAGAATTTGATGGTTAGAAAAAAATGTAGCACCTGATAAACGAACGCTTAATTGGATAATAGGGGAATGTACCGATACTTTCTCTCGTCACTATACAATGATTTAAGCAAATTTCCAATAAAAACTTAGAATAAACTCCCCTGCATATCCTTGAATTCATTAGAAAAACAATCTTCTAAATAATTATTATCGTGAAAAAACGTTTCTGCATACGGCTCAATGAACACAACAATATAGAGGAACAGAATTAATCCAAGTATAATATGATTAAAAATTTGCGCGAAGATAAAACTGTGCGAACGTATTGGTTTAACGAAATAACCAGGCGAACGCGAGTGAAACGAGAAATTTACTCTTTCGTCGGAGGGCGTGCAACCATTTATGCTGAAAACGATGTTGGAAGTTTCGCGGGGGTCAGGATATCAACGTTTAGTCGGCGAGTTTAGTTAATTTATCGAGTTTGACGGAAGTTTTTTTCATGGTAGCGAATCCCGCACCGGTGGAATAAATGATAATGGTGATTAAATATTCATGTATAAAGCCGTGGTAATTTATTTAGCGAATGCACACGAATTCTTGCCGCAAGAGATGATTTATGTTATGGTACGTGTAAGATACACATATTTTCATAGACTATAACTATTTTCATTTTTAAACAATTACGTTTAAACGTCGGATTTTTATTACATTATTTTTGTGTGTAATTCACCCGGAACTTTTTTTAAGCATCCCCTACATCAGGAATTAAATTCTACTTCGTGATACTGTTTGTAGTTTAGGAAGCCTTAAGCATTTACCGCATTTAAATTAACCATCTAAATACATTTTATGGCGTATGCTTTGCAGATATAATGAACGACTAATAGAATAGTATTCAATTTGATGCTAAATTGAAGGATTTCTAACAGTTGTCCCAAATTGTAAATTTGTAATTCGGTGTCTAGGAACTATTAGCAGATGTTTAGTGATTTACTTTAAAGTTATGGTGTATCCTCTTTACACGTGTAAAAAAGGCGAAATGGGGAAAATGTTTAGAAAACATCACAGTTGGAAATAATAGCTTAATTGGAAAAATAATTGTAAGGTTTGGTTAAATAATGAAGAGATAAGAAGAGACATAATAGGGCATCGGCAGAATACAACGAAAGATTTTACAAAAGGCATATAACTTTTCAGTTTTCTAAATAGATTTTAGATTAAAATATTTAAATTGGCCACTATATGAGCAAACACGCGCCCCAGCGAAACTGCGATTCTACATTTTTAAATAACAAATTCAGCACTTTTTCGCGCCACTTTAAATTATATCAGTTTGCGTTTAAGCATCTTCTAAACGAAGATAAAGTTTCAAAAAAAACCACCGTGTCCAAATCCACTATTTCACTATCGTTTATTCGAAGCGTCGTATATTTATTTAAAATATTACATCATCTATGTAAAATGTATAGGATACATAGGATATAGGGATTATATAAAATACGCGAGATATACAGAGTATATAAAATATACAGAATCGCGATAACAGATCATAAAATCGAATTTCGAATTTTTATAAAAATTCCGAACGAAGGATAACCTGATCAGGTGGTTATACGACGGGGATACAAATCGAAGCTTTTCATGGACCACGTTTTGTGCTGTGGATATAGTCTGGCCGTGAATAGCACGCCACAAAGCCGTCCATTTCTCGAGCGGGTTAAATTTCTGCGACTCGGCCGTGCGACGTTGACGAATGCGTCGGCCAAAGAAATCATGCCTCGCGTGGCGGCTGGACGTGCGCGAGCTATCGTTTGCATGAAAAACCACGGCGATCCGCTCTTAAATCCTAGCTTGGCCGTCCCCCATGCCGATCTGCTGGTACTTGCTCGTGCAAAAAGGAGAAGCTTGTATCCAGCACGCGTGAAGTTAACGTTTTAATCATATTTTCAAGGTAGATCAATTTCATTGAAAAAGAGAAACGAAATTTTAACCTTGTTTTTCGTTCTTCGCCACAGTTTCGTTGCTCAATCATGCTATTCTATCGTTAAAAGAGTTCTTAAATTTGAGAAAAATTTGAAAGAATCATCGAAGACTGATTTGAGAATTTGACTCATTGCGAGTCGAACAATTTTTTAATTTGTTGCAACTAAACTAAGATCGAGGCATAAGAATTTTAAAATTACAAGCGGGAATAAGTTTTGCTTTGTTTTACATGATTACAACAATTGGATTGTTATTTGGGTTAATCTTCCCTTAAATAAACGCTTTAAAGCGCGAGGTGTCCTTAAAGATTGATGCTCTCATGGAAAGTCTCAGTTTCTCGAATTGTAAAACTTTGCCTATGTAAAATGAACATTTGTGTTGTTTCACTTCGTAACTTCGGCGGAATTGTAAGTTTCAATTGAAATAGTTCAGATACCTTAACAGACACGGTAAAAGCATTCTTAAAATTGTTGAAGAGAATTTCCTGCGGAGTCGTTTACGTCCTTGTTCAATAATGGCTGCGTTACATTATCTTCTGTACTTTGTTCTTCAAACTCGATTACGTTGCCGCGGTAATCAGATGAAAATTTTTCTTCTTTTCCGCAACAGCGAAATACGTATATACACAATTTTAAGAAATGTTATCTCATAAATTCATCAGATACTAGAATTCTTAGCTTTGTAAAATGTTTGTTACTTGGAAGAAAATTAAGAACTTGATACGAGAAAGAGATATATTAAAAACGAACAGTAGAAGGTATAAAATATTATACTGTGGAAAACACTCATTTTTGAAATGTCAAGTATCCTCTGGTTAGAATATTTTATAACTTTCGCTTTTAATTTTTGATATATTTCTTTAACATATCAAGTTTTTTATTTTCTTACGCATTCACGCGATAACACTTTTTAAATGTAAGTATACTTTACGCTTCAAAAATAAATATCATTCGAAACTAATTGCTCGAAATATTTTCCATCTTTGAGAAAAATTGTCAACTGCCTACATTTTTCCCAAAGTCAAAGCTCTCAACTAAATAAACATCCTGATAAATATATTATATATGTGTCGCAACTTCCACAACGAAATCATCGATTAATAGCATCAAAAGTCTGCGTCATTGGTGACGTCATTACTTTTCCATTAACCTGGAACGTGGTCGTGCGCGCGAAGCCGATAGTAAATTTGCATAATTTCCCCGGAAAATCGCTTCGATGATAATTTTCTTTTATAATGTGGGATTTAAAACTGCGCGGATGCAGGCAGCTGGTGATAAATCAACGCGGTTCTGATTTACGCTGCGGACGCGACTCATTGTCATTTTCAGGATCCATCGTTTCGCGTCTGCCTTAGCGTTGGCCCCGATGATTTACGTTGCCGCAAGTTACGTGTAATCTATTCGATGCGTTCTTCTTGCATCAATGATTGTGTTTGCATGGACAACATCGTTACCGGACGTGCGCATGCAAAACAGGTTTCGTACGTTCGCGAAAGGAAGATTTACGGGGCGTTCGCATTAAACAGCGCGGGCCGAGGCAAAAATCGTACTCGGTCCCTCGAATTTCGCGGCCCCGGCGTCGTAAAGTCTCGCCGTTCAAACCAGATATCGATCCGCGATCGTTAATTCTTCAGTTAGTATACGAAGCCTGCTGGGAACATATCGGCCACGAAAAATCTACTCTGTGTGTGTGTGTGTGTGTGTGTGTGTGTGTGTGTGTGTGTGTGTGTGTGTGTGTGTGTTTCCGTACACTGTACCCGTAAATTTTTACTATGACAAACTTTCTCGTTAAATGATCGAAGATATAAATCACAGCAGACGATTCACAGCATAGACATTAGCGCGAAGAAACTTTGGTTTCGAGTGATCTATAGGTGTCAGATATTTCGGAGTGTAGTTCACTTTGATGTTTTGTTGAAATGTTACTCCAGCTTCTTCGAGGAACGAGATGAAGAAAGTTTTATATTTGGTGCTAAAATATAAAGGTCCTAAAGTTTATGAGTTTATGCTACCTAGCGATGGAGGTAAAAAGTGTGTAATGAAGGTAGAAGTTTTTCCTGGAATTAGGTGTAATTTTATACTTGCTATAGAACATAAATAAGAAAATAAATCAATAAGAGAGAGGTTCTTATATTCTTAAACCTTTTTAATCCTTTCATCGCTTTGAAAAATGCAAATTGTTATTCGAGAATTTCAAACGATCATTCCGACTCGCAGTAGCTCTGATGAAGCGGCATTTACAAAGTCCATATATCCATTTGCTTTACTCGCGAACGTAGCAATTTTTCAATGACTCCGTAACGAACGTAAATTATACACAGTATAAAGAAGAAGAAAAAAATGTATCAAGCTAATTCAAGGTTAAGGTTATGCCGCGAATAGCTGAGAAAAAGAGGGATAAAGGCAATAAAAGGCACGATCGACCGGTTTCCCAGAGTCCCAACCGGTACTCTGCGGTATGTAGATCGCGGCGTTGGAATACCGGAAATACGATATTAGTTAGCATCGGATAAGACGGAGAATGCGAGAAAAAGGCGTTTGACCTATTAAACTATGTCACACCCGCATATTAACGTATCTATATCTACACGAAGCAGGTTTCAACGTTGTTTCCGTGATCCATGACACGAATACTCAATTTTCTAGCCGCAAATTCTTTGAAGCCGCAATTTATAAATTACCTCGTGACAAATTCGTGCAGATACTAGGAGGCTATATTAAGAAATAATAATCGAACGTAACTTTACATTAGCAATTAGAAACAGTTTTTCTTCGTAGTAAATGCCTTGCAACTTCTAAAATTAGTTTTGAAATTCTGTCACTATAATTATAACGAACGTGTCTCCTATCACTGGCAATGAAATTCCAGAAAATCTCGTATAACATACAAAAAAGTATTCGCAAAGGTTCTCTATTTTAAGTTTTCAAATACCTTCGCGAATCACCGCGCGTAATATTTATCGAGGTCGAGTAATATCAGAAAAATACGCAATTCTAAAGCTTGTATCGAAGTCGAAGGAAACAAGCAAAGACAGGCACGGCAGAACATAGTTGATAGAGAGTCCATAGATTTTTTCGAGTTGATCGTGCTTTGGTAAGGCTGATCTGAAACGCGGATTACGATAGGCATTCGAGGTCTGAAGGCTCTACAGTCGCGCTAGAGATTATGTCCACCTGTACAAGCGGTATCTGCATGCACGTTAAGTACAATAGGCGTCTCCTCCTCTTCTGTCCCCTTTTCCTAGCTTGTGTTCCTGTACGCGTGCATTGAACACTGGGGTTTCCGGTCGATGTAACCGCGTAAACGTCCGCGTTGAACGTATAATGGTGGCGACCTTAGAAATCCTTCGGAGGATAGAAATGTACACGAAGCAGCCCGGTGATATACTTGGATGGTTCGATAAAATATCTGGATTGTTTCGCGTGGCGGTCTCGCGAACGTAACTCAATACCAGCTAGACCCTTGTTTCGGGAAACGAGCGCCGTTCGCGCGTGTATAGCAAGCTTGCCTTCTTGGCCCATGTATTGAGTTGTAACGCGCGAGACGTCCGTGTCTTTAAGTTGATATAGAAGCACTTTCCACTGCATACTTCATTTTATATCGAACATTCTGCTCGGTCTTCGAGGAATTTATCTTCCTAGTTGCTTGACCTTTAGCAACTCTCTTTCAGTATCTAGGTATTCTTACGTGGGATCCGATTGTTTCGTGTATTTCTTGAAGAATTTTAAGGCTCTTGTTGTCTTTGTTCGAAATAGCATAGAAAAATATAAATTCTACATTTTAAAAGAGTAACGATTTAGAGTTGATGGATTTAGCTTCTGAGTGGCTCATACCTGCGTCTGCTATCTTAAGATGTTACCAAACGTAAGAATTATGTATTCAGGATTTAACGTAATCCAGCTTAACTTGACACACTTATCTCTCACTTTCGTATCTTCACTGTCAGAAGCACAAGATAGTTCCAAAAAGTTATTTTCTTTAAGTTATCTTTACGATGTTAACGCATCTATTCGTCAACGTGAGAAACAGGTCTTCGTTACTTTGGCTGGGAAAGATAAGAACCTTCGTTTACGTTAGGAAAGTACCCTTAGGCAAACACCTATTTTTTACGTTACAAGTCGATACTTTGCTCCGTGTAATATTTTTTAATCACTATTAAGTAGCGAACAGATATCTAAATGTTGACAGAACGACCAGAAGATTAAGATACTGAAGGGATATAATTCTTTTAAGGGAACAGGTACATCCGATAGCAGGAGTGTTTATCTGGGGTGATTTATCTAAAGTACATTGTTATACTGGGAGACAGTTGAATTATTTATCACTTCTAGCTTCCACGGACCTACGATTACCATGGTAACGACTGAAATTTAGATTGAATTGATTAATATCGTTTTACATACTTCGTTCTTTTACAAAGTTCAGATGTTTTTGGAAATCTGAGGAAAGAGTAAAAGGTGATAAAATTCATAAATTTTACACTAGCTGCAGAGAGTATCGCAAGATACGTGCTTCGATCGGACAAAAAATTATCCTGTACACATATGGAATAAGACGTTTTTATCAAAAGCTTCGTTTTCAAGCAAATCAAATTTAAAAATTTATCAAGAACATGTAAACTTGATTACATAACTTTTAGTTAGAAAATAAAAAATTGCTCTAGGCAAAAAGTCTCTTCGTGGAAAAATAAGCTGAAAACGGGGAATCAAATTTTTTCTTTCGGGGCTCCATTTCCGACAAAATCGAATATGAAAAGTTAAGCGTAATACGCGCCAACGTAATTACGTAATTCCCAATTGTATACGAATGAACAGCTAACAAACTACACGAAAAGAATAAGTAAAAAGTGTAGAATAAAATCGATTTGTTTGAAGCCTCCCGCTTTAATAATTTACTAATATAATAAATATAATAAATATAATAAATATAATAGAGAAACAGTAATAACCATTCTATTTAGTCCATCGCGGACACTCAAAGAAATCGATAAAACCTATGTTTAACAATCACAATCGTTGGCCCAAGTAATAAGCTTACAGCGTAATCTGTTTCAAATGAAGTTTCATTCGGAAAGATAAAAATAAAAGCATTGTTAAGCGAAACATATTGGCGACATCGCGTTAATTTAACGGCGTACCTTCTCCCCTGGTTGAAAATTGGATACTAGGGCTGCTAAACGGATTTAACCCCGTAATTCAAGCGTTAATATCTCGGGATACATATTATCGGATAAATGTCTTCGGGTGTGTGCAAATCAAAAAGTTCATACGTAATCTGTTAACGGGGAAAAAAAGTCGGTGACCGACCAAGTGATAATAACAAAGCTGTTAATCCAGCCGAGGGTTTGAGGGAATACCGTGGGATCCGGTTTAATCGAGCAACTTTTTTCGCGGTTCACGACTACATTGCTGTTTCTGACGCGCTGCTACGAACCAGCTTGGACGAAAATTAATGGGCGTAATGTACATATACGTACTCTCCCCACCGTACTTATACAATATCATATAACCGCGAGCCCTGTATCCACATAAATTACGTCAGCCGTTTCCACAATTGCGCAAACTTTATGCGAACCCACTGTACGTATACATAGGCTGGGAGGACTATCGTTTTGCTCGCGAAGTTTCGAACGGAGAACTGACCTCGCGTTTATCATGAATTTTCGACAGTCATTTATATCCTCTTGTCCCATGGCAAAAAGGAATGCAGCTGTTTGCGTACGCCATAAGCACGGAGGAGTTTCGTGTTATTAATCGCGAAACATCAGGTGGGTTCTTATGTTGAGGATCAATTGGGCAACGATTTGGTGTTGCTATTGGGAATTATTGTAAAATTGCAATGAAGGTGGAAGTTGATGAATTTCTGAAGTATTTTAATATGAAAATTTGGTTCTCAATTTACAGCTTATTAATTACAACGTTCAACGTAATTGCAGATTGATGAAATTTTGCGTCGTGTATTATTTCAAAACGAAAGTGTGACAACTGAAATGTATTTCAGGACCCCATAATAGCGATTAAGAATTAACATTAGAACTATTTCTAAAATTCATTCAAATCTCCAAAGGTGCAGCATATTAAATTTACGAGACATTACGAATGATCATTTTGATCACTCTAGTAGTTTTAATTTTACTAATGACGTGAATTTTGTTGTAGGTATAGAATAAAAGGCACCTATGTTGCTATACGTGTAATGCTTGCATTGAGAACTCAAAGAAGACTACTCTGAACTTCACAATTCCTATGGAGACGCAGTCTTTGTCCGTACGTTATTGTTAGGGCACTGATAAGAGAATCGTGCAAACACCTGCAACGATACGCGTGAGTTGGTTGGAATCGAAAAATTAGCTCTATCTTTAGTGGCTGCGACTTTGAACGAGTCACCCACACCAATTTGCAGTGTCCACGATATCAACCAAGTTACGTTTCATGGGTAGATGCGGGTCTTTTCGCCATGATGGTATTGGTTCTAGCAATGTTCATTCAATTGGCATAATCAAACTTTGAGCTTAAATGAATTTACAAGGTCCACGAAAATTGATTTATTTAACATCGTGAAGAAGTGACTTATTGTTCATTGGTGAATTCTGTTCGAGAATCTCGTGGCTACTCCCAACGTGGTTTCTCGTTGTACTGTTGACAGACAGTTGTATTTACAAGACGCGTTGTATTTTTAAAAGAAGAACAAAGGTCTTCTGTTATAGGAGTGATCAAGAATTTATTCAGTTCTGTGGAAAGTTCCTTCCAAAATTTACAACAGGATATTTGCTATTGTAAAAGGTACGGTGAATACGGTTTAAGTTGTAAGTTCCATCCTATCTGAATCTCGACGTACAGGTAGTAGAAGCTAGAGAAACAGAGAGAATAGATACTTTATCTTCCAAAAAGTAAGAATTGTCCGGATCTTGTTATAAATCATGCCACTTCAGGCCTTATAAAGAATAGAAGAAAATACTAACGGAAAAACTGCTACGAATGGTATATTTTAAATCGTATAACCAACAAAATGCGAACGTTATACAATTCCATGAACCGTGATTCACTTGTCAGCGGATAAAAGCACTTGGTGAAATTGCTGAAGACGTTTAACGCAATTTCTGGGGAACTTTGAGAGTCGGCCGCCGCCCACAACGGGCCAAGTATATTTCATCCGGCTCATCTAAAAGGCGGTCAGCGAAGTTCGCGATATTTCGCCCGCGATGAAACACTTAACCACGCCGCTGCATAATAACGTCTTTATTCATTTTGCGTTCCCATTCGAAATTCTAATTCCGTTTAAACGATAACCCCGTCGTTTTCTTAACTCTCTCGCCAGTAAACCACTACTCTTCGGAAAGAAACGAAATATAACTTTAATCGTTATTTATTTTTCCACTAAAAGCATCAAATTTTGTTACTCTATTTCCGGCTTTGCTTCTCATTATTTACCTATTCTACAATTTCTACAATTTTACCTCTCTCAACGTAGAAACACTTTGTACACGTAGTGTTATTACGGAGTTTCCCTTAAAGAAATGTTAAGTAACGTCACTCTGAGTAGCTCGACAACGATATTCCATGAGGAAAGAAAATGTAGCCTCGTTTCGCGAATATAAAAGCCGTAAGTGTCAAGAATGATGAATATGCAACAATAGAAGAACTGCGTAGCACAGTCGGTGAAAAACTGTGTCTGATATAAGGCGAATAGGTAAAAACTTGTTTCACGGTAGAGTTAACTATGCCTCGCAGGAAGTCGATGCTCGTAATTTGATTGATCATACGGCCGTTTGCAACATTGGTCTTTTACGTCGTATCTATGTACGTCGAATCATTATTTCCTTCCTTTTGTTTTTGATTTGATCGTTCACGGAGTATTACGCGTTATATCGTCTCGCGTCAATGGCGAGTATGAGAACGGTGGCGTAACTTCCATGCAACATTTTCATCACCTTCAACAGTAAGTACCGCTTCACGCGACTTTTTAGGGGCGTAATATCCGGTTATACATCGGCCTTGATTCCAGTGACACCCTGGAAAACTTTTATCAGGGAAATAATTTCGTGGAAAGTTCGGTATAAAGTTGGAGGAATGGCGCTAGCCCGAGTAACTGTCGCTTGGATGGTGGGCCGGGTTCGTTTCCTCCGCACGTTCCGGCTAGATAAAAGTTTTTCCCCGACCGCGTGTAAACTGGCGTGTGGAATTCCGTATGCGTTATCGCGCGATCCTATCGACGTGCATTCTGCCGTGTCGTCGATGGAAATCGTGTTGTACCGACCTGCCTGCACTTCACACTCCCCAAGGGAACGTGTTTTTCACTGGAGAGGAACATTAATGGACAGTAACGAATACTTTCACCTAGCAAGAGTAGCATACTACTTTCGGTACCGCAGTTACGAATCAATCTTTCCTCTCTGAAGGGAAAAATTGATTTTCTGGATTAATACGATCGTAACTGATTTTTCGATACTATAATTCTCTATATATTTAATCCTATATAATTCTACTATAACTCGTTACTATAATTAGTCTGCGGATGCCTTCACATTTTTGAAATCTAGCGATGGAAAAGTCTATAGAATGCATGTAATGTGTAGAAATACAGATATAAAATATCAAAGGTAGATTACTTATTATTATATTTAGTAGATGAAACAAATCTTCAGATTTCATATTTTTAATTTTGTCCATAATGATTCGAAATTGCATAAACATCCACAGCCTAATAATAATTGAAGATCACAGGAGAAATATATGATTATTACATTTTCGTTACGTAATTTTAATACGACGTACTATTTGAAAGTGAAAACTGTAGATCTCTTAAGAGCAGTTGATTAAATTTTATGGAAGTCAAAAGTGAAATAAAAAATTAATCGATCGTAATTCATTTCTCTCATAAAAAATTGTTTATAAATGTTATGTTTAATATTGTTTGATAAATTCAGAGCGGTTATAGAAATTCAGTTATAACCGCCGAAAGTTCGGCTGCGCGGCAACGTTGCGCGTCGGGTTCTATAGAAATATCGATTTCGTCTTCGACGCAGTTCACGATGTCAATAATCAACAGTACGGTCGATGAAATGGCGCGGCGCGCAGTTGCGAGTCGTTTCTTATTTTGGTTGAATGCGTGACGCGTGTGTTTGTGTCGAACGGAATTAACCTTAGAGTTTTCTCGTGTACGAATTCTTGTAGTACGGATATATCGCGCATCTTATTGTCTTTATTCGCCGTGTAATATGTCGTTCGTGAGTGAAAAGTTAATGCGCAGACGGTCCACTTTCGCATTTACGTGAATTCGTAGTGTGCATCGGTTCCGAATGTGTCGTGGTAGACGTGATTTCGTGTCAGAGAACAGTGCCCAGTGAGAAGATCTTTGGAGAGCCAAGAAGATAATGTGAGGATAAAGACAAGGTAGAGTAATTACATTATCTTCTAAGGAGGGGATGTTCTGGCGGAGCCCCATCAGGTTCTCTCACGTTCTCGTACCCCGTTCACGTCTGGGCATTGACATTAGCTGTTGGATTAGGTTTCGCGGTAGAAGCGTTCACGACAGAGTTGACAACTGTAGTCGCTGTATTTCGATAAAGCAAGGTTGGAAATCACGGTCATATAAGCAGGTCTGGAATAATCTGGATAGATAGATATATATCGAAAGCACAGACGAAAATGTTCACAGAGAGAATTAAAGAAAATCAACATGGCGACCGAAGTAAGATGCGGTGCGGTCACGTGACAAATTACGGTTTATTTGGAGTAATTAAAATTGACGAGGTAGTCATTCTTTTATTCAGATGTTTCATTATTAAAATAATAATAACAAATGCTGCCAGTAAAACGAAATGTTACATATTTTTTAAATTAAGAAAGATAAAAACTTATAACTTTAATGATAAATTCTAATACAATAGTAGTAAAGAGATATAGGTAGGAAACTTTGTGTTGTAAGAAATTATTATCACAAGAATATTTAAAATATTTTTTAATTAATCACAGCGGATGCTTTTCCCTAGCAAGTGTCCGAACCTGCTTGTATAACCGTGTTTGAAATAAAAGAATAATTTTTTCGCGTCTGATCGAATTAAAATACCGTTAATTAATATTGTAGGTATCATTTCATTGACCAACGTTTATTCTCGGTACAACACCGGGTTTTATGCATACCGGTTTTGTACTCAAGTGTCATAATGTAGATAAGTCAACTAATTGAGCTTCCATGTAAATCGATTAAGCAATTGATTAAATTATCATAAATTGACTTAACAGTTAAAAGTACGGTTTATTTAATCGCCATCGTCATGAATTGTGGAAAGAATAACAATAACCTCCAATTTCGAATATTCTAGCACAAGTTTCAAAATGTATTGTATACTTCAAAAATTAATTCAAGATTAAATTTTGTGCTTCTTTTATCACGAAATCAAGAAAATGAGAAACTATAATATCGTAGCAAAATACAGTTTCATATCAACACGACTACTAATAGTAACGTAACCTATGTGAGAAAGAATGTAATTATGATACGTACTCGTATGTTATAGAGATCAGATAGGCTTCGATAATTTTAGCGACTTCATTAATTTGCTTTATTTCCTTATCCTAATGTGGGAAATGAAGAAAGATTCACTATCCTTTTTATACTAAAGTTGCATCATACCCATAATCTTGGATTATAGCTTCTTATCCAATCACCTATCGTCTCTAAAAGTGTGCAGGTGTTTGCATACAACTTATACGGTTGAGGCACCAAATATCTCATTTCGATGTACACGATCGTCAGCAGATTATGCTGCACCTATATAAAAGTTTGGCTACGGATAAGAGATTACATCGACTTTTATGAATATGATGTTAGCTACTTTTCAGAAGTTTCATCTCTCTGTTTATACGAGAGTAATACGTTTTCCCTCCTCGAGTGCCAGAAAGTAGTATCTTTATGGATCGTTTTTAAATATATCGTGCTACCAGCGAATACATTGTCGTTTCTATATATTAATAATGGAAACAATTTGATAACGATTATTTAGAAAATTTAATTTGAATATTTCTTTAGAACATCTTAGAGTTGTGGTATTTACATAATATGTAACTTGTAGCTGCCATTTGCATATTAAAAGAATGAAAAATTTCACACTAAAAAATTCTGTATTAAAAGAAATGGACCTAGCTTTAAGAGAAGATATTGATTTAGATAACCTTCTACGTTTTCATTTATTATATTATTGCGCGTGCTTAGAAACTACAAGAATATAGTGATAGATGAATAAAATAAAACTTCAAAAAATTAAAGTCATATAAATTAGTTTCTGTAGAAGAAACAAGACATGAAATATGTTTATATCATGATAGCTACATAAAGTGTTTCTTTGTGAGAAATGGCGTTCATCCATTTAAACCATTATTCAACAAAAAGATGCTTTCTCACTGTTTGCCATTTCTCTATGAATTGCAGCCTCTTGCTTAGTTAATCATTGTTGTACCGTGCCTAGGCTTGTTCTCCTAGTTGCATCTAGAGAACACGTATATGTTCATACGGAACATTAGAAGTTGGTACACAGTCCTATGGTGTGACATCCGCACGGCTCGTTAACACGCGTTACTCCAAGATTCCTCTCCGTTATACATATATACAACAATGCGCAATAGCTTCATCAGCGCTGAGAACAAACTTCCTCAGATCGATGTTATATACGATCGAACTGTTTCTGAACTAATCAAGTTCCTTTAGACTATCAAGTCTCAAGATTTGCGCTGTTGTATCGACTTCTCACAATGAGACCCATTTGGAAGCTACCAATTTCATTCCTTAGTTTATTCCTTTTCTTCCTACAACTTCTAGTCGTAATAATAATCGTTATTTTGTAATTGCTATACTATATTATAATATAACAATTTATTGCTATAATATATGTAATGAATTAGTTGGATGTTATCCAAATTTCTAAATTTAAATTGTAGCTCAGAATATAACGTGGATTTAAATATAAAAAGCATTTGATAAATATCTAATGCTATTAATGAATATCTTCAACAATCTTTTCTTTCCCAATTCTGGAAATATAATAAATTAGTGTATACATCATTGTTATTGGCACGTTGATCAATTTCCTCAATATCGATGTAATATCAATCGTTAATCCACTAGATATATACTATATATAAATGTATATGAACAAACTGAATTGCAAGTTCACATGGACAATGATACAATGAAAACTCAATAATTCTTAAATCGGAAAATTCATACACTCTCTTCTCAAAACCTTCTACATCAATAACAATAACTAACATCAGTAATTAGCATCTTTATGACCCTTCATTTTTCAACCTACTCTAAAAGGATATCTTCGACAACCTATGTATAGTTTAAAGAACGCGACCGCGGGATAGGAAAATAACATTGCATAATAACAATAAATTTCATCGACGGTTTCGCCTTTATCTGAAAATCGTGAATTCTTCGCTGCGAGCGAATCCATTGGCCGGGGTAACCACGCTACCTGCATTCTTCCGATACGCAGCATTCACCAAGGTGTTAAACTGTGTATCAGGGAGTCTGTCAAAATGACGCATCGCTCTTTCCTCCATAAATACGCGGCCAATGACGCGTGACGTAACTCAATCAATTGCTTAGCTTCATTCGCATATTTGCCGACTCGCGGTACCGCGATAGCATACATAGCGTTGGCAAGTCACGATCAGCCACTAGCAAGATGATGGATGAATAGACGTAAACGAAATTATAGCTTGACGTGATCTCGATTAAGCGAGCTGGCGTGTAAAGGTGAAACATGGAAAGCATGTAAATACCGTCGTGTCACGCATCGATTTTAAACATGTTCGTCCTGTCGATGAAATTATCCTCTCCTTACATCTCAACGAGAGTTTTGCCGATGTCGCAATCGTTGAATCGAACGCGATGTGTATCTTCGTGTAAGTACAGTTATGCGAGATTGTATCTTATTCGCTCGTACACTAGCGTATTTCTTTTGGCTTATTATCTATGGGAAGAAATGAAATTTATTGTAATCGTTCGGTTAATCTTGTGCGATATATTCTTTAATCTTTAATAAACCTTTGACCTTATATAATCTTACATTGACTCACGAAAGTACTTGAACGGTTACTACTTGTTGGTCGAATTAACGATTAAATAAGGATCGAGTAAGAATTATATTGATCGAATTGGAAACCAGTCTGGAAATATAAATGTATAAATTACAGAATATTTAATAGTACGTATTATATCAAATACAACATCAAATATGGTTGCTTTGAATATTGAGGCTACTAATGTAATGGATAGTGGACTGTTTGGATATTTTTGTAATCTCTGCGAAATATATAGTTGTATCAGAAAATATACAATATTATCAAAATAATCAAAATGAAGAAGCAAATTTTATAATAAACAGTGGATATATTATGGTGTAGTTACGTATATATAATAGCTCTGTGTTTTCGTAGGACGTGCGAGTTAAACAAGCCGGGCAGAACAAACTTTCAGTGAAATAATGTTAATTACTGTTCATAAACCCGTCAGAAACTATTGAAATAATTTGAGCATCGCGTGCAACAAATTTCGTTGTCCAAAGCGAAAATTCGCTCGTTTCGCAGTTAAATCATTTCAAAAATATACGATATTAAATACGAAAATATCTTTTCCACGATATCTCTGTTTTCAAAGACATAATTTTTAAGTATTCGGGAAAAACCGAGATTCGAGGAAAAATCGGAAGAAATAAGGTCCATGGTGGCCGTGACGGTGTGAATTATACGGTAACAACGGTTTCACATTTTCGGCTAGTTCACGTTGCTGGTCGTCCATTCGACAACCTATGGTATCTGGTTTTTGTTCCATCGTTCGTGTATTTAGGGCGGAACAACACGCGAGATGACCATTGCGCGGCAAAATTCGCAAGCCAGTGGACGGTCAGATAGACCGATATCGGTTTTTGATGAAATCAGGATTTGTTTGACATTCTGCACATTGGAAGATACTAGCTTCAGTCTGCAACTTCCGCTTGAAATTTAATATGCACGACTCGTGCACTGAAATTTCTTCCAATTCCCTGCCAGAATGAGTTGCTTCAGCCAGCAACGAGCAAAGGAGACAGATTTCGGCCATGTTTTAGACCAAGCTTTTTAGCAAATGCTTCTTTCGTTATGCGTAAATACGCTAAAGATATAAATCGAACATGTTCATCAATATGAAGAATGCATTTACATTTTTATAAAAACTATTTCTTTCACGTTCGTGAAATAATCTTTTTTAAAGATCAGCAAGATCATACGTAAATCAAAACTATTGTTTCATCATGTACCTTGCTTTGCATTTTGTATTCGGCCATCGATACAGCAAACGTTTTACTTGCTCGTTGTGTCTTCAGTCTTTGATATTTCGTTATACTTTCGAAACAATTTTTAAATACAAGTTTAAATTGCTTTCTACAAATTCGATATGAGTATCATCTTTGTAATATGTTAAAAACGATTCATACGAATTTCAGGATAAAATATCGTCAGTGCTAACTTCACAGGGAAAAAGGTCAATTATTTGTCTGATTGGTTTCTATCTATATTTGATTGATTTTTTTAAATGCTTTATTTAATTGAATTCTACCTATCACCCTCGTTCTCTCATTTAAAAGTAATGAAAGATTCTAATAATAATCATACTCGAATTGTGTTACACGACTATTACCACATTGATCTTGTATCAAATAAAAATGAATAACACTTAACTAAACCATAACGTCGCTCAACACAATCTTCAGCATAATCAATCAACGCTGGTGTTAAATCGTCCATAATATAATTTAATCAGATCAGAACGCGAGAACATGTCATATATTATTGAACCTATGATATAACAATTAATAAACGCAAGTACTAATTCATTCCACATCCGAGCTGATGTACATACGCTTCTGGTTTCACGTGGAATTTCAACTACACGAAAGAAACTAAGTGTCTTGTTATGTGTTCGAACAGTTCAACGATAATTACGTCCCTTTGTACACCGCGTATACCTTCACTTCTGTATAAACGTATATATACATCGCATTCTCGAACTGTTAATCGCACGAAAGCCTTATACGGAATTATAGCTAAGTCTACAGCTAGATGTAGCCGCGTTAGTCGGTCGTAGAATCTTTTTATTGCCAGCTGATGACGCCTTAAAAGAGCGCAGGTAATAATAGACGAATACCGTGTACGCCTTTTCGACGTATCATGTGGCGCCAAATTACTTTTTTTTTTATCGTTTTACCGTCTTTGTCTCGCGTGCTGTTACACACGTGTTTTTTTCCTTCGTGGCGATGTTATTATAATTATAAAATATTTAATCTATTCAGAATCACTTGTAAAACATCCGGTTTCCTCATGGCGATGATTGCACGTTCCACGAAGGTTAAATATATTTTTATTACCATTACATAAGTGGAACTACCAGTTTCTTATTTATTACTTTATCCACAAGAAATTAGCTTCATCCTAGTTCAATTATATCCCTTCTTATGTAAAAGAAATATCGCGTATTAAAAGTTAGAGTTCACTAGTCGCGTTTGTTGAGGATCCTATTTTCATTATCTACGACGTCGTATACTAACACGCAGTTTTCATGTAATACCCGTCTTTACTTTATAAAATTTAACATATACGTTCGATATGGATTGCTACGAAACATTTTTTCCACAATCTTTTGGATTGTAGTTTTGTCTTGCTTTCCAATAGGGACCATACATATAATTATCAGATTAGCCTATATGAAATATCGTTGTTTAAATGATCGTGTAACTGTAAGCTTTTCGAAATATAATAGTTTTAATATAATCAAACAACTGATAAGTCTAGTAAATCTAGAATAATTGAACTAATTAGTCTTTGAAGAAGTGTATTAAATCACGCGGAAATTGCGTCGATTAGAAAACTATACGTAATATCTATAGTACATGCTGTTGAAGTTTCATTTTAAAAATCGATATTTTGTATCACGGATTTTTAGAACTTTTATGCATTTACGAGAAGTTTAAATGTACATAAGCGTAGATAACGTGTAAACTTATATAAAATACAATAACTTGTTATAGTATTCAGAGGATGAAACGAGTCTTTAATTACATCAGTTCCACTTCTTCAGTTCTGCTCGAAATAAGAATTTGTATGAAAAATTTCAATCCATATAAAACCTAGATTACGCCAATTTTAATACACGGAACGTCTTAAATTAAATTTTCCTTTGAAATTTCAAATTTATGTGAATACAAACACTTGAAATTTTATTGGATTAAAAAGAATAACATTTGAAGAGAATTGAGGGATGCAAGAATAGACGTATGGTGTAATTCAACTTCGCAGATATGTTCATGTCGAAACTATCAGGCAGTAGCCTAAATCCAGTTTATCGTAGGCTGATTCCATTAAAGGAAGATGATAATGAACTTATGCCTGGTGGAACAGTGGATGTTATGTCGAAGTTCGACGAACGATGCCACGGATGAAGCACAATTCGCTACGCGAGATATTATTACGAGCGAAATATGCGTAAGAGAAACGTAGAAAAGATATTCGTGGTAAGAAACGTCTTATTAAATGACCAGGCAATAGCGCGGGTATTACCGGCTATTCAGAACCGGATTTATTATTACTTCCAGGACTCATTAATGAAAATAATCAGCGGTTAGTTACGACTGTGAACTTACGATCATAATAAGGATAAAGACGGCCATTCTGCGTACGAACTAGGCTTGACAAGTGAAGACTTCATTTAAAAGTCTTCAATATCTTTTGTCGTATCGAACCAAAGATCTTTTTCTCGTCTCGTGTTTCTTCGATACTGTGCGCGGTGCGCAGCCTCCGGCGGTCGACGAATAACTTTTATGGACGCATCAACGTGGAATTAATATGAAAAAGATGAAAGAAAGACTTTATTTAATACGACGATATGTCGTTTACAAGGCGACGCGAAGATGTTTCCGTTGAGAGCTGTTTTGAACTACTGTCGTGCCAAGGTGGAACGTATGGATAGGTACGGAAATGAAGGTGACGCGTACATGGGGGAACTAGTTTTTGTTTTCACGACCTTTATCGTTGTATCGGAGCACGTATTTCCGTTTTGGTAATTAAGCATCTTCCAATAACGAGCGATTGGAAAGTAATTACAGATCGAAGTTAGGTTTCCATTTAAAATTATTGTGTTGCAAAAGAGTAACAATAGTTTGGTCTTACAGTTTTATTTTATATTTATTTTATTTGATCCCTATAGCGATATGAAGCTGGGGAAAATTACAAATTTTGTTATACTGCAAACTCGATGATATTCGCAGTACTAACGTAATATGGCGTTATTAATATAACACTATGGTATAAGTTCATATACTTTTAGCCAGGTCTTTACACTTTTTACGAGGCAGTCAAGGATATAGTAAATATGATACATCAAAAACAGACAAGGAATGAATAGTCCTAAGAAAAGTATTGAAAAAGACGAAATACCGTCAGACTCTGAAGTGATTGACGATTCTAGAGAATGAAGTGATTACAAATAATAGTCGGTATTAATATTAAAAACGATACTATCTATAAAATCTATTGCTGTAATGGGAAAGGCTTTTTTTATTATGACTGTATAATTGTCTAGACTGTCTGGACGATGATTGGATTTCGATAATTGGCGTATAAGTAAACGAAGAATTAGTTGACAATAATTAATCATCTTTAAACTAGTCGATAAAGTAAGCGAAATAAACGAACTATCCAATAAAAGGAAAACGAATTTTTATGTGAGACTAGTATCTCGGTCATAGGATAATTAGCATACATTAAAAAAAAAAGATGGGCCAAAACTCTATGCTGTAACAAGATATTTAAAACAGAGATTAATGTTTTAAACTTTACGGCCGCAAAATGTTACAAAAACCTGTTAATCTTCCGCTTACGGTATTTTAGTATTAGCGACTAGAATATTGCAAAGTGTAATCTCGATACTTCAAGTAGCAAATAGTAAGAATCAATTCTCCGTTATGATTATTAACCCAAAATTATATGGTAGACGTAATAATATTCTGAAAATACTTATCGCGCTTTACAACGTACTAGCTCATATTATACACATAATTGCATAGTGTGGTAGCTGCCCTAATTGTACTTTCACACGTTGGAACACGTTTTGAACGGTAAAAGACAAATAAAATGTCTGGATACACGAATGTCGAGCACATGCATCGGATTACATTGATCCTGTTTATCGACTTAAAAATCCCAGCGCAACACTCGTGCTTTTGAATCTTCTGGAGAATCTAGTTATGATAATCTCTAATGCTTGTTCGAGGTTTTAGAAGACATTGGAATTTTCGAACAAACATTTAATCAGAACTTAGATTAGAACGTAGATTCCAGGAATTTCGTAGGGCACGTGAATGTCAATTCCAGGAATTCCATTAAATCATGATCTCAGTGTGATAAGTAGGATGGCATAGCGGAGAATAAAAGCATTTCGAAGGCGTTACGTCGCGTGATGTATTTCAGCCGTCACGGGGTATCTTCCCCGAAATAATTCGTCGTAGCCCGCGCAGCTGGTAAGTTATGCGCGAGCTCGTGCGCGAGAATTATGTTAACAATGCCATTAAGGTTCGTGTTACGTTCGCGGAGGCGTGATATTTTTTATTTTCTCCGGCACGACGACCTGCTGGTGCTCGCAGGCTGAGCTCGCGCGCGGATGAAAGCAGAAAAGCGTAGCTCTTCCGTAGGGGAAAGGAAAAAGGGGGATGGCCGAGCTCTGGGTAGTCGAAAATTGCAGTCACAATTCTTCGCAAGACAGATATTATTACCGTTTCTCCCGGCAAAACGTTTCCATACCGGTGTGTGCGCCTTCAATTACGCAAAACGCATTTAAACTCAATACACCTGGCTTACATTGAAGTTAGCATTGTGGCAGCATGCAAAGAGAGAGAGAGAGAGAGAGAGAGAGAGAGAGAGAGAGAGAGAGAGAGAGGGATAGAGTCTAGGCTGTTGGCATGTTCCAAGCTCTTCTTGTGTTCAACCCTGTGCTGATAGCCGGAATGATCTCCTTCCTGGGATCGTGAAAATTTTCCGCGTACGCCGCAGTAAACCACATCGTCATTGTTTCCCTTGGCAACGTTATACATCTTCGTTGTTAAGACAGCCCCTGCGGCTGGCGTCCTGCATTATTTCGCGCGAAAGGATTTCGACTGTAATTTCGTTAAATTACCGCGTGAAGAAAACGAACAGGCCATGTAAAGACGCGCGAGGAAATATTCAATTTTTCTCGTTCAAATTATCGGATGGTATTTTTAGAAACAGGTGAGTTAGTTGAAGAAAAAATGTTAATTCAACGGTGAGTTACATTTTAATCGTGCATTTCGAGTATTCAGCCTACGCGTCGAAAGAAAAGCTGCAATTTGTATAGATTCATTTAGACATTTTCGCGTACCCGTTTCAACAAAAATATGATGAGATTGTTTTGTGTTGTTTGAATCAAGATGTTCGAAGTTCGAAAGCTGGAAATTTCCTTCTTATGTTTTTCAGCGAAACGAACATTCGATGTTCTCTTTGATATTTAACACTCTTGCCTCAGTTCTACCAATATTAATCCTCTGCATTATTTTTTTGCCGTATATTATATTGTTTTTATTAAGAATTTGTATTTTTAATATTGTTCGCTAATAGCGACGTCTTGAGTTCTATTAGCATTACTGTAAATTCCGTATACAATTTTCTTCCGAATTTGCGATCGCTAGCCGACAAGCAATCGGATTGAAACTGTAGCCGAATGTAAAAGGTACGCGTCTTATCGAGAATGTAGAACATAAAATGCTGTCGTAGCAAGAACCATCGCCCCTGAAGCAACTTTATATCCCCATAAAATCTATAGAGTACTATTCGAAATAACTTGCCGCTCTTCTCTGTAAAATAGCTTTTATCGGTTACATAATTTCGGATATCAGTATTGCAAATTGAATGAAGCTCCCGGATCCTATATACCACAAATTTTTCAAATTCCGGAATACGTTATGTCCCATAAAACCGAACAAAGCTATTATAATTAAAAATCGCAAATTAATTGCAAGCTCAAGTTACGATAAAAACTATACTCCTTCGAAACAAAAGTACTATTAAAATTACGTGTACAACTTAAGAGCATAAGAATTCTCTGTCAATCGTTTACCTAGATTTTCTAATTTCATTATTGCAACCCCTCTTCATTCTTACGAATCCAAAGACGCTATTCTCGCTATTCTTTCAGTCAGTTCCTCTATTTCCATACAATCTTATCGCACCAAAGAAGAATCGCAAAGATTCACCCGATGTAAACACGAGAGCTTCCTATAAGAAATCAATAACGAGTGAAGAGATGAACGAATTTCGCGAAATGTCCAAGACGTCGATAGCATTAGAATGGGAAAAAAGGAAAAGCGGCGGCATCAAGAAGAGGCGGCTCTTTTGTTTGCCACGAATCAAACACCGCAAGAATCACGGCACTCTGACCGGTAATCTCCGAGACCACGGGGGTCTCGCTTATGTGCTGAAGTATTCCATGTGCGCGTAGTCCAGATGTATCGGATTATCTAGGTCCTGCCGACACACTATGGCTGAATCGTATCAACGGAACGACGTTGCTTCCTTCGTCTTTATATCCGTTCCCGTAACCCTTTCTTGTTTCACTGGTTCTCTTCACTTCACCGTCCGTTTGCTGGTCTGCTTTTCGCTCCGCCTTCTTCGACTGGTGATATAGTTATACATTATTCGATATTGCGGCATCACGAGTTCCACCAGGACGATATTCTCATTGTATGCTGTGCCTGCACTTAGCGATACATAGCTGGCCTGGGTGGACAATGTTCGTAGACGCCGGGGCAAAACCGAAGTCGTCGGTATCAGGGGAGAAGGGAGGGTAGCTGTATATCGAGGAGAAGAGAAGGACAGAGGGGGCCAGGAGGCCACGGGGACGCAAGTACAATTCAATGTACAATGTTTGAACATTACTTGAATGCTTAATGAAGTCGTGTCTTATATCGAACAATGCCTCGAACCGTTCGTTCGTTCGCATCTAAATCCTCTCTATAAACCTGCCCGCGCCCGCCGTTGTCCTGTTTCTCCCCCTCCCTCGTCACCCTTTCGATACTGTCCCATTCTCTTCTTCAACCGTGTTCTCCACTTTTCTTCTTCTCTCATTGTCCGCGCCGTCTTTCTACGTGCCTCTTGCTGTTCTACGTGGCCCCTACCACGAGATCCATGGACCAAGCTTCGCCATTATGGATCCCTCTCTATACACTTTGTCTCACCCCCTCGGTGAGTGTGCGCGCGGGCGCGCTCAGTTCTGTTCTTCTCTCGCAACACTGTCTTCTCTCCTACATAGGTTCCGCTACACCGAGAGTCAGCCAGCATCGTTGCCTGGCTACGATCTTCTTCGAGTATGATAATACGTTCCTCGAGCCAATAATCTTTATCGCCGGCATCTTTCGTGTGATCTTCGCTTCAACGATGCACGCGGCACGTTAATAACCCAGGCTTATTATTATTTGTCGTACAGATGCTTTCGGATAAGGCTCGTCGGACGATCGGCGCAGTAGTTTATCCCGACAACTAGCTAGCATCCCTCGCGTCGAGATCAACTTACTCCCGTACGGTGTTTATGATATACTTGACCCTTTCCAGCTAGTTGGATACCGTTTCTCGACGTTCTCGCTTAACCCGAGCCTTTGCCTGCTTGATTAATACATCGATTATATGAAAGAACAGTTGAGCGAGAAAGGCAACAGAGGGATAAAAAGGAAGGAAACTACACTTTCTGGTATCGTGGTCTGCCAGCGATGAATTCGCTAGAGATACTCGAACTTCTTCGCTGTAGCGTCAAATTTTTGATCAATTGACCAAGATACGTGCAGACTCTGTTAACGAATTTGTTGGTATTTTCTGAGTGGATTTTTCTATGTACTCGAAACGTGTCGCAACGATGAAAACGGAACTGCGTATCGTATTGCTCCTGTATCTCATAATCATTACGTAATTCCGTTCTGAAGCCACGAGGCACTTGAAGATTGTCTTCGATGTTCAAGACAATCGCTCTTCTGAAATCGTGACTTGGTGTTCGCGAGGCTCGATGAACGTCCCTTATGGAAAACGCTTCGTTGTCCATCCTAGTTCCACTTTTGCTTTCATCTTTGTCGTTCGTCCTTGACTTCACCTTCACCTTCATCTTCCTTTCTCTGAGACTTCACCTTCGCCTTCAGATTCGTCTTCTTTCTCGTTACCTTCACCTTCAACTTAATTCCCCTTCTCTCGCTCGTTTTCGTCGTTTTAGTCAGGACACGAGCTAGCTACCGATCGATCTACGGCTGCAATCATAATCGAAGAGCAGCTCGATACACGTTTTAACGATTCATCGTGGCCGGTAGTTACGGTCAGAAAGCATTTCTCGAAAAGGAAAAGCGAAAAGGACAAACGAGGAAGCAGCAGACGATGGAATAAGAAAATTACACACACGCGTGCAAACCGGCAGGATCTTAGCTTCTTAGTAACGACTGAATTCAGCATTCGCGTTTATCAAAAGGATGCGCGATAGCAGCGCGATAATACGCCGCGGTACAACGCGCAGGCAAAATTGTTGCCCCTTAACCTCTTGCCACGTGAAACGGCTCGATGATCCTTCGCATGGTGGTATTACACGAGCTGGAAAGTATAATTCTATCATGAGCCTTAGAAGATGATCATTTTGCATGTTGGAACGGACTCTTGTTCTTCCTTGCTAACTCATACGTACATAATTGCGAAGCCACGTCTCGCATTTGCATTACCATTATTATCAAGCTTAGGCGCTTTCAATGAAACTTTAATATTAAAGTGATTGTCGCTTTAACAAGTTGGAAAACCATTCGGACTATGATGGATTTTCTAATTGACTTTGTATCGATTAAAATGAAATTTTACGAGTCAACGTTTATTAATTACTGCATATTATCACTCAGTTTGTTTCATGAACGTTCTCCATTTTGGACTAAATAATTTCGCAAAACTTTCTGCAACAGTGTGTGTTACGCAATATATAGATTGAGGTCGGGTGAATGTTACAACGGGGCAGGGGTTGGTTTCTGGTATAGCGATAAATCAAAAAAGTGAAATACACGTATTTTGTATAAAGCTTCGTGTTCATGAAAATGAATTTTGCGAGCTCACTGAATTCACCGCGTGCATTTAACTAACCCTGTGTTTGACTGATCTTGCTACAAACTGTCAATTCCGTGTATTACTTCCGTTTACAAAATTGCTGACACTTTTAAGGGTTTCTTTCTCCTGTTTTTATTGTTGATTTCGTATTCATATTGAAAATGTCATTACGATGAAGGAGTAGAGTAACAAGAGTCTTTGATGCTCTCGATTATTTTTCATTGAGCTTCAATTGATTCTTAGTTAACGTTTGTTTAATTTTTAATGATCGTAGTAATTCACAGAAAAATCCATTAATGAAATATTGATCAAATTCAAGACATTTAAATAACTGAAAATTGTTAGAATAATTCGCGAAAGTTTGTTTTATATTTCAGATCTATTTATCGTTCCTCGCGAGAATATTTTCTAAATCTTTTTATAAACATTCACTCTGAACGACTTTCATCTTCTGGTAACAAATATTTCTTATTTTATCCCCTATTGCGTCATTATACAACCAAATCACATTTATGTGAAAAATATTTCTGTATTTGATAAGTTTAATGTTATTTCATTGTATACATTGGCCACGTCGTCTATTGAAATATTTCAGTTTCCTTCCACTCTAATAAAGAGTCGATAAAGGTAACGTAATAAATCCACCACTGAAAGGAATCAATTTTCCATTGTACCTTTCCTCTTATTACATCACACTTTAGTTTTATTCTTGACCACATTTTACATCGCCGTATTCGATGCAAATCCCATTAGTTTTCTATTTCACGGGGCGAATCCGATAATACTCATTCAGAAAGAATAGAAAATCTTTCGTCATATTTTTCCACGAACGTGGAATGATCTACGTTATACCATAGGAGGAATCGGAGAAATAACAAGGCTGCTGGGAAAAGTTCCGTAGCGTGCACATTCCCTTCCAACTTACGTAAAAATGGTAAAGGATTTCGCGCGAAGATTATAACGATTTCGCGTACGTGAAACACGATCAACGTCACGTTTCGTTAAAAGTTACATGACGTTACCTTCCATATTTCTGAATATTTTTATTTCGCTCCTTAGTTCGCAGCAAATAAAAAGTTCAGCTCGTAGAAAATATAATTCCAGTCGTAAGCATTTCAAATAAACATATAACACATTTAAGAATATTTTTGATATTCGCAAGAAGGAAGATATCCGAATCGATATTTCATGATTTCATTTAGTAAGTTCAGTAAGTAAGCATAGTAAGAAATTGTGCGATTTTATTTCAAAATTCAATCACAATTCAAGATTATACCATCTCGCAGAAAATATCATGTAATCCGATTAGTTCCTTCTAATTAGTCCTTTGCTGGACCCGTTTCAATTTATCACTAAATAAAAAAAAAATAATTTCAAATTGAACGTATAAATTTAATTGATAAAAAACCACGACGTTGTTAAGAGTATTATCATTCGAAACAATTCGAAGCCAGTTTACACCAGAATGGGGAAAGATTTTCCAAGAAGATCATAACCATTCCGACGGAGAAATGTGGCCAGTATCACGTTACTCGGACAGGAACGTGTTCTCGTAAAACGAAAAGATACTTTTCTCCGGTCGACCCACGTCACACATATTTTATTTGTCAATCGAACTCGATATCACGGGAATTCCTTCGGGGGTGACGTGGTTAGTGGTCTCCGCTTTCAAATTAGTATTCGTCGTCGTAGCTTGCAGCGTGTCGAGCAAGGGGATGGTGGATCGACGGAGGCGAATAGAGAACCCAAAGGAACAGAGGGGTAATGCGGTTATCTTGTAGCGGAGTATTATTTCCTCTTTCAATAAGAAGAGCCGCCCTCCCTCTTGCCATCGTTCCCACCTTTTGCTTTGAAAGCCCATCTAGAGAACAACTTTTGTTCGTTTCCTCTTTCCTTTTTCATCAACACAAGATACCAGTTAGGTTGGTATCCCCGCTATTGTCATATTTATCGGCGATTATTAAATACTTTAAATTACATCTACCTTTCAAATGAAGCATTTTCCCTGGAAAAGACGAGTCGGTTTCGAGAAGCGAATTTGGGGGAGAATATTTCATTTGTCTGTAAATACTTGATGTTTGTTCCCTTCTTACGATATTCGAGATATAAGAGACGTGGTACTAATGATTACTGTGGTTCTGTATCTGACATTTTATTGTAATTAAGTCACATTTAATAAGTTAAATTCAAGGGCTGTTGATAATTTGGCTATAGTAATACATTTTTGCAACTTATAAGAATGTTCATATTATTGAAGGTACAAAAATGTACAGAATATACATAATGTGCGAAAGTATATAAAATACACAAAGTACTCGTTATATTTGGTATCCACATTTCTTTATTTATATCTATAAAGATATAAGTTTACATAAAAATTTGGAGCCCACTAACGAACTGTGGTAACGAACAGTACTAAAACAGTCTATTTCAATTATGCTTTGATATAAAATAATATATTTTATTAAAAGTGGAAGCAATGGGACGAAATACAAGCTTCAGCAAAGGGTTAAAAGAGGAACAAGTATAACGAACGTACAAATTGCTAATATGCAACTGAAATGATGCGAAAATTAATACTTTTAATGTTAAATGTACAGTGAAACACGTACCAGATATCGCGCGAAAGGTACACACGTACGAAGATTAATTAAATTCCAGTCAAAGCTCTGAAAAATTTTGATATCATAGACTCGAGCTATTATGCATACAGAGCAATGTTTCGAATTAACTTTTACATTTTCGGAATGAAACTCGGAAAATGGCTGGAGAAATCAGTTAGTAACAGAGAACGCGTTTTACTTTTTCTCATTTTCAAATGAAACATAAATTAATAGGATCAAATTTTTAGGTCGGCCAGCGCGATAGAACAAATTAAATTGTTATAAATTAAAACCCGGATTTAAAAGAGAAATTATGCTAAAAATTTGTTTCCTGTAAAATAAAAAAAAAAAAAACGATAGGAATTTAACGTCTCTTTTCTATTCGTGCTTTGAATTCGAACAACACCAGTTCCAATTAGATAAAAATTTCCAATTGCACGATATTCAGTTGTTCGTTGTAAAAAAAAAAAAACTATCTATTGGACGAAACATGGATGGCGAATGGCCGGTATTAGTCCGCATTCCATTCACTTTGATACCAAAGCAAGCTCGAGCGAGGGTTCACGAACCCGACACTGATACCCGAAGATGGCCGTGAACTGTTCGAGAGGAAAATGAGACAGATAACGTAAGGGCGAATCGAGCCGAACGGGGCAACGAGTTCTTGTCGCGTTGCAACAGTAAAACAAGCTAGAGATAGACCGTGTGAGATCGAATCGGTACCGAAGTAGAAACGAAAGGATTCCAAAGGCTCTCTTTGGACTTAAGGAGTTACCTTCCGGCTACCTTCGATAGTCTCGAAGATGCACTGTATACTCGAAGAATATAACCAAAGCGATAATAATCGGTTGACCATGCTTATGGTCTAGGTTAGGGTGGGGAACAGTCGCTTCACGAGCCGCTAGCCATTCTTTCAACAAGGTTGTTTACTGGATAATAGAAGAACCTCTGGGCTAGTTTGAATCCTACCTCGGCTCGTATCAGTTTTATTCTATCAGTGTTAGGGAAGATGCGCGCGAGCATTCAACTGTGAAAGAATATCCAAGTATTTTTAGTGCCTCGTTATTTCAGCTGATTTCATCCGTTCGGGATCCAGCTCCTGCTTTAACGCCTTGATCTAGACCACGATTTTCATTCTTATCGCGTTGAACGCAACGTCCTGAAATGTATACGAATGTTAATATGTTCTTCAGATCTTACCGACGTCAATAAAATTACCAACGTCTTATTCCGCTTATAGCGCGTACGGCATGTTTCGAATGGGATGTAGCAGGTCTATCTTGATAGAAAATAAAGAAGTCGGATCTAATTTCTTATCTGTTTAATTAATATTTACGCGATTTGGAACAGTTTTCAGACTGGAAAATTGGAGATATCTGAATCGACGTTTCAAAATCCGTTTAGAGATCGTGTGTCTACTAACTGTAATTCTACAATTCGATTACGAGCACTCTCGCAGATGAAATGATGAAACGAGAAATGCAACGCCCTATTGCACTTTTTGCAAGAATCCTCTCATCCGTTTATTCGGTTTTTCTTGTATACGAATTATTCGAATGCTACCGATGAATGGTGAATTTGTACCTTAACTTAACATTTATCATACCAACTAAAAGATGCTAAAACGTGTATTATCTTAATTTGTCACATCTATAATTATCTATAACTTTTATCTAAATACGCAGATTTTAATAAAATATTATCGACTCTACAACTCTAAAATTCTACTCTACATAAAGAGATTATGCTCTGCTCCGTAACTTCTTTCTAATCTCAAAACTAGGCTTTCGTTTAACCCACTAATTAATTCTAAGGATCAACATTTCATTAACACATTTTATTAACAATTTTTCTAACTATTACTTCATCTTCCCAAATTCCATTTTTAACACTATGTCCATAAAAGGGAATACCGAGGGTTACATATCTTTTTCATTGCTATCACTTCTATCCAGATTCTATAATCTTACGAGCTACGAGGAAATTGAAACATTTATGATATATTACGATAGGCTATTGCTTGGTCACTAACGGATTAAATACCGCAAAGAAAAGGTCGCGGTCTTTGAACCAGTACATCACAAAGCATATGTTGCGCACAAATATGAGCGGCGAGAGAGGGGAAGCTGTGGTAATAAGGCAGGTAGATGCAACATGCGTGCGTTATGGCACGCAGCTTTCATATCTGGCCTCTTCCTGCATTCACCTGCACGCAGGAGCGCGCGTGCACGCGGTGTGCGGCCACGTATGCACGTGAGCATAGCATCAGCCACGAAGAGTATCCGATGGTGGTCGAGAGAACGCGCGTGGTCTCGCTCGTAGATCAATGGGACACGCTTCCACGGCGTATTCCATGCGACTATGCCTCGATTGTTGTTCATCATACGACTATAGAGAGATAAAAGGAGGAGAGGACAGGGGGTGGACGAGAGGGCGGCAGTGGAAGAAAAGGGGAGGGAAGAAGAAAGCAGCAAGTGTGTAGCGAGAAGCATCAGCAAGAGCACACACAGCGAGTGCCGTGTCGCCACCGAGGATAAAGGAGTTGTGGAACGCGGCGAGTAAGAAACACGCGGAAACGGGTGACAGTTCGTGCCGCAGCCATAACAGCCACGCTATTTTGCCGTGGATTTTTCCTTCCTCTTCCTCCTCCCTCTCCTCTATCGCGGCTGCTCTTTTCTTTCTTCTTTCTTCCTTCGTCCTTTTATCTATCGACCCCCCTACGCCTTTCCATCTTCCTCGTTTGCGGCACCAGCCTCCAACAACATCGAGTCGCCGATCACGGCCTCAGATAGACGACGGCTACGGAGCTATAGGGATAAAAAGGAATCCAAGAGAAGCAGCGGACTCCTGAAAAACCGCGAATGTCAGGCGACGCTCGGGAGTATTAGATAGATCGCTGGACCAGATCGACGCTGCCTCCTGCGGCGTGCTCAATCAGACACAGAGATTGTCGCGATTTTTGATCGCAAACTGGATTGCTATATAGTTTTAGAGTAACCAACTGCATACCGTACACGTAATTCGTGTCGTCCGACTTACACTTATTTTCAAATATCGCGAAATCAAGATCGCTGGTGTTGCTGCTGTAAGATAGACGCATCTACTGTATGGAGCAAACGGCTATCTTAGAAAAAATTATTCAGTAGCATTCATTCATGTGTCATTCTTTCCAAGCAAATCATTTAGAACTCTGTGCGTTTAATTGTTTAAGTTAGCTATGCCCATTGTTATTACTATTCTAAGAAAGTAGAATGAACGATAAATTTCAAACTACGAGAGCAACTAGAATTTTCGGGAGTATCGTAAAAGTTGCAGATTGAAAATTGTCGGAACGTTTTCTAAAGTGAAAACGATCCTCCAGGAATTTTGTGCATGTAATTATTTACATCCACGCTCCGTATGAAGATTATAAAATATAAGATAGCAAAACGAAATCTTACGATATAGAAAATAAATGTAAACGTATGCTTTGTAATCTCTAGAATCTCCAAAGAGTAGAAAAAATTATAAAAACTACAGTATGCAGCGTGAAAAGATTTACGTCGAAAACATTCGACTACGTCGGCGCACTGGAACTTACGCGGACCGGTGTTGCTTGTCAGGTCGGACACTCTAGCCGACATGACAGTGCAAAATTGAATTTCAACCTCAGCAGCGATCGCATCCCTTGAACGTCGTCTAACTCGCCACTTTCCATCAGGGAATAAAACGATTGTCACGATACGAACTGGAAAGATCTTTTTTCGCGGGAGAAAAGCCAGAATAGGAGTGACTAGCAGATTACATTCTGGCCAGTCGTTGATGGTTTTACGAAGACTGTTCGTCTTCCCATCTAACATACACTAGTTGTACGCGTATCAAGGAGAAGTTACTTGATAAATCTACTTCTGTGCTCTAGGTATCCTCTTTCTCTCTTCGTATACCTGTTAGATGAAGAATTCTATGTGGTTAGGAAAGGGAAAAGTTTACGGCAAAAAGTATCGTACGGGCTGCTCGGGTGGAAGATGCGGGATGCTTTTTGCAACGGGTCTGCAACGCCACTGCTGACCGCGAACAAGATTATCGTGGTATCGAATTCGGCACGAAAATTGCGAAGAGAAATTTATCGTTGCCACACTCGGGAAAAATGATTCACGCTGCCAAACGTTAACGCGTAAAACCACAGCGGGATCGACCTTAGTCATTGCGTGGCATGGGGAGGGATAATTTCTTTAAGCCTACGGCGTTCATGGTGGTTCCCCTCGTATTTATCTGCCCATCGAATAATTTCATTCGCCGGCTACCGCAAATGTAATGAATTTTCGTTCTAGGGATTGACGCGTGTTTAAACGGCCGACAGAATAGGCTGAGAATCGTGATTTTCATTTTTATAGTAAACATTGCAGTTTCGGGTGAAATACCGTGATTTAAAATATTAGCCTTTCCTTCTTAATGCAGATACTCTTTCTTTGAAATCGAGGTACTTTTAGTACAGAAATACGATATTTCCGGCGTCATTTTTCGAAAAATGTTTCTATTCTAGATTTTGTGAAACACGATTTCAAACAAGACATACACAGAATCCGATATTTTGAACAAAATGACGAATCTGACAAGTTCGACAGTTTCAAGTAAAAATTTATATAAATCATGTTGCCGTCTAGATAAAGAACCTAATGTGCGTTACAATCTGTGTACGAAATGCATCAATATGCGATAACAGAATTTGTTTTCCAAATAAATGTTTCTTCGTACAAAGATGTTTGTAAAACAATCATCAATGTATTAGCACAACATAATCAATTTGTCAGTCTATTATATAGTTGGTATCGAAAGTGCGAAGAATATTCTTCAGGTTGCAGAAACAGATTCTTGACTTGTATGAAGTATATTTTCTATGAAAACAACAATGGCCTTGTAGTACGCCTTATGGCTGTGTTTATTTAAAGTTCTGTCGTGTCGTCAAGACCCGTGGTCGTCCTTAAATAAAGTTTGCTTAAAAGAAAATCTGTTCGCACACAAATGTATTCATGTTATGAATAGTCTACCTTATTCACGCAATGGAACTTCAATTTTTCCATATTATGAGCTCGAACAAAAGAAACTTTCCTCCGCGACGAAACAATCCTGTCATGATTTAAACGTTAAAAATTTCCATTCTTCAAACATTCCTACCTGGCAAATTTTCTTACGAAGGCGATCCATGTATTAAGATTTCTATTATATTTCATTATCTTAAGGTTCCCGTCGAATAAGTATAAAATAAATCGTATAAAAACGATAAGAGCAAACGCACTGGAGTGCAAAATATTTCGTTGAATCGCCGTTAAATATCACGAAGAGAAAATACTCATTCGAAAAAAAATTCCAATAGCAAATCCATTATCCCTCGGCTGAAAACGGCTCTACTGAATCATAAACAAAGCCCATCCATATTCATGCATGGAAATAGATTTAGTTATGTCGAGCAACGTATGCTCGGCTACGTGAGAAAATTACGAATATTTCCATAAAGCTTTCTTAACTAGCGGATAGTCAGGCACGTAGGCCGGAAGTGCATTTCAGACGGAAAACACCGAGATGTCATCGCGTGCGTCATCCCTACGCTTAACTTAATCTGCACGCACACACATGCCTCATGTTTGATAGAAATTTCGAAGCCGTGTTCTCGCTCCAACTTACACACACGTAGATCGACAAAGAATAGTTTCTGCGCCCGAAAATTCGAATTTCGATGGAATTTCGCGACACATATTCGAACGTTCGAGGTATAACTTTTGGTCGCTCGAAATTTATTTCGAGAATACAACAACGTCGTGAATTTTTTACACGCTGTTCATTTTTTAGGTACGTTTTGTTGAACGTAGAAAATTCTCAAATAAAAAAGAGCACGGGCATGATAAATGATCGTATGCAACGAATTTTATTAAATGAAGTTTGGTTTATAGTTATTTATTTTGTACGCTTTGCGTCGGTTTGTATTTATGCACCTTTCCAGAATTTTATGCCGTTGCGTTGAAATGTGAAAATAATCACGATAAAATCTATCATCGATCTGTATAAACAGTATATGTATATTCCGGTAAAAGCGAAAAATAAATTATCATATACATTTATTAGTCAGTCTACAGCAGTAAATTTTAGTTATTGTCAAATGTAGGATTATTATTAAACTATACACTCATATTCTGATACATATAAGGTTCCCACGTAAGTTACATAGGAAATTGTCACAATATATTTCTACGTGATATTCTATATTTCGCAATTAACCTATCAGTCGGATTACTCCTAAACCACGAACTTCTGTTATACATTAAAAAACAATTTAAGAGATATTTGTTCGACTTACAATCGTCAAATACGCAGAAGTACAATATCGTATCATATCGTTGATACGACATCAGAAAATTTAAGGTCTTCAAATAAAGAAACGATATGTTCAAAAAATAGGAAACTCATGGGAAGAGTTGTCTCGCAAAGCAACCACATGAAAATGTCAAAGGTTCATGTTCCCAGCCATTCGAAAACCGTTCAGCGCAGCCATATCCGACAACGAATTTCATGTTTTATATCTCTATTAAACCAGCCTTTTTTTCTTCTAAACCGCGAACGATAACGATAGCGGAATACGTCTGTACCGTTCAGGATCAAAGTATTCTTTCAAAACAAGATGTCAACGTCGTGTCGGTTCTTGTAGCAGAGAAAAACATCGAAAACGTTCCACTTGAATAGGAAAACTGCACAAACTAGGAAGCCGTGCCGCTGTTGAATTTCCATTAACTGTAACAGGAAACGAAGAGAGGGCTGGGAGAGCGAAGCACGGAACGAGTAAGATAGTTGGAGGTCTAGGCTACCTCTAATGCCGATCTCTATCTATGTGCAGGCGGGTTGCCTGGTGGTGCAACTGCGGCACAACTACCGCACAACTAATATCTTGTCCGGCGCAAAACCGGAATGCTGCCAGGGATTACAACTTGTATTAATTACGGACGACATTACGCCGGTCAGATTAGAAATCGAAGGTAGAGGATACCGAAGTCGTGGCAGCTTTACACGCTGGGAAATTTCCCCATCAATATGCTGCCGCCTAGAACCTCCCGCTGCCTCTTTTAATTACCAACCACGCGATTCTCGGCTAGCCAAGGTCGCAAAGATCGCCCCGATGAAAACACCGGCAACGTTAAACGATATTGTTTGCTTCCGCCTTGTTACTAAGTTGTCGTTTATACCTGTCAGAAGGTACCCTCCAGGCAAATAACGCTCTTGGGTAAGAATTAACACCGATAAATCTTCCCCCCGTTGCTGTTGAAATCGATAACATTGATAAACTTGCGTTAACCAATTGGATGAAGAAATTTGCTGGAGATATTGGGTTACAGGAAAGTTTAGGAGGTTCGAGGGTGGTAGTAGGTTACATGGAAGTACCGTCTGTATTTTTTGGACAACGTACGTTTTCAGGAAGATGGGGGTTGAGAGATGCGGGTAAGCAAAACTGAAGATAGCTTGGTTAGTACACTTGGACTTTGCTTGTTGAAGTCAGCTTGCAACTAAACAGAATTTGAGAAATACCTGCGTCTATGTGTTTTGTTACTTGCTTGACTGCGAGAGAAGTATATCTGCTTCAAGCTATTAGGAACTGTACACATTTATTATTTAATAACTGTATGAAGCGACTGTTTCAATAAATTGTTTCTCCGTAATTCTTTTTTGTGTACGTAGTCCTGCTATATATTACGATTCTATTAGATGTTTTCTGGTAGAAATAAATAGACAATTTTCAAAATGATAACTCTGAGAGTACTTGCGCTAACAATGATCGAAATTGTGAAAGATATCGAATACACTTGTCTATCGTATCAAATTTTATAACAAATTCGTCGAAATAGAAAATACAGAAGTGATGTAGAAAATGTTGTATCAAGGATTCGTGTTAGAAATACGACAATTTGAAGCTAATCATATATATCCTTAAATACCGTTCATGTCCTAACGACTAATCATGCCATTTTCAAGTTCGTATCAAAGCAAAGGACGATTATTTCAAATAACGATCTTGAATCTTTTTGTTCATCGTTACAGTTTTGCTTGTTAATAAACTTTGATCGAATGCTACTTTTTACAATCACCTAATATACCTAATATACTATATCTGCAACAACACTACGCTTATAATTTACGACTGAACTACTTGCTGTACTTACAGAATTTCTTCAATCTGTGCCAAATGGAAATTCGGATACTTAGTAAATATTCATCTGTATATGTGGTCGACTTTTATTCCCTTCTATACGTGCCGCGATTCCCTCTGTATCGCTTCTCGATGTTGATCCATGAATGATTCAGAAGGTCGCGACACAGAACAAATTCTAATTGAAGCAGCAGCGCAATGAGAACGATGTACACGTTACGCGTATCATCCACGTAAGTTAAACGTAATCTAACCGGGATCTTCTCGAAGATCGAGGGGGAGGGTTATTGATTTAGGGAAAGGGGAGAGGCTTGCTTCGTCATCCGGTAGCAATTCCTGAAACCTAGCGTTCCCCTTCGAGCTCTCCGTTTCCTCTTCGCTGAGCAGAGTCAATTAGAGTGCCGATTCGAGATTTTCAATCTTCAGTCAAGGTTACGTCACGCCAAACGAGTAATGAGTGTGCACAGGAGCCAACACCTCGTACGTTACGCAACAAAAACGAACGATTATAAATGAAATGGTTTCTTCCAATAAAAACTTGTCGAATCTAACGAACAGCAAATGAAAAATTTTTCCATTATACGTTGGCATTGCTTTTTGGAAATAATATGACGAATTGTCGATCGATAATCGAGTTCAAAGAAAGATATAATATATTTTGTAATAGGATTTCAAACCTGTCTGGATGCACCGAGTTTATCGTTCAATTCGATGTTTAACTTTATTCTTAGTTTCCTATGTAATTAGTTTTTAGAGTACGTGTAGCCTTTGAATGACTAGTTTCGCTGCTACGTAAGATCTCGAAGTAAACGATGTAGGAAGTTTGATCATTGAGATACGGAGGTTATTTGAAATTTAATAAAGTATAATGTACACTTGCTGGAATCACGTAGAATTTTTGTAAAGTGAGTTAAAACAGTTGTCAAGAATATTACTGCAAGATATAGGAAAATAAACGTGTATTTTTAGGATCGGATCTTTAACCTTTCTGTTTTGTTATTTAAAGGACGAGCCGTGCTTTCACTCTCTCTTCTATCGTTCGGCTGCCAAAATAATTTTCTCGAAATTAAGAAAGAATTTAATTACTCTTCATCGAAATAATTCCTTCCAAATTACAAGCGAATTTAATTACTTACTTCTATTTATGTGCTTTGTTGCATGAACATCGCGTGCAATCTTAATAATGGTTGTGAACGAGATTTCATCAAGGGCATCCAATTAAATTTACTTTTGAGTTTTCAGAAACATCTACAAAGGATTTCTGTTTTGATTCATTTTCTTCTTTCGCAGAGAATGAACTTTTTTATTCTATGGTCTTGCTTTTTTTTTTGCTATAAAATGGTATACTCTCTTACCGGAGTGACATTGACGTGAAATTTTCTTAAACCTTTTTCGTATTTCAAAGTGACTCGCTTTTTTTTCTCGTCGAATGGCCAATCTGGAAAATGCGATAGATGGTGGAAAAATCTGGTAGCTCAAGACGGATAAAGTCGATTTTCTCCAGTCAACATAGGGCGCCGGTGATTTCAATTTGTGTTGATTTTTGACACGGCAAACAGAGCTTCAGCCTTTTTCACATCTGTCTCTTTTATTTGTCTCCCTTCGCACGTCTCTCAGATCGGTTCATTTAACTCTCCGACATACTCCGCTACTTATTGCGTTATTTGCAAAGTATTTTGTTTACGCTCTCGCAGTTTTCAGACGTCGGTTCTGTGTTTTACCTCGAGAAATTCGATTACCCTTCACTGGGTGTGTCGCGGAGCGTTTATAAAAACTTGAAGAATCGCGGAGAAAAGTTGGAAATCCGCTTAAAAAATTTCATAATATATTTATCGAGTTATGAGTTTGTTACAACCTTCCTGTCATTTGATGCATGAAGTAATTCCGAGTAAAAAGGATTTACATAATTACCTTGTATTACGCGTAGTTTCGAATTTTCCTTTTTGCAGTACTACTTTTGTAAGAGAGATTATGAAACGTACTCGGTTTAACATTGAAATTAAATCGAATATTTAACGTTGAAAGAACAATAGGATGTAAATCGTGAATTTTGCAAATCTCACGATATGGAAATAATTTAACGCGATATTTTCCTACTTTCGATTCTTTGTTGTAAATCAATTCTATAACTGCCATTCTTTTCTTTTCATTTTAAATTTATATACTTACTATATATTTTATACATTCGTTTTATCCTTAATATTATCATAAATGTACTTTAAAATATCATTGTATCGAATATGTTTAAAATTCTGAAATTATTTAATGTTCTGCTCTAAAGATTGTAAATATGATTTTCATTCTAGATATATAGAGTTAAATTATCTGATTATCGCCGTATTAAATTTATTCCATGTTTCACTAAAAATGCTTTTTCAGATAAAATAAAAGGTTACAAAAGTTCATCTTCGTGGCCAATAATAAACGAATAATAAATGTAATAAATGTGTAATGTATTAGATAAATATGAAATACGATGGGTTTTACCCAGGATATAAACTGAAAAGCTAAAAAATTTTAATTATGTAAATTTGTTAAAAAGTACGCTAAATTGCATATTTCCTTTTTGTTGCAGGTAAGTGGTGCATTTAGTTTGACACGTACGGACGAGAGAGATACAGGCTTCGGAACACGTAAGAATTTTTCGATTTGTTGTAACAGCATGTAACTAGCTGGATATTTTCATGTTTAGCAGAAATACACGTACCAGTCCGTACAAGTTTTTGCACCTGAGAGTCCAATAAGAAACGGGGATAAAGGCTACGGAAAGTTCGTCGTCGTTTCACTTCTCGCCTTTATCCCTCTTTCCGTAAGACCGCGAGAAAGAAAAGCACCGCGACAGATGGGAAACATTTATGTAGAATTTAGTTTTTATACACGCGTTCAACGAATGTTACGAGGCCTATGGCGAGCAATTGAGATCTTTTGAAAACGCATTTGCGTTTTGCTATCGCTCAACTATGCAGTTTTTACCGTTGTTCGTGTAAAATGAAAGAGACCAATGAAATAGCGTGCATAAATTTATTAATGAGTTCATAAGGGAAGTGTTTTTTACCGGATGATGTCGATACAATATCGCGAACAGAAATTTAGTTGATTATTTTCTACGATACCAGGATGCTGTATTCACTAAGTAGAAAGTTTTTAGAATTAGTCGACAATTCCTTTTTATACGCAAAATTAGTTTCATGTTCTTATAGATATTAAACGCGCATCGATAAAGGAAGTAAAAACATTATGGAAGACTGCGTTGAATAATTAATAACAATATTTTAATAGAATACGTAGCAAACGAGATTTATTTATTTATTTATCTTTTATCAGCTTGGTGCTAATACTAATTTTATTAGCAACTGGAATTTTTATCGCAGGGTGGTTTCTTTCAAAACCATAATTTTATTAAATTTAATTATACGAGCTCGCATATCATGTATAACTTTTATCGCAACCTTTATTGTATCCGAGAACAAAAGGCTCTTTCATTCATCACGATTCGTTAGGAGCTTTTTTACGGCTACATATTGTTGCACCAAAATTTTTTGAATGTTCCATATTTTTTCAAACAACGTGCGTAGTCCGAAAGAACGTGACTAAATCGTTGATATCGTCGATAATCGCGTACAGAATGAAAGGTTTTATTTAAAACACGTGAAACGAAATCTGAAATAAATAAAGAGGGGAAAAAAGTGAGCAAAGGTCGTAATAAAGTTCTTGCATGTAGATAATGATTTGAAATCGTACGTTCGAAATGCTATAAAGAAGACAAATAAAAGAATCGTAGAACTGTGAAACCTGAAAATTTCCTCTCGAGTTCGAATTTTTCTCTCCTAACTGGATTTCTTAGGAGAAAAATTCTTGCATACCAAGAATGGAAATAGAAGTAGACCACTAAAAGGTTCCTCACTTCTTCCTCTTACTATTCTTTTTCTCCGTTCCTTTCGTATTTTTATCGCATTTCATCAACCAGATAAATCACAAATAAAAATTAAGTCCAATGGAACATGAACTATAAATACTTTTACTTATTTAAATATAGAGAACATTCACGCAATTGGGCGGAGCTAGAAGAGCACGTAAAATGGTCAGAGATAAACAAAATATTTCATAGGACAAAATTAAATGGTTTGCGCCTCCTGTATATTTAAAATGTAATTATGTTCGTTTTTTAAATAGGACAAGAATATTTAAAGAATATTTGGAAAACCCTTATATTTTACGTTGTTCTAATAACTAAAAAAAAAGATCTCTTTATTATATTGCTGTAACATTATAGCCAATGTACCATTCTCTTTTTTTTAATATTTTATCGGTAATCAGAAATACCATGGATAGGTACATTCTGATTTATTGAATAATATCGACATCGAACAAAATAAATTTTAATAACATAATATGAAAAATCACTTCCATTGTAGCTTCTAAGTATTATTCCAGGATTATCTTAAAACACATAAAAATAACTTCTGATAGAAATTATTTCTCGGATATATATGCTTCTAAAACGTTTTTCGAACAAACTACGATCTAGTAGGCGCTTGCGGTCGCTCGGGAGAAATACATGCATAAATAACAGCTCCGGGACAAATGTTAGAGCGCAAAGAAGATCTCGAGTAAGTCGAGACAAACCAGAAGCATGGATTTGCATGTCGCGATCTTTGCTGCTTTCTAACACTTGCTTGTCAAATAATCTAATCGTTCGGTATTATCATACGAGTCTTGTCGGTAAGTTGCCGCGAATATTAGACAGAACGAGAATAGTCACATGTATAAATCACCAGGTATAAAACATGTTACAAGTAATGAGTCTTCTATTATTCGAGGCTTGATAACTGGCATCAGGAGAATCTCATTGCTCATGTATCCTGCTGTCGTATATTTTTCTCGTAAGGAAAATAAAGAAATACGAAATAGGATAAGCAGGTTCGTTATTAGCTAATTAGCGGAGGCAAAAACTTAGCGCTGGCTAAACACGTGCTCAGATCCAATAGAATCGATAGGAAGGAATCGCCAAGAATAAGAACACCATTTAATTTGCATCTTGCTTACCTTACTTAAACTGCATTTCTTTGGTTTCATGTGTTAGCTGTAGCACAAAAACCAACTGGATCCCGTTCAAATACGTATAAATGCAAAATGTATAAATGAACGCGGGTATTTATAGCAAGTTAATGATTTAGGTGCATACTCATTAGTACACATATTCGCGAACAGTGTTCGTAAGATGTACAGTTTAAAAAAAACACTAGCGACCTGCACAATAATTTACCAATGATATCTGACCAACGATATTAATAAATTAACAGGTTGCAAGTTGTAGGTTACAAGCTTCGCAATTTTTTTTACAATTTACAGTTTCATAATTTTTCGTCGAATAAGGTAATCGGATAAGCTGCGATCTTTTTTCATTCACACGTAAAGTTTTCTTTACGCTATTAGCAAACTTATTACCGTTATGCAAATGTGTTTATTAATACGGCAACTTGTACCTCGTGCTAGCAATTTCTCTAATAATATTAATTCAATTATAGAAAACGGTCCACGTCTACCTCGTCAAAGATTTCCTTAATTTGCCTTACGTCTCTCAAATGACTAAACGTCACGAGAATACTCTATTCGAGGAATATAGTAAAAGAAGGTTAGGGGGTTAGCAATTGGGTACACGTACGGTTGGTCGCGCATATCGATACCGAATCGAGGTGAAGTGGGAAGGAAATACATAAAGGGCATAGAAGAGACGTTGAAATTCAAGGGAGATCTGAAGCAAGCAAGTAAGGATTGGAAGGAAGGGAGAGTTAGCAGGTCACGACCTGGACTGCCCGGTCGTAGAATGGTTGCAAGCCACCGCCCGTCCGACTCTCCTACATACATTAGGAAGTTTCTCCCAACTTTTAGCCATGGGTTGGTCCATACTCTGGTTAGCGTGGTGGCATAGAATCGGATAACCAGCTATCCTTCTCCCCGTTCGCTTCCTCTTTCGCCGTTTCTACCCTTCCCCTCGTTAAATTCTTTCTCTCTGCCTCTTAACCCCTTCCTTATTAATCTTTCTTCCAATCTGCCCTCCTTCGTCTCATTTACTTTGTCCATAGACCCACTCTTTCGCGGTACTCGCTCTCGTAAGTAACGAAAGTATCGACTTATTCATGACCAAGGCATAGAAAGAGCAAGGATAGAGCGAATAAGAACGAGCGTAAAGGGAGACGGAGAGAGGAAGACGAAGAAGCGGAAGAAGAAGGTGGGGGACGGATACTGCAAGATAAGTTAGGAAGGGAGAAGCAGAGAAAGAAATCCGATAATCTTCCAAGGTACCAGTACAACGGACCTGGGATACAGTCAGGAGGAGAGTCAAGAACCTCGACAGAAGTGCCCGCGGCCGTTGCTACAATATTTTGCTTGATTACTATCACAGGGAAAGCTGCTCCACCGACCTAGCCGGCACGTGATAGGCAAGGGGTTGGGTATGCCCGTTCCGTTTCCTCCCACTTTTCCACTGTCCTCGTTAGTATGCTAATTTATCGGCGCATTAAATTTTCGCACCTGGTCTTTGATACAGCCTGAACTTTACGTTCTATATTTCAGTCTCAAAGTAGATTACCCAGTAACGCGGATATACCACTCTCTTTCCTCCCTTTCACTGTGAGCATCGCGCGTTACGTACTCGTTTTCGTTTTCGTGCCCCGTTTCTTCGTTCGAAGCCGCGATTCATAGGCGTTGTCATTCGGATTAAAATGGAAAATCTATGGAACGACGAGTGAGATTTTACAATTTCACAGATGGTGTACTCGTTTGTTTTTTGATAACAATTAACCATTTGATCATTCAATCGATCGAGTTTCATGAATTTGTCTTCTGAAAGAGGCTCGTGTACAGTGGTATAGTAATGTACTTGACAGTTTCGGTTTTGAAGGCTCAATAATTCCTTTCTCTCAACCGTTAACGATTCTCTGAAAATTATCAATTGGCTATTGAAATTGATTCTATTTTACCGATATTCGTCTACGAGAGGATCGATCGATTTCCTCCGGATCCACGAGGATCCACGAGAACCAATACCTCGTAAAACGTCCATCAGCCATCCATTAATCAGGCGAGATACCCACTATCCTGAAGATCGTGGGACGAAATCAGGAATTCCTGGGTAAAGTGAAATTTATGCTCCGATCCAGCGTTGGGTAAAAGGGATGAGGTTTAACGGGCGATGGCTCCGTTATGCGAATATCCGAAACTCGAGTAATAAGCAATAAAAATCTTGCGAACGTGTAAGCTCTATACGCCTCCATTTATAAAAAAAAACATTCACGCTAATATATCCTATATAAGAATATACAGGTTGTTACAAAATACCTTCGGTGTATTTATAGGATCAATTCTAGGCATGAACATTATGAAAAAAATTCATGTACAAGAATATCGTCCGAGTTTTATGTTTCGAATTGTAAAATTTCTATTTCACAGCGGTTGACGAACCTTTTTTTCCTGTTTCCATGGACAACAGTAATCGATTCTAACGCCAGTGGTTATTTCACATTCTGACAGCCAAGATGCTATCCACATCCTATGTGATTTTTTGTTGGTTCGTGGATATTAAAATAAGAAAGACGCAGAATGGGATTGCTCTCTGAAGTATATTTCTAGCGTAAGATAAAATTGTTTACGACTTGAAAAGTAAGACTCGAACGACTTTTTTGTACATCGATCTTTTTCCTCGTTCTGATGTACAGAATCGACTCTATAAATATTCCTCGAACGCTTTACGACACCCTGTACCGCAAAAGCAGAGTATCAGGTTAAATGATTCAGAATTTTGATACGTCTTATGGGATTTTATGCTCTGGCGATCCTGCGGAATTTCGTACGTCATATTAGGGTATGGCACGCACGTTAATCACCCTGATATTAGCGTAACTCGTAAAGCGTACAAAGCGTCGGGACATAATTTAATATTATTATATTACCGGGACACATAGGCAGTGCTGTTAAAGTGCCGAGCCGCATCAGCCAAGCATCTTTAAAATTAGATTTTCCATCCACCCTCCTATTACCACCATCGCATCGCCTTCATTCCCGTATCTCTGCGAATGTATCCTCCCCTCCTAAGTTTGTAATTACATCGAGAGTAACTTGTTGTGTAATTGAGATATACAACCCGTCAAGTTCGCCTCGTGTGAAATTTCATTTATCGGCAACGTAACGCGAGGAGGGAAGATTTGCGGTGTTGCTGCTTGTGACGGACGCTTAAAAGAACATGTTGTATTGACATATTTGCGATTCTTCGGGTTTCAATCGTGTTATCAATACGTTGCGTCCAACTACTAACGACTAATGCTGGAACCCGAAAGATCGCAAACATGTTTAATCGTCGTGAAAATTTAAAATCTAAAGTATTTAATTGAGAGATAACTGGAGAAAAGTAAAGAAATTGCGAATATTAAATATGCACGTCAAATTGAAACCACCAAAATAAATTTTGGGCACAGTACGGACACCAAAATATTACTTGATATCTCTGACATCAGATTTATTTTACGATTTTAACTACGATCAATACTTGTCGACTTGTCGAGGCAGTTGCGTAAAGCAGCCAGCCGACTACTTGGCAGTGGGAAGTTTGGAACGCGTATCGTTCGGTCCGATCTCGTGGCATATTTAAAATATAGCGGAAATACGCGGCATCGAGATCAGTTGCGGCTGTTCCTCCCGTCAAGGGAGGTTCCTGTATGCCGAGGGAAATAATTTTCCCATTCCGAAATAACCTCACCGTGAGTCGAATGGGAGTGAGGAAGCTGGGCTCTGAGCTTGGCAAGAGCCTCGGCATTGGTTCAAAGTGCCCCTAAACCAACCCGCCTTCCGAACATACGTGGTAACTTCCGTCGATTCGCGAATATCGTGAATTTGCAAGGCTCGCCAGCTGCGCGCTAGTTACACGTTGAATCTACGATCTCACCCCGCCCATGCTCGTGTACCGAATTCGGTATTATATACACGTTTCCCTTGCCACGCGGTGAACCTTGAACTGTAGCTGACGAAAAGAGACATTTCGCGTTGGTACAGGGAAGTTCCTCGGAAGAACACATCAGACGACACCTAGCAATAGTCGCATTCGTTTATCATATTAGCATTGAACAACGTCTAACATGGTTGAAATTTTTTTTTTTAAATTCTCAAGTTTCTTGATTTTTATCCTTATTATTTGTAGTACTATTTATCCTTAACAGTAGCGACAAAAGGAGAATCGTAATAGAACATTTGTATAATACTTTTTATGACGATTGTCTGGCCTGGTTCTTTTTGTCTTTCGAATTGGATGATTCGATCTATTTCGCTTGCAACGATATTTTCTAGATAGATGATATTCAGAGAACGAAGACGATGTAGTTTCGATGAAAGGATGAGAAATATTAATGCAAGTAAAATTGATTTATTACGAGAATAATGAAGCATGGTTTTATGTAAGTAAGAGTAGCCATTATATCGTAAGGAGTAAATATATATATATATATATATCAAACAATAAATAAATAATATCGCAACGTAAGTTTGAGAACATGAACAATTTAGAATAACTGTAGATGAATTTTAAGTATCCTGTTAATTATTCCGAAGATAATGCTGTGGAATCTTTCTTATACGATATCCCGTTATATAAATATCTCACAATTGGAACACTCAATTATCCGTACGTTGTATTTACTTAGATTATTCTCTTTGAATCTACCTGGGACCGTTTGTATAGCATATGGCAGTTTAATGGCACGGAGACGGAAACGCGTATTGCTAATTGCAGCGACTAAACGAGACAACCAAGGAACTTGAGAATAGTAAAAGTGCAGTTTCATCATTAAAAAAAAAAAACACAGTACAGAAGAATGGATAGTTACCATTATTAAAAGACGGAAATGTACAATTGTGAAATACCTACATCACTCTGACATAAGAGAATACTTCCAGTTCGATAAACCTTCTCCCACTTACAATGAAATCATCACGCAATAGAACTCTGAAAATTCGCTTCTTCAAACACTTTTTTTTCTATCAATCCTTTCTACCCACATAAGTTTAAATAATTGAACGAGCGATCTTTAGATCAGCAGCCTATTCACGAACAAACGCCTATCAACATATTAAAAGGGGACTAATTTCTAAAAGAAAGAAACAAAGAAAGAAAAACATGGCGCTGTAAGAATTAATTCGAACAACGAAGAATTCAACGGTCCTTCTTAGAATTTTCTTTCGATAAAATTTTACCAATGTCGGTCTTCGTCGGATTATTATTCCCATAGAACAGAAACACCGTGCATCTATATTATAGAATCGAAGCCACTTTACCTCGGCACCAAAGCTCTCAGCTTTGATTAGGCGTGGCCTTCGCTTCAGACCGCGAACGTACACGCTCGGATCTGTACTATAATCCGTTGTTCTTGAAATTCAACCATCGCCATTATTAATTTTGACGCGAGATGCGCCAACAGGGTCTGCGTTTCACATTTTGCGGCGCGAAGTGACGATCAATTTCACGTGTTCGTGGCGGTGACGTGTCCGGTTGTTTATGTGTTTCGCGTGTCGCGGATACACTGACTATTTATCGAGCAATATCTACATCGAACTGGCCCGAAACTATCGGCTCGGCGTGGCCATAACGTCGCCTTCGTGTCAGCTTTCCTACACGTGCCTCGTAACGAGACACCGTTTGCAGAATTACATAAATTCACCGGATAGGGGGAGTGTTGCATGGTCGATGATAGTTCGAAGTAAGACAGGAAACAAGAATCATGAGCTGTTAGGTTGTCCTCGTTAGCTGCGCAGACAGATACGGTAAACTGTCGAGTCAGAAACTTGTTAGCTACATACTCGATCAAGACGAGTTTTTAAACAGAGAAGGACGAGGTGGAATGAGAAAGAGAGAGAGAGAGAGAGGGAGAAAGAGAGAGAGAGAGAGAGGAAGGGAGGGAGAGAGAGAGAGAGAGAGGAAGAAAGAAAAAGTGCGAAACCTTGAAAATCTGCAAAAAGTGTCGTTTCATCAGAAGTTCCGTTGGCTCGCGCGGTTCCGTATACCTGGTCGTAAAAAAATGATACAGGATGTTCTCGATTGTAGAAATGTTTTTATAACTACAGGAGCGTAATTTACAAATGAAAATAAGGAAAAAGCTGTCACGTAAATATTTGTTGCAATCGCGTTGCGAAGTTATAAGCAAATATTGGACGTAGATTGAAATATAGATTTTGTATTACACAATACAAACCATCGTCTCTGTTCTATATATTTACGCGATTTAGATTGTTTATTGCCAGAAATAGCGATTGTTCAAATTGCTTAAACTCCCGTTTCAAAATATAATACCGCAATGCTATGCAGACTCGTATTTCGATCTGCGTTCGTTGTTTCATTGTAACTTTATAGAAAAACGTTTACAGTAAAACTGCATGTATTTGCACCTATCCGCAAACAAACAGTTCATACAACTGTCTGTACACTGATTCTATCTGCTACGTATGATTTTTGTTCTCATGATAGGAGTTTGCTGTAAGCAGATTCAGTCAGCTGAAGTTTATTCAGCTCAGATACTGAGAGTTCGTTGCCTTAAGTAGACTGTTGCATAAATACTATAAAGTACTCTATAATATTTGTCTCTCGTTTCCAAAATGCATCCCGTTGTACATTTTTGCGCATCCAAGGTTTCCCACAAACGTATAAAGACCCTACTCGTCGTACTGCCAATGAAATTTCAAAATGTTTCATATTATACATACAAGTATATACGCAAAAATGCTCTGTAGCAAGTATTGAAATACTTGCGTGAGTTATTCTACGCGTATGTGCCATTACTTCTGGCATAAGCTAATAGTTTCGCAAGTGCTTTCATTAGGTTATGTGGTGAGATCGTTCAAAGGGCAGTCGCGGTATGCACGGCACGGAGCATCCTCGTTCCATCCACGTGAGTCGCCGGAAGACCAGGTTTCACGACTCGTCGCGAGGTTGATCAGTGGATCACGAAGTGGTTGGGTCGGTATCGAGCCCTCCGCCCCGAAAATATACGATGTGTGGAGAAGGAAGAACGGCCAGAAGGAAAGAAAGGTAAATAAGAACCTTGGCGAAATAACGGTACCCAGAGGAAAGCTTCGTCTCATCTCCTGTTCCTCCGTCTTTCTCTCTTCCTTCTTCCAGCTCCCTCTTCGTTCTTTGACGATCCTATGTTTCCCTCACTCTACCTGCTTGCTGGTATTATATTCCACCCGCTGCCGCGCCACGAAGAGAGTCCTATTATTGAGAGCAGTCACGACGTATCGTCCGCGGAAGAGAGGCTTAAGACAGATCGTAACGTATTTCACTTTCTTCCCGAAGGGCTCCAGGATCTCCTTCCTCGACCTTCCTCTTTCATCGTTTTATCCTATTCTCTTTTCACCTCGGCGTCGCGGTTTCTAACGGATGATGCATACAGAGATAGGTATATAGGAGGCTCTCGTTTACCTTTCAAGCTGCAAGCACGAGAGACTTTGCTAATCGAACACGGAAAATCGCGACAGCAACATTGTTTCATGACTAGGTATAGCAGTATACGCTACCCTCGGTTGCCGCTGTCTTCCCACTTTTAATCGAAATCCCGTTGTTCGGAAGGAAACGCTAGTACGAAAGACGGGAGAGTGAAGAGGCGAAAGTATACTTACATGGTAGAACTTCATTAATGAACTTACTTATTTAAGTAGAGTAGGATTCTATTCATTGGTAGGAAATTTTAGTTACCGTCTGACTGAACGAACTGCCGATGTCTGAATCTGCTTATTTAGATCTGAACTCGTGTTACATGAACGAAGAATCACCAGTAGGAGAAAGAATCAGCGACTGTCTATTCTATTATATGAACTCCAGTTACATGAACTGTTCGTTGCCCATGGATTCAAGTAAATGAAATTCTAGCGTAATTGGAGATTTCAACTTCGCGGAGCGTTGGAAATTTTCTTCTTCGCGGAAGAACCCTCGGTGCCATATTCAAAGGATCGTTTTTCTTCTTTTCCTTTGGTCGAGGAAACACGAGGGAATTCAACGCAGTTCGCGCGCATGGATTTCGAAAGAACGCGGCAGAAAAAATAAAAAAATATGCGATTTCGACGACCTGGCCTGTGAAAGCATCATGTACCAATTCGTCCGTGGCAGCTCTTGGCTGCGGCTATACGCCTTGATGCTAGATTGGCACTTGTCCAAAGCTCCTCTCTCTTCGTTCGTGCCAGCGTAACCGCGGAAATTTTTGCCTGATTAACAATATAGGTTTCAGTATTTTTCCGCCAGGCTGACTATATTGAAACTCGTTCGACTCTGGCTCGGGAATCTTGCTTGTACATCGTTTACGATCGTTCTGTCGGAAATATCCTTGCGGTGGATGGTTACGATTCACCGGAGAGAACGATGGATCTATTTAGAACTGATCGTAAGAGCAACGTTTATGCCGAACTAACACCTGCTTAGAACTTGAAACGTATTCTTACGTAACATGTGCATTTTCTCGAATAAAAGCCTCCTCTCATTACCTGAAACCACCTTTCCACAAAGCTGAGCAAGATCCTGTTTACTGGTCCGACTCGTAATTACAACGTACTTGGATCCATATGAACGACTTCCTACCGGTTCCAGTCGGTCGAAGAACTTAACTGTTCAATGTATCTGAAATTCCTTCGGCAACTTTCTGAAGGAACTGTAATGTATAACGTGTGGAACGTGATTCATTAGACACCAGCTTGGTGCAATTAACTTTTTTTCCTCGGAATATTATTTCTCGATACTTCCCATGTATTTTAATCATATAATATTTCATATCGTTTAACATTTACTACCGTTTTTGATAAATAAAGGTAACTGAATTCGTAAAAAACAGTTTCGTTGAATATCGTCAAGAAGAAAATCTCCGCTAGAATAATATCTTTTACGTAGTTTCAGTTCATTGTACGATAGGCTTAGATTAGAACTTTGAGAATTTTTTGAAATAATTTCATATTTGTGCCTTTGCAACATTCTCATCATATTGAATAGATAGATTCGTACGTTTAATTCGATGCATAAAATTTAATCTTTTTTAAATATAAATACGATATGTAGTATATACTTTAATATTCCTGGATAATCACCGATTGTGTGTGCTAACTTATCTCTTTAAATTATTGACACCTTGCACTGCAATATCATGTCCGCTTTTTCTTTCGAAAACGCGATGATGCGTCTCTTTGTAAACTTGCTGATACTGATAATTATATGATAACGGTGTACGCTGTATTACAATTGTAAGTACACGAAAACAAGACCGATGAAGCGTCGTAGAAGGCACAATGCTGCACCATGCTATTCAAGACTCGTTTGCGCAGACAACGCGACGTTCTTCATAAAAGAATGGAACATAACCTGAAGCCATCCTTGAAAATGTCTCTTCTTTCATAAATCTTGGAAGGGTATTTAAGAACATTAAGCAAGACGAAATTATAAGCGTTGCGTTTTAGATGAAAATTCAGTCTTTTTCTGTGATCGTATAATGATGCATCGAAGACGAGCAAGTTGGTTGCAAAAGTTTATGATATCATTCTGTATTAGAATTTCATGCACACGCCCTGGTGATGATCATCTCATTCCCTAACGCATTAACCGCGAATATTCCGACGACGACCTCGAATTTTCGAGTCAACGTAACTTCGCTCAAGTTTTAAAGTGTTGAAGCTTCGTTATCGGTCTCTCCTCTATCCACGTTTACGAATGTTACACTTCCGCTCCGGACACTCGAGTTTGGATCATATGAGCCGTTCTTCGCAGCGATAACTTTATACGAATAAAATTACTCGCGGTAGATGATTAAAATAAAATTATTTCGGAAATCCGAACGATTAGCTAATCCTGAGCAAGTCTGCGGAAAAATTATATTCAACAAAGGAACAGCAGAATCTTTATTATTCGAACATTCCTTATTCGAATAGTATTATTCGATAATAGAAAATAATGGAATATAAAAGCAACAATGGAAAATCAATATTCTAAATATACTTGTAATATATTTTCTGCGTATCAGCATATTATTGTTCAATCACCTCGTCATTAAATATCGATATCTAAATCGAAGGATATGAGTCAATCAAATGCCATGGAACACGGGAATATCATTTTTCGGAATTACTGATTTAAGAAGATATATAATTTGGCATTTCATAAAAGAAAAGAAATATTTTACATCGTTCAAAGCATCATCATTGAAGAAGCAGATTGGAAAGCAAAGTACAATAATTTATCGTCATCCTTCATATCGACGTATGAACTTAATTTTCGTCACTGAATTCTATATTCGTACCTAATTAATTCAAGCAATTGTTATTATTTACTCTAACAGTTTCCAAAACCTAGAAAGTTGGCAAAAATATCCAAAAGTATGAAAACCAGCGCAAACATAAAAAGCGGCAGTAGAAAAGAAATGAAGGCTAGGCACGTGTTGACGCGTGAATGAAGGACATGAAACAAGGAATGCAGGCAGGTACGTGAGCCATGTAAAATCTCGGTGAAATGTTCGCGTGACGACGACAGCCTGTTAAACGCGTAATTTACGGATTATTATACTCGACGAGTTCATGGGTGTCATCATTGCGGGTCCCGTGCCTCGTCATTGTTGTAACTCGTGTTCGTTGTCAGTATTGACCTTCGTCGTTAACGGTGACCGCAGATTGTAGTTATCGATCGGCCTCCATAGGCAAAGAGTAAACTCAGTAGGCAGTTTTGCCAGTAATATTCCGGCGGCTGACCACGGTACAATGGACGTTTACTCTTCCCTTTCCCCGTCAGTCAACGTACCCTTTCTCGAAAACCCTTGGTCACAGGATGGACGGTGATCAATAACGAGAGCGAATGTCTCTAACTTGCCACGCAAACATACGCACGTACATATGTGCCTCTGTATGTAATAGACATCTACACAATCATCTAAGGTCGCTGTACTGTGGCTCGCGAAAGTACTTGGACGTCTATCATAGAAAATTTTTACGCGTATATTCTGTGTATCACGCGAAACATTTTGAAATTTCATTATCGCTATATAAGACGGTCTTACATTAGCTTTTAAATTTCGTACTCGGTTTTCCAAACATCGCACTACTTGTGAGACAATGTCTGCTACTACAAGATGTTTCCAATTTTTATATAATTTACGTATGTAATTTACATACATAATGCGTAAGCGAAGAAGATAAATGTACGTACATAATTTGCAAGCATAGGAGAAAATTTTATACGGTAGAACTCCATTTATCGGGAGAAATTTATTCCAGTTAGTGTCGGTCTTCTGCAGACTGAATCTACTTAAATGTCTGACTGTCAACTCCTACGATACGATACTTTCGAGAGCAACTGTAGGTACACGGCTATATGTTTCATTGTGTCTTTGACAGATTTTCATTTCTTAACCGTCCTCCTTCTTCGTAGGTATCGTATATGATACTTATTTCTGGGATCAGAACGTGGACGAACGATGTTGCTTGGATATTGCTAAGGAAAACACACCTACGCTAACCCATACTTATATACCGAGAATCTGGCTTTTATTACATTTTGAGGTTTGTTAGCAGTACCCCGGGGCGATATCCAATGTCCACCTTCTTCATCCCGTCCTAGCCCTCTTTTTCTTTCCTTCCATGCAGCTTCGTCGTCATAGGGTAGCCACTAGCGATTGTTCATGCTATACTGTGTAAACAGTAGCCGATATTAACGGATGAGCCAGAATTTTCTCTCGATTCGAACTGTTACCAGTTACTATTAGAAAATATTGAACTACGATAAAGCTAAGATAATACGTCTGAAAGATGTTACGCAATACGTGTCTATGGTTCTGTCTACGGTCCTATTTATGGTCTGCAAACACAGGAATATGAGGTGTACTCGTGGAAGACGACGAGTTTATAAATATTAACGCAGACTGGTGTCTCTGTTACATAATGGAGATCGAGTATCAACGAAAGGAATATATAGATTTTCGTAAGGCTTTGAGGTAACATAAAATGACAAAACGTGAAATAAATGCACCGTTCCATTTGTTTGGTGTTCTTTCGGGTATTAGAGAACGTGTCGGCGGTACGTGGTATACGTATAGACATCACCTAATAGAAGCAAAGCAATCTGATGAAACCAATAAGCGTGAAGGAATGCAAGCAGCTCTTCTCCTCTCGTTTCGTTCCGTCTGCAATGTTGGGTCTCTTCTCGCCTCGGCGAGGTCGTTTCATTGGTCTTTTCCTTGCCCCTGGAGCACGTTAAATCTTTTCATTTCGATCTTGAGAGATACCGTATCCCCGTAGACTCGATAAAACGTGGTTAGAGGACGAACACCTCGAGGGAACGGATAATTACATGCTTCGTGTCAACTTTAGCTAGCTAGATTGGGATCAGACACTCGGTTGGACTTTCGAAGAGAGCGGAGCAATTAGAGGACAAGTCTCAATAATGCCAATTTTTCACGAGGTAACTTCTAACAGGGATAAACTTCTCGAAGGCTAGATAATAGGACAATAAGGCGTTCTAAGGAACAGTTATTGTCTCCCGAGTCAAAGAGCTTTGTAGAGGGAAATAACTTTTAGCTTTCGGAATATTTCGGCCCCAAAATTGCGTTGACTATTCTCGTTTGACGAGTACCCGGCCAATAAAAGATATAAACGGTTATGCTCTGCCTCCTTCTCCTTTCGGATTAATTTCTCCTTTCCTCGCAATAAAGGATCCTCTCGTCTGTTTGATCCTGATCGTATCGAGAGGGAAAACAGGCAAGCCGAGCAAGGAAATAAAAGATTGCTCTATTCACCTTAAAGGATTCCTCTTTATTTCGTGTTCATACAACGGGCCATGATGATAGAATTCTTCCGAGCCATTCGCTATTCCGTTTCGATTCGCTTCATCTTCCGTCTTGCGGGCTGGATATCTATGCGAGCTATAAATATTCAGCGAGGCACGAGCGCATAACCACTCACGTGAATGCGACGTGCACCCAGTCATACATATTTAGGCTGAATAATTATAAACAAAGCGACAATCCTGCTATATTGTACGGAGAGCTCGTGAGCATTTTGTTCGCGCGTTCAAACAATCAGTGATAGTAGCGTCGAACTTTCTAAGCCACTATTTTCTCGCCAGAGAGGGAGCGAATAGTTCCGTACAGTATAAGTTTAGTTTAGTAGTTTGGTATATACTGGATGTATGCAAAAGCATTTAGAGGAGAAATTATCAAAAGGGCGATATTAACGAATAAATATTGTATTCTATTGTATTGTATTTTTAATGTGCTACAGAATTTAGGAATTGAAGGGTTAACAGCAATAAGACAGCCCCACTTTAAAGGAAACTATGATCTTTCAGGTAAAAAGGTAAAAAGGACCAAGCTGGTAGTAGCTGCAAAATTTATATATAAATTACGAATTATGAATTATAGGTTACAAGACACTATAAAACTACGTAAAATGATTTTTGGTTTTATAATAGAGTGAATTCACGTTGGGTAACATCAAAATGATCTAGATAAAGGAGGGCCATAGATTTAATATTTCATTTCGTTCATGCTATCTAATATTCGAGGAAAATTTGTTGACATCGATATCAAACTCGTATGAATTCACACTTAAAGAACAACTTGAATCTCAAAAATCGAGTATCTTTTTATTTACTCGAAATAATAGAAATTGTTAGAAATTGTAGTTATAGGTATATAATAGATATTATAGTAACTAGAATAGCTAACAATAGCTGGAATCCCTCTAATTTTTAATCGCAAGGGATAACAATTTGCGGCTGAAGAAACAAACAGGGATTCAATGAAGTCTAGTTCTTTTCAAGGGATAGAAGGTAGCTCTCACGTTTTGGTCTACGATTTGGAATTCCATCCGGAAGAGACGCGATCCGAGGCGAAACAGGATTATTCGACGTGGAAATCATATAAATCTCCTCATTAAGTTTGCCAGAGAGTCGTGGCAATCTAACTTCGATGAGCCATCCGCGGTGAACTCTAATTGGCTGACGTGCGCCGACCACAGATTAGAACTTCTTCACTTTCGTTCGTGCTAATCAAAAGCGTTCTGACGATCATCCATTGGCCGCAACACTTATCCACCATGGTGACCAACGATGCAAATCGTCTATGCTCCTCGAAATTCCGCTACAGAACCGTGCACTGATCGCAGTAAAATTGGATTTGTCGCAGTTCCTCTTCGCTGTGCATCCAACGGCACTTCTCTGTAATTTCGCCCTGGCGTGATGCCGTTTCTGCTTTCGACACGCTACAGTCTCTATACGAAACCGTTAGTCGAACGAACTCCTCTTTGAGCGATGATGAGTAAAAGATAACATCGAGCTCGATCTTTGAAATTTTAGACGCTCGACATTTTATCGCCGGGAGAGAAAGTGTTCTGATTTTCTGGTTTTAAAGTCTCGTAATTGTCCGCAGTAAAAATAAGAGTATCGTTTTCTTATAAGGAAACTGTGGCGAGCAAATCCTGATCCTTGAAAATGTTGTTCCCTATTGAACGTGTAACGTGTGATTTCCTTGGTGATTTTTCAAATATTTATATTAGATAAGTAATCTTATATTTAAATCTTGCAAACTTCTTTATAAATAAATTTAAGCAACGTGATTTAAAGACGAGTATAATTCTATCGCCATTAATTGCCGAGTATAAGAGCAGTAGTTTCAACGATAAGTTCAACCAGCCTATTGCGTTGTTCTCTGATATTAATACATTCAAACGATATCATCGAATTTTATGAGAAGTTATATATAAAGCTCAAGCTGGATTCCAAAATCTAATAAAAGAGGAACTAAAACTATTCGACGTAAAAAGGACGCATAAGAATCGGAGCAGGAATATATCTAGAATGTTTCAAGAAAATGGTATCTCGGTGTGCGGAGTAGCTAAATCTTCGTATAAATCACGAAGGCGGGATTTCAAGTTCGGATTATCGGTCGAAGAAAGAAAGAAAAACGTGCAGCTCGTCTAGGTAATCAATTTGTTGGAGCTAAGAAACGCGTTTAGATGCAAACCTATCAATCATGCTCGAAGAGGCAATCGTAATAAAAGATGGAGACCGACTGGTTAAAAGGAGACAGCGGAAACGGGAGGAATGGGGGTACGTTAAAGCGCGTCGGACAACGTGACAAAAACCGTGCCTGGAAAAACGTCCTTGACGTCAATTTTCCAGGCAACGTGGATGGGTGTCGGAAAGGACATCCTCGTCAGTTGTGGACAGAACCTTCGGTCCGTCTTTTACGACTTTTTAAGAAGTCAACAAAGTTCGACAGCGAGTTTTCGCACAATGGCTGCCTCGGATCTTTCCGCCGTTTTCTCATTCCTCGTTTCTCTCGAGGGAAGAGACCGATCTTCTGCTCAGCCATTGTCTTCGTCGCGTCGTCGAACGTCTTCGCCATGGAACTCTGCAAGCTGGGCAATACCGAGCCCTTTATGCCGATTGTCCTAGATAAAGTTTTCAAGGCGAGCTTGTTAAATTGTTTTGAGATTACTGTCGCGCCGGGGCCCGTAATTAAGTTTGAAACTTGAGGCTCGTTTAAAAAAAAAAAAAAAAAAAAAGAGAGAAAAAGATGAAAAAAGAACTGCATAACAAGGTAAGCAGATCGATCTGATGGAATAAAGTTCGTCAAAACAAAGTTTGATAATTTTCTAGTTTCTTAATCGGAAACTTTCTTCTCTCATCGCCAAAGCCCCCCTGTCCCTCCTCTGCTCGTCGAGTGGTTCAATGTCGTGCATCATTTCGTCCATCGCACGCCAAATTCAATATCTCACGGGAGTAATCCTGTTTTCTGTTGGAACGGATCGGCACGCTCGCTAGTCCCGTTAAGATTCTTCATCCCTTAGTCACTTCCGCGAGTCTAGCTATCTCCAGAATGCAGTATTTCGCTCGCTTGCTGGATGATCGAGCACCTGGACAGCGAAAGTTCCGAGATGAATTGGCTTGTCTCTGGCGGTTAGCTTCCAAGGAACCATTCACTGTTGCGTGGTAGCTTGCAACGCACGGCTGCATCGACGGGCCATCGGCTATCGTCGTCGGTCAGTTTACTCGGACCAGGCAATTCGAACCGTCGTTTCATTGCCAACAACGTGCCTTCGCCGTCGCTAATTCAACCTCAACGAGTTGATGCTGACCGATAATAATATTCCATTACAGCACCGAGACCGTACATCACTGGTCGTCACGCGGATCGTCCACAACACGATACCATCTACATGAGGCGTTAATTACGTGCCGTCCTACCGCGTTACACTGCCACTCGAGATATCTTTGGCCAGGTGGAAACGAGATGCTCAGAACCACTTCTCCGCGTCCATATTTTTCTTACCACCGTTCCGATCTTGTCTCGTTTTCTTCTACGATTCTTTCTACCCCTATTCCCTAACCAGCCAATCCTCCTGCCCTCTTTTCTCTTATCTTATTTTACCTCTGTATGTATATGTATAGCTGCCGTATGCTAGTGGGTATAACATTGAACTCTCGCGTTATAATCGTCTCTAATTCTTCTTCGAGTAGTGGTGCAAACGAGAATGTTGAACGCTACAGCGTGGCAGTTACGAATGACATCGACAAGCTAATGATTATTTCGACTAATGGTCGCGACAGTAATTAGAAATTAAATCGAAGCGCCATTTTCAAGGCATAATGTATCCATTAGTGATACGAAATGGAAACTTTCTGAAAATGGAATCGGCTAGTCAGTTGATTTTTCTGATTTTTCGCTCACGATACAGCGATACGTTTTATGGACAAAACAGTTATGCTTCAAATAGAAAATAATTATTGCCGACGTTTCGTACGTTGTGTAGTTAATTAGAATCTAATGTAATAGAACGTGGTCGCACGAATCTTGCCATACATCTCTATAATATTTTAAAGATATTTAATAATTATCGTATTTCTTCTATATTCTATGAATGCTTATAAGTGTACATTTCAGTTCAATAATCGAGAGCACCTAAATATAATGTAATAAGTATCTTTTAATGATTCTACCAGTTTTTAATAAAAAGCATAAAAGGTCGACGACAACTGGCTTAACGTGTTGCTATAGACAGTACAAAAGGAAAATTTACGACAGTCACAATTTACAATTAATTGCTAAATAGGGGGATAAAAATTGATTTGCAGGTGATGCCGTTATCACTGATTTACGATCTTACGGATAAACGTAGGTACGGCCATCATTCAAATTAATGTTTTACTTTTATTATTAACATACATATGCCGCATGGTAATCACTGTTTAACGAACGCACTTGTACAGCAGCTGCCAAACGCGGGGTAATTGAGGTACAGGACAAGTTTGATTGCCGGGAGTCGGTTGAACTGTAAACGATATAAATTGAAAGTAAATATAATTTAATTGCCTGCATTATTACGAACGTAATCGAGCATATATTGACGTTTCGATCGCATCACGAAACACGAAAGAAGAATATTTACCGTGAACACGTATCGGTGTATCAATTGAATATTTAATTTCACTTTTATGAAGTAATATCTCCGAGCAATTTATCTCTCGCTATCTATTCTTACCATCGATTATTACGGCTATAACTGGTGATCTATTGTTCTAATTTTATAGGCGATAATTCCTTTTAAAGACTGATTTGTTAGCCACTCATGAGTATACGTAGGTAGTTTTAAATCGTGTGAAAAAATTTACTAGATTTTTGTACCAATACAGAATAAAAGGAAAATTTATCTATGTGTGAAAAATATGACTGCGATAACTTTACTTGTAAAAGAGATGATCGAACTCGAAAACTGTGTTAAGATGAAGAGAGAACTTGCTGTTCACGTTAATAAGTGTTCTAGATGATTTTTCATCATGGTTAATACATCGTGTAAAACGAGAATTGTGATGCTCTTTCGATTATTCCTCGCGTAATAACAGCACGAGCTCTAATTATTCGATTTATCACAGCTTCATGAAGCGTTAGGTTGGTAAACGTTGAATGTACTGTTACGTTTATCAAATCACGTGTTTATGATTGGATCGGACGTAATGGACGTATATTATGGCAAGCACCAGATCTCAGACTATTAGACTTCTTTCTGCGGGAAAAGTTAAAAGAAGATGTTTACCGACAATAACCTATCATTCTAGAAGACATAATGGATCAAATAATTAGAGCTTACGCTGTTATTACTCTGGCAATAATCGAAACACCATCGCAATCCGTGATTGCTCTTTTCAGACAACGTACCATCCCTAATGGACATCATTTTGAGATTTATTAGTATAAACAGCAATCTTACTGGAATTATACTAACACTCTTTTGGTATTTAGCTTCCAACTGGTATAATTGTGATTATAAGTAGTTACCATAGCTTACATGAGATTTAAATTAGACCATTTAATTTTAATTCGTACATACATACAACGTTGTCCACGTTTTATGTGATAAATGTCGTTGGTACTTTTTGTCAGAATACTTTATTTAAAAAAATTTACTTGCTTTGTTTAAAAAGATTTAGATTGCCCCAAAGTATTTTTCAATATTTCGATAATTTATTAAAAGCAAAGATACTTCGTCGAATAGCGATTAAACGGTGGCAGGCAGAAAAGTTTTCATTTTACTCGAACAAAAGCCAGAGAAGCTGATGATTCGTTAATACATGGTTGATATCTAATTGTCAGTGGCGTAATTATTCTGGAAACTCGATCAACGATCAAATAAATCGATTACATTCGCGGAACGGACCCATCCTACATAATCGAGTTGAATCCTCATTAAAAGGAGCAAATTGACAATTCCTCGTGTATCGACTCGGGCCAATCGAAGCGTGCGTGGCATTTATACACGCTAGGTATCGTGTAACTTGGTTTATCGCTGAAACTTCTGAATCAGTAGCTCCTTGCGTATCTTGAAATCAAACCAATCTAACATCTCCGCTAACTTACACCGCGTGCCATTTAATTCGTCAGTGGAATAGTCACACTAGCGGCGGCAAGTGTTAGAGGCTGTTAGAAGAGTAGATAGAAGAAGAAATTATAGCGTATATTCTGTCAAATCTTATAGAATATCCTTAGAAATGTACATGCCTTGTCACTTTATAGGATAATTTTATTTTATTATCGAAAAGTGAATTTATTTGTCAACAGATATAATATACATCTTAGAATAATTAAGCGTTACTAACACGACAAAAATATTTAGTAAAAAGGTTACCAGCGTTCGTACAGTTACACCAGTATCGATTTTAAGCTCTTTTGCCAGTTATTGTACGTTAAAGAACAATTCTATTTGAATGTCAATTTCATTGAATTATAATACATTTATTATATTAGATATAACAATTCACTTTGTAAGATCTGTTGTTGGTGGAATAAATTGGCGACAGATAGGAACATTTGAATATTTACATCTCGAATAAGTGTCGTTAAAATGTGATTTTGATTGTTCAATGGCTATAATATACACATATACTCCAAACTAAATAGTTGAAGAAAAAGGAATATTAATATATATTTTTTCATGAATTTTTATTGCCATGAGGATATTAACACATTGTTTTATTGGTTCCATTCGCTTGGCCATTTGAAATAGTTCGGTTTATGGCTATTGACAGTTTGTGGACGATAGGATGTCAAATGTATAAAGCCATTGAATGAGAAAATGAATAACGTGAATCCGTTCGGGTGAAAGGACTGCAACGACTGTCAGGAGACTTCGCGTCGGGAGAGAAATCTAAACTGCACTTTCGTGCGAGTAAACTTTAAGGAGTCATATGTCAAGATGTCGGACCGGATGACAGAAATTCCCTTTAGTTACTGTCGCGATAAAGCGTTTCTTTATTTTGAGAAAAGAAGATGTAAGTTCGCGTTGACACGACGGAGAACAAAGAAGAGTCGTAGGTTGAAGAAACCACCAACTGCTTATTACGAGTCCTCTTTATCATTTATCTTTACGACGAAACGTTACAGGGTACTGATATTAAATTTTTCAACTTTAATAATTGCATCTGAAAGGAACAGAGATAACAAATATACGGAAGGTGAAAAATTATAGCGATTTAACTAAAAATTTTGAGAATTTGAGTTAATTTCGTTCTTCAGTTAATTTTAGTTTTATACCTAATAATGTTGTGATATGTTGATTTTATTCCGCGATTGAGACGTGTTTTTGCGATTATAAATTTTGCAATAATAAATATGATTTTTTATAAAAGACAGTAGGGAATGATTTGCGCTATTATCCGGTGATTTTATGTTCGATGAGCGAAAACTATAATTATCTATGAAATTATTAATTTATCACAGAATACGCTGTTTTACCATCGACAACTATTCGAGTATTAAAATCACTGTGTACTTCGAAGAAATCGGTTATGAATTATCAATAAGTTATGCACAATATTAAAATGTAAATAATTTAGAAGACAAATAACGATAGATGCATTACCAACGTATGAATATTTATTATTTTCACGCTTGTATAACGTTTATCGTTAGAATTTGTCATTTATTTTAGAGTATATTTCATAATATTTGTATATTATTAGCTCCGTTAAAGTAATTATCGTTAGTTTATTGCTAATGATCATTCAATTAGAAATTAATTTCGATCAAACATAAAATAGCTTACTTACCAATATTAACGCAGTAGTTGGCTCTTCTGAACCAGTTCTGAAACAGACACAAAAATATTCCAATTAAAAATGATATTAAATAAATAAAACAAGTATGTTTCTAAAGAAGAAGAAGAAGAAATCATGAGATGATGTAACAACAATGACGAAATACATTCTGCATATTTCGCACGACTCTACTACAGTAACTTTCCTAAAATTGATCGCTGTGCTTGTAGAATAACTTTCATTCTTTTGAAGCCATTGATTTCAGATGGCTCCATAAATAAAACCACACTGGTTTGAAATTTCAGATTCTAATGGTAAAGTGTTCAATATGTCTTGGATATATCCGTCTATTTTAGGATCGATTTATTCGAAGAATACATCATACACCTCGTTTTACGCGGATAGCTCTCACATAAAGACATTCCAAGTAATATACCGAACGGCACGTAATACCATTACAGTAAGTTATTAGTGCTACTATAATGACACGTGCAATACAGTTAGCAATATCGCACGTGAGACGCGAAACGCTTGTGAATATTGAAATGGTATGCGTGCATCAGCCGCATGAAAATCGCAACTACCTTCCAGCGATCACGTCTATTTGAAGTGTGTTCTAGCTGCATTAACCAGCCTTATCTACACGTGTTGCGACGCAACGAGAAGAACATTTATTTTAATCCTACGTTAGATCCAAATACTAGTGAATCGGCGATCTCCAATAAATTGTATTACGTGATTAATTGATAGACCAGAACTTGGAAGGAATCACGTAACGATGATAGATGTTAGGTGTGTAGATAAAATAGATAATATTGGGTTTGAATTATTGACGTGTCGTGAATTTGCTTCAAAAGACAGAAATATAATGAATCGATGGGTTTTCCTACTTGCAGTGTGTGTTAAGAAAATTTCTATATTTTATTTAACAATTCTTTTACTTTTACTTTCTGGTGGAAATATCGGAAAATTGCTTTGCATCTCCATTCTTTGAATAGCTTTGCGTCGAGGCCATCGATATCGTACAATTTTTATCAGGAACGTTTTCGTATTGTTCATATTTTTCGAGATATTTAATTATTCTTAGCTAAACTCGATACACCGTGTATAGCAAGATTGAATTATTACACAGCAATAGTGAAACCATTTTCACTCGTCATAGTCTGTTTAAATCCTTTCCCTATGATCTCCTTTCCACTGCGTATTCTACGAAGGAAAGGAAAGCATGTTATTGTTTCACGGTCGGATTAAAGGATAAATAGTATCCTCTGCATCTTATAGCGATCTAATAACGAGTCCCACGAATCCAGGTATCTTCGATAGTTTTACATGAATTATAATCTCGCGGTTGGTTAGACACCTGGCCAAGTCAAACCAGCGATAAAGCCATGAAAATTCTGGCGTCGTATTATCACCGGGTCTAAGAAATAAACGTCAGCGGAAGACCTCCGCTGAACTTTTTAATATGACACATAGCCTTCGTACCAGCCGTTATAAGAAGTCAGGCTACGGAATTTAAATTCTTTTCACAGTTTCTCGGAGAATCCGCCTTAGAAAACGAGCGAAGAGGAAAAGAGTGGGTAGGGGTGGGTAGGGTGGGGGCGCAGAAAGAAATATTAATTCCAGGTTTTTCTCTTGCCCTGCCTGTAAGAAGGTGCGACTATACGTGGCTCTCATATTCCAAGTAGCGGAGCTTGCGAGGGACCGAGTCAAGAAGGTAGAGATGACGAATAAATTTCCGTCTATGAAAGCTGGTAATGGATGAACACGGACCTCCAGCTAATAACATCTATCAGCGTGAAACTTTTAAATCGAACGGCTCGGGCACAATGGCCAAAAAAGATTCGGGTCGTTCATTCTACGAATATTATGGCGTGATAGCATCACGTAGTAATTTCTTAAACAACAGAGGTCAATGTTGATTTGATAATTCTGGCGCCGAGTGAGAAATCGCTTCGTTATTTGAATGCTCGAATCGTAAATCATGTAATGACGACAGTAATTGAAAGGCGTGGGTGAAATTCATAGCGGAATTTTTAACACATTTAGCAGTGATATAACGCATGGCGTTGCGAGTACTGTTATGGCTTGTACTGTTATCTTCAATGATTACAGTATGCTTCCATGGATGATTTCGTTTGTGGGATAAGTTTGCTTTCAACGTTACTTTGGGATATTGGGAGATTGGAGAAAAATTAATTATTTGTCTTGACGAAAGTGTTACGCGTGGAAAGATTGCGCGTACGAGCTGAGTACATGAATATTAAGCGTGTCAAATTATTATAGCCTTTCGCAATATTTTTCAAATCCAATTATAGGTTCCTCGATTACTGTATACTCGGTGTTGTATGATATCCGTGTAAAGGTTAAAACAAGACATCCTATTCATTGTTATATTTGAACTATTAATCGCTTTATAAATTATCTCCGTTTTTTATTACAAACTCTTCATATAAACTTTAACTCTGCAGCATATTGCTTGGCGAGTGACTTTTTAGGAACATTCATATATAAATTGCTCTATAGAAAAGATTCAGAGGTTATACCAACAACTTATCAAAAATCGTATATTTTATTTGCAAAAATAGTTATTTCCAAATACCTCAAAGCTACAGAAAAATTCAATACACATGTGTATATATATATATACACTTTCGAAATATCCAGAAATCCCGCTGCATGTATCTTGAACGTTTCCACTTCATTGACAAATCAATATGTCAATCAGCTAGATACTGAAATCAATTAAACCAAAGTGACGGATTATTAATATCTAGATATATATTTTTTCAATTTTGATGCAACGTATCCTGTTAAACACGTTACTTTTCATTAGGCATGGGTCGCCGGCATTTAAAAGCGGTAAGAGGATCAATCAACTATTCCTGTGAAACACGTTCTGCGTATCGATAAAACGTTATTTTATGGCTCATAACCGCGGCGAATGTAGCGGTAATAACCGTAACATTAATAATTAGCCAGCGTACAGTGTGTAACATGCTGTCATGCGACTAATGCGACTGAAAAGGGTCGTAAAAGCAATGCATCCGGTGTTTCCCACCTCTTTCGTCCTTTCTTCTTTACCTTTTTTCTTGTTTAGGATCGATTAGGCATTTACTGGCCCCGGTGTATACGATTTCATCGAAACGATCCGTCGGTTTTTCATCGGTCACAGACGATACTGCGTAAAGCTCGGTACGATCGTTTAATACGACAGTCGACATAAATCGGTGAATCGAGGCTCAAGTACCACTCGAGATCTGAAATTGTACCGTTTAATCTGCCGATAATGGGCATTTCCAACGGAGGTACGTAGATACGTAGATACACATATTTGTCTAGCTTGCTGCGTGCAACTGTTTCAACTGCCGCCGATTTGTTCCTCCTCGCGCAGACGCTTTCGCCCCTGTCTGGTCGTTCCAACACTCAGCCGCGAGGTCAAGAGTCTGTTTCGACTTTACTGCCACATTCGATCCTTTAATTAAATCGTCCAGCTATCGTTCTAATCTGATTTTCGTCCCTGAGCCCAGAGGATAATGTTTAGGGTGATATACACACGCGGAGTGTCATTGGACAAAGTAGCAATTTGCGACAACCAATCGGCAGATTTTAATCGGCTGAAGATTGTGTTGGTTCGACAGGTGCATCTCTTTCTAAAAGTTTTCTAACGTATTTTGGAACTTGTTATTGTTATTGTTATCGTTAGAAATGTTATTTGTAGCGAATTTTACAGAAGCTTTCACGGATTGGTAATTATGATCAGTATTATTGCTATTTAATCGATCATTTCTTATATTTATATTCCACGGAACCATCAGAATGGAATTTTTACATACTGTTCGACGATTATAAATTGAATTTATTTTAACAAAATTAAATATTTCTCGTACAGTCCTTCAGTCTTCGATACGATTCATTAGGATTTAGATAGTAGGTACATAATTTTTAGGATTGCTACTAAGTAAGGCTACATACGTAAGTAATACAAAATATAGAAATTAATATTCACAAGGAAAATTGGTTTTATGAGATAAAATACGACTATGAGAATTCATAAATTACGTTGTAATACTTTCATACTAATAGACTTCCGTACCACAATGAGCAATTTACAAAGGGTTTGCCTCAGATTCACCAGAGGACATGCATCATTGGAGAATCTTCCGTGACAACGAATACGCATTCGTCTTGATTATCGAACCGGCAGATGGCTGACAGTCGTCTTGCCGCACAATGCGATTATGTCATTTAATTGATGCTCATTTATTACGTCAACACAAGGTAATAAATATTTTCTATAAATACTTCCTACACGAACAGATAGAAAAACAATAAATACCTACAGAATATAGAATTAAAATCTAACCATTCAATCACGAAGAAATAAACAATTATACTTCAAGGTAATAAAATCTACAAATAATTTGAATGAGTCACGACATCCGAAGAATACTTTTCAGTCTCGCAAGCAATGATATAGAATACGAAGACGTACCAGTAGAAGAAAGAAGGGCATTGAAAATGGGTTACAGATATAGATCGAGAGTTTTCTAAGTATCTGCATCGTCACTTGAAATATAACATGTTGACAGACCTATCTAATAGAGATTCAGTGGCTCATAGCAGTAAGAGTAACATAGCAGTAAGAGTAACAGAGCAGCAAGAGTAGCTAGACCAGCTGCTAAACCGGCCGCGTCGCGTAGATAATCCAATGAAGAAAAGAGAGAATGGCGAAAAGAGTATTATGGAGCATGGTTTATAGCACAAAGTGCACCGGAGGAACTTACAACGTCGTTTGCTATATGACATATGTTCAGGTGAGACGGCCAGTTCTTGAATAGCCGAATAAACGACCGAGGTTATAGAATCCATCAGCATCTAAGCCTAGCATGAGTTGCCTTCGTATTATCGTTCTCATCGTAGTTTCACACCGTCAACGGTGCTTTGCATTAATGTTTTCTTCCAATCGCTGCTTCCTCTCGGGCTATCTGATTTTGCTATAATCCCTCTTACCTACCATCTGCTCGATCCTGTGTTGAACAGAACAGACGCTACCAATAGCCTGGCTATAACTATCGGCTTTACTAGCACTTATTGTCCATTTATTATCCGGATTTATTATGTATTTTGCTGGTTAACATGCACTAAAACCGAAATAACATTCCATAGAATTGTTTTCTTAATACTGAATTGCCTGACGTGGTAATTTATGTTGGCAGTGATGGCCGAATCTGTATCCTCTATTGATTTTAATTTCAATATCTAGTCGATGCTTTTTATGGATATTGCCCAATATAAATTCTATTTCTGTGCGTTTATAAGTCGCCTATAGGCGCTATCGTGATTCATTCTCGAGCATCTTCGATTAAAAGGACATAAAGGATATTGCGAATTAAAAGAAGTCAAGTGAAATAAAAAGTGTAATAAAAGTGTAATTTTCAGTGAATGTATTCCAGCGCTAAATCTGTGGAATATGCAAAGAATGTGTAATCGTTGTTACTAAACGCGAGAATTTTAATTGCAGGTCTATATCAATCCGGAGCTTAATTCTTCTCGATCCCAATATACATAAAGCGTATTCTTTCATGTTGTAGTTTAACTTAGTAGAAATACCTCGTAGATATATTAACGGTTACAACATCGATAACTAATAGAAATATAATAAACCGAAATTACGAGCAGATTTTCGAACCAGCTTATTCGGTACAAGCCACTCGGAACAAAATATAAATTGCTTGAGCCACGAAGAATTATCTCCTACATCGAATAAACGAAACTGAATAACCTTAGTCCTAGTGTTACATCTTCTCATCGATAAACGATATTATCAAGATCCATTTAAGGACATAGCACGTTCAGCTCACCGAATAATTAGCGAATCTTACAAAGAATCTTCTGCATCTACTTGTGATCTCTAGTTACACTAGCTTTGCGTTTTTCTAATTCCTGTTCGAAGTTAGCACCTTGTCATTCGAGTGGATCGTGTATATTTGTCGGTACAACATGTTGGATATAGAATATGGCCGAAGATGGCACACGGCGTGGCTGTTCGCGACGATGAGCGTGGCACGGTCTCGTGGTAACTCCATAGCTTGGTTATTATAAATTCTCTGGCAGTAACCGCGGAGTAGGTAGCTGCTACGTAGCTACGTACTTGGATAATAGTCTGAAACAAGTACCGCCACGAAAAGGGCGAGGTCAACTCGTCTGTCGCATATTAAAGACACTGTGCATGTATCCCTATCTCGCTAAAGGCAGGAATGCGCATACGTGGTTCTCTGGTAAGTGGCTCGTATATTGGGACGTACGTCTGACCGGTAGTATCGAACAGGAAGAAATTTTCTTCTGCTTCAAACACGGTCTATCGTTACTTTCGGATTCATTGCAGCCGTGGAAAGAAATACGCTGCTGGCGAACCAAAAATAACCCTGCGTCTCGAATTTATGTGATATTTCGTTACTTTCGACCATAAAACGAGCGATAGCGGTCGCTTAGGTGTCGGGTAAGTTACGCAGGGATAACGTATTCTGTATTTGCCGGGTGATAACGAGTTTGATTTCATCGTGATGTCGTCACTCATCAAGCCGGAACTTTGATAGAAAACAATTTTCCTTGGAAAGAGACAGTCGAAAGAATCTTGAACGGTCCGGTACGCAAAGTATTCACGAACCCTACTCTATTGCGTTACCACAGTTTGCAACTACTTCGAAGATAATTAACGTCACGTGATCCCTTGGAAGCGTCTTAGTATCGTTATCGGGCAAAGTACACTGTTAGGTACCTGCTTTGTACCTGCTGCGGACTCGACACTGTCGGCCAAAGTATACGTTGGCGGTTGATCGTAAAATTAGTGGGACGTCTTGGCAACTTGTCCCGAGTAAAACTAAATTCCTCCGGCGAACAAGCTTCTGGTTGCGTCATCGTTTAGAAAAGAACGGCCAAGGGGAGAGAAGAAGGGGGGAGTGGATTTTTCAACAGAGGAGGGAATGTCTTCGCAACGACAGGATGGAAAAGATGCGGAACCGATCTCGACTTTACCTCGCTAGCCGATCATTAATGGCCGTGAAACTGTGCTCGATTAAACCATCGATTGTTCCGAAGGAGATCGTTAACAATTTTTTGCCGCCCTCGCTCTTTAGCGCTGTTAACGCTCGATGAAGAATTCTTCGACACGTGGGAGGTAAACTCAAAGAACGAAAGAAAATAATAGAGAAATATAGAAGCGGAAGAAAGTAAGAAGAGAAATAAAATGGGGGAAAGAATTTTTCACGGAAGGTAGTCGACAATATTTTAAGTCTTTCTTGAAAAATTTTAGAAACAGTTCTCTTTATCTTCCTCTGTCGACTGTCCCCTCGGTCGTTTCAGCTCTACCGATTACGGTTTCCTCTGGACTTGTTCATAAGGCAGCTACCATCCCGGGAAATTTCCATAAAGAGCACCGAACCTCGCAGAAGTATCCGTACAAAGGATTGCTTTATGAATTTGCGCGAGATCTATCCGGCCAAGACGTGAATAATATGCACCTGCTGCAACCGTAGAATGAGCTACGTGCGGCAGTTCCTATTAACCTTCCTGCTCGAGTCACGTCTCTACCGAATATTCGCCCGAATTTCCTCACGTTTTATCGTCCGGGGCTCTGATTTCCCCGCGACCAAACTAACGACCTAGACGACCGGTCATAACTGTGCCCATTCCCTGCGATTTCGCGAACGAAGGCCCCTACGGCGGTCACGAAACTGTGCAGCGACGCGTATGGAATTCAAAAATGCCTGTCGCCCGACCCAGTCTTCCAAACACGCATACTTCAACAACATTTCAAATTTTACAGAAGTTAGATGCTGCCTGTGTACTTTAGACTTGAAGCTTGGGGTGCTTCTATGTCAAGAGAGAAGAAATTCAGCTTGAAATTCACCGCTGGCTCTGCGAGACACTGTTGCAGATGATTATTATAGGAAAACAAGTAGATAGAGGAGAATCTTGGTTGTTTCAAGCAATCATGACATACACTCTTTGGACAGTTGAATAATTTTGTTTCCACGCGAGAGGAGTATTTTACAAAAACGTTAACATTCGACGAACAAACCTTTCGAACAAGAATCGAACGATTTCGTTCAGTTTCTATTATTGGCTTCTCCTCGAGCTTTTCCATTAATACGTGTTTCGGTAATCTTGTTGTTCGTAAGTGAAATGTGTCACTAGTCAGACATAAATTCTAGGAATCGGTGGGCAAGTAACAAATTTGCATCGATTTCAATTTTAATGAATATTTAATCGGACAACTGTGATAAAGTTCAAGAATTCTACGAGTGACCCGACTCTCTCACGGAAACGCCAGAGTCCACACTCTGGCATCGATAACAACGGTTTCGCCTCGTCCAGCTGCTTAACTTACTAAACGGAAGAGTAATCAGTTGCATTGTCGCTGGCAGATCGAACGATCGAGTCGAAATAACTCCCGAGTAAGTATCCCCTTATCCCTGTAACTCGGATCTTTATCGAGAAGGATTTATCGATCGGTAGCGTCACGGCGAGCCGGTTGTAAAAATATTAATTAGTCGCCGAGAGGGCAGTATATAGGTTGCGGTCAGGCTTGGTATGCGATTGCCGCGTGCAAGCAATGCCCGTATTCGTTGACCTAGCCGGTAACCAGCTCGAGCCGTTGCATAAGTAGCCTACATAAATTGCCAGCTGAGTAGCGTGTACCTCGAACAATAAAGAGGCCAGGGGAAAGGGACAAGAACGCGACAAAGAGAGAGAGAGAGAGAGAGAGAGAGAGAGCCATCGTTGTACGCGATGGACACGCACGCGTGTGCATGCGGAAAAGAGGAAGCGAGGGTGGGAGCCGGTTAACGCCAATAGAGATCACTTCGTTACACTTAAACGAAACTCAGAATGGAAATACAGTTGGTCAAGAAAGTATTCGGGCACTTGTAGATGCATTTTACGAATAGGTGTATCGTGTGTTTTAAAATTTGAAATTAATATTCAGTAAATATCCTTAATATTCGGAATGATCTTGGACACTTATTTATATGCTTAAGATAGCTGTTCCTCTTGTGTACTTCTCTAAATATATCTTTGTAACAAATACATCGTAGTTTCTATATACGTGAGTTACCAGAATAATCACGATAGCCTTGTCACAGTCACAGCGTTACAGTGTTAATGAAATTAATGTTGAAGTGTTAATGAAATGTCAACATTTTGTACACGTCGAACGTAATATGGACATATGGTTTGTTTATGATACGCGTGGAAATACTTTCGCGAGCCACTGTACGGCGCACTGTGACGATCCACGTGCTGCTAAGGTGACTTGGCCTGTGCACAGGTGGGCTCGTGTGATTTCGCTCGTATGCCAACTCGTACGCGCTTTCCGTAACGGTCTTTGCGAGGAGCAGTCTCAGCCAGGGGATCTCGAGAGTTCGTCAAACGAGACAGACTAAAATTAGATATTTCGGCTAGTGAGCGTCATCGAGTAGGTTAACGAGCCCGTTGCACTTGCGGCTCACCAATGATCATATAGATGTAAAATACCTTTGCGCCGTAATGACGGAACGTTGATGTGGTTTATTAAAATTGCCGTGGAAGCTGTAAAAGCGACGAGCAGAAGTAGGAAATTCTCTTTGAGAAGATATCTGATACTCTGCTGCGTGCTTCTTCTGGCTTCTTGCCTTTTGGAAGTCCCACTTTTGAATTTGACAAATTGAACGTTCGCTATTGTTGGTTTATCGACTTCTTCTTGGCGAACTCCGTTCGTCATGATGATTTCCGTTTTCCTGGTTATGTGGCTCATTATAGACGCGAAGAAATTGCTTAAAGTTATCTAAAGTGCTGTCTTCGATTTAACAAGTATGCATAGTAACTGCACACAGATTTGTAATTTACTGTTATCTGTATTGTAGCAGAATCACTACTAATGACTCATATGGTGCGACGATTCAATTATTTAGGTAATGCTGCTGACACGAATGTTGTATTTTAGTTTTTATTACTTTTCCATTGAGTTGCGAAATCTAGGTCTGACTAGTGTCACATCCTACTTATGAACGTCGTGTGTTAAGTAGAGAATATAAATGAATTCACAGATTTGGAAAGCAAATATAGGAATAGATTGGCGAATAAACTGATTCCTCGAAAGTAGCTGGAAATATATAATCGTGTACGATCAAGTTTCATAAGAAACATCACAGTTACCTCGGTACTGATAATTATGAAAATAATTATCCACTATAAATCAATCGTGTACACGTGTAATTACACATGTCCGCGTAAAGAAATGTTTTTTTTTTTTTTTACTGTACTCAATGAGATATCAGGCATAACTGTTAAAATCCAGAGAAAACTAACGATGTCACGGTGACCTCGTACTTGAGAAGGTTACGTTCGAAACGAATATCGCGCACGAAATCAAGCTTTATCGTACAATTTCTGAAAAAAGATATTGGAAATATCAAACGAACGATTCGGGGTTATTAACGTTTAAATCGTAAATTAAATAGACATTACAGTAGGCCGGTTATTACTTCGGTATTCGACTCTGTCGAATAGATAGATTGAGCAGGCTTTCGTAATGTTTGTTGTCGAAAAAATCCTATGAAATTTATTGCGCAACCGTGCAATTTACGAGACAGATATATTTGATGATGATGAAAGCTCTTTGATGCCGAGCGTGGGAGGTATCGTGCTGCACTACGATGGGGTATAGGTCATGAAGGTCGAGGACCTTTTCGATCCAACCAATGAAATCGGGTTTGTTACGCGTACGTTGCGGTTCGGCCAAACTAGAAAATGAATCGTAGGTTGTCGGAGACTGTGCATGGAACACGCTGGAAAACGTATCCAACCGGATTTATCTGGCGAGCGTTATCAGGGTGACAAATAATTATACAGCTGATTTAATAATGTTCTCTATCGTATGCGGGCGATCTTAGTGTGGCAGGTTTGAATCAGCGGGACGATAAATCGGGTAATGGAACTAGATGGTAACGACATTTATCGAGATCGTTCTTTGCACGGCCATTTGCACGCCGTCTTGGATTTCCGTTGATCGTTAGATAACGCGATATTTCTTAGTTCCCTTTCGTCGCCCTGCCTCTACATTCGTTAGGATAAATTTGTCACGAAATGCATACAAGGCAGAACATATATGGAGATGGTGTTATTTATTCGAACTAGCCAGTTACGTGTGCGCGTACCTCCGTCGTCGCTATTTACTACGACGCTCGAGCTCCCCTTCCGGTTAGGATGTAAGTTTCGAGGCATTATGTGTTATTTTGGCGCCTGCTTTAACCAGACGCATATTTCACGCGTCCCACTTTCTTGTCACGAATCCGAGGCCGCGAGGCAACCGGTCTACCTGCGAAAGGAGCTCGCCTGTCGTTTTTGCGCATAGCAGCGCACGGTATGCACCGAACTGACTTGACTCGGCAAACGTCGTCGGGTTTAACGGTACACGCCAGATTGGAACCGTCCACGGTACCCTGGTAGTTACGTTTGGTCCCACGAGAAACTTTGCCGCTTGGTTTACGAGGCTATCAAATCGATAAACAAGTTCGCTGCTAGAGATTAGTTCCTACGAGTAGGAGGGGCCAGATTAACAGGATTATTTATAAGGAAAATGCAAACCTATGCTCCTCGAGTGCGCGGCGAATAATCGTAATATATAAGGATAATAATATTCATGAAGTATAACTGAATCGATAAAGGCGTGGGCCAGTAAGAGAAATTTCTCTAGCTAAGTAAACCGGACTAACTGGATAAACAAGAATTATATGCGTGTACCGATCTTGAGTAGAGTGTTGTCGAAAGTTTTAATATCCTTAATGCGATGTCGATACTGTTCGGCTAATTAGAATCGAGCGATATCATAGAGGAGAGTGGAGGTCTCTCAGGAGTGTCGCATGGTACTGACCCGGAGATCACTGTCCAACCTCTAATTTCCTCCCGTTACCTCGTATCTATACCGTTGTGTCGTATCTATACGTGGTCACACTCCTATGGCAACCCCCCGCCAACCCTCTCCGTTCACCTCTTGCTCCTTGTGTTGTCGTCGCCTATGACCCGACCTGAATGTACACAACGGGGCCAATAGCAATTACGAGTAGCTATATGGTCCTCTTCGTGAACAATGAGTCGATCGTTTTGATCAAGTTATGGCACGAAACCTGAACAATTGGCCTTTTCCGAACGTACAATACGCGTATTAGAGTATCGTATTAAATGTGAATTGTTTTGTTATTCGTAAACTACAGAAAAAGCAGACTTGAATAATAAATCAGTCAAATTTGTGAGAGAAAGCAACGTATTCAAATATTTATTCACTTCTAGTAAAACTGTTATTTTCTTCGTGCTTACGCGAGGAATAAGACCGGGAAATATTATTGAGACGAGAGATACGTGATTAATAACATATACATAGTACATGTACAGTATAATGTTGTGAAATGGTATTACCGTGTTGTTATATAGTTAATTGTCTTTTTTGCAATCGAATAAAATTCACGAAATTGTGTACATATATTTTGAATTCATGATTAAGCTGCGTTCGTTAACATTATTGTCGAATTTCATGTTTGAGATAATCATTTACCGAAGTATAATGTCATCACACTAGATCACGATTTAACTACCATTAAACCGGCTTTTACGGCAATAGTATAACACAGCCAGGGCATCGGAAAACCATGGTCGTTCCTATGACAAAGATTAATTCCCTTTATTATCATTTCCGTGACGCAGTCATTTTAGTCATTATTCCGGCATTTGCACGAGCAAAAGTGTCCATGAGAAATAAACGCAGTTAAATGACTACGTAATTGTGCTATTGCCAGCTTTAATAAATACACGCACGGAAAGTCTCCCATGTATATGATCAATGATACCTATTCGTTAATATCATCATTGTTTCACTTATTTTCTATGAAACAACATAATTTCATGTACTATGGAACGCAAGTTTAATGTACAAAAGAGAAGCTTATAAAATTCTAGAGTAAATTCTCTGGAACAGAAAGAATCTCAAGATTCTGACTAGTCATACACTAAGGTATATAGTCTACGCTTACTGGAACCATAATTTTGGAATCTTCAGAACAGTTTTTGTCGAAAGAAAAAGTCCATAACTTGTCGAGTCGAATGATGGACCAGAATTTATACTTCCGTGTTAGTTCCTCAAATTATACCGCTGATATTACGATTTTTGCCGGTTCATGTAAGTGAATTCGAAATAGCGGATATCAACGGAATCATGATCGTCGTCAAACGGCACATGATCGCCGCGCACATGATGAGGTACACCGCAAGAATATACGAGGAAAATTGAAGTAAAGTCACTTAAGTGTTTACCCACGTTCTCAATTATATACGATGAACCCTTGGCACCAAAATAATTATCTTTTGCAGTCCGTTACTCGGGACTTTGAGCGCAAGAGTATAAATCGACCATCTTAGACAGCATCTCTGTGTTCTCGTTGTACGTTCTAATAGACTGTTACATATATACAAGAACGTTCAGAAGCAAGTTCCCAGGCTTAAAAAGCATTAAAAAAGATGACCGGGTAATGTAATTCCGCGAATAGATCTTCACGTCATATTTATTCTCTCCACGTTTGTATAGAATCAAATAAAAGTCCTTGATAACTGATATATATATATATATATATAATAACATGATATAATTGCGTGATGATGAAATAAACAGTTGTACATATAAATGACCATAACTGTTTAGGTGTAGAAAAAGTTAGATCTAAACAATTGTATACATATACATATATAAATTGTCTTCTGTTATTTCAATTGCCTTGTTGAAAGGAAGAAACATATTTTATTTTCTGTACAGTTATACAGAGGAATAAAAGTCTATAATGATTATAAAAATATAAAAATGTACAAGATGATACATTTTTATGTAGATTCTATTTCTAACAGTATTTCTACAATTTCCATTATGGTAGACTTAGACATCGTAAATTTGACAACTATTATAACAATTTAGATATATTATATATAAATAACAATAGCAATTTCGAAACGTACAAATGCAAAAATTTCTTTCCTTGAAACGAGATAACTGTGTTGATCGTCCAATTACTCTCCCTTTCTCTCTTCGATATTCTTCGCAATTATAACGACACAGAAAACGTTACACTTAATTAAGTAATATGTACTTAGCTAATTTAATACGATATTCTCTAATAACAACTACAACGTACCGATTGTATTTGACGAGTGAGAATTCCGGTTCAGTTATGATTAGAGGTTCATCGAGCTATCGAAGAAAGTAATCAATCGAAGAGAGGGAGAGCACAGTTAACTCGAACGTAATAATTATCATGATCTCTCGTGAGCTCCCTCGCTTTCAGTCCGCGAATCCTCCGCAAAGTCTAGTAAGAAGGTATTAGGAGCTTGGAATAGAGAGCGAACGAATCCACGAGCGAGATTTAATGCGGGTCTTATCAAAGAATGTCGAGGTCTAGATAAACCGATATAACCTTATTCTGACATGTGAAATAGAACCACGTCTGGTCTTCGAATAACAGTAAATCGGTTCCATTCCGTTTGTACGACATTTCGATTAGTATCTCTTCTGCTGCCCTCCGTTGCTTTGTTGTCCATCGCTTTTTGCTACATAGAATTATACTTTCGATGTAACAAATGATTCAAGGGGTTGGACAGCTTCCTATTGGAAAACACTGTCCTTCGTGGTCGATCAGAGAGATATTCTAATTTATGATAGAAAACGTCAAGAGATAGGCCACGGATTCGTCTAACGGTATCCCTCTATACTTATTTCATCTGCACGTTTCGATCGACACTTTCAGCTCTCTAGTTCCACTTTATTATCCACTGTTTCTATTCTCATTAATGGACTGCGAATTCTTTATGATTTGATGCGTTTTTACTTCTTTATATCTTAATAGCTTTACATTTGTATATGTATTTTTATATTTTCGCGAACACACGTCTAAAGAAATGGAACCTACACAGAGATATTTTTCAGTTACTAAATGATGTAAGAAGTTCATAATTTGAATATTTAATATATATTTGAGCATCGTGTGCACATTATGAGTGTTTTTGCGTATTTTTGCGTAAACATCTACGCTCTATTCGTTGTAGTTTAGCCAAGACATGGATAGACAGTAATTTAAAAACGTAGAAAACTTTCACAAGCAGAGATTTTGCACGATATTGTTTTCTTAATTTTAGAAATCACAAGTTTCCAAAATGAATTAGAAACGTCTTATTTATGTATAAAGTGTACTCGAAGCTCCGTGTAGCAAAGCAGAGATGAAAACTGACCTTCTCCGTCATTATTTAATTTTATCATACGTCGATATGTATTCTCTTTGGAAGGAAATTTAATGAAAACGTCTAGCAAAGGATCTGCTTTTTCAAGTAGTCATCACAGAGTCGTATCGTGTGCCGTGCAAGCATTAATGTTTCAGTATTGACGCTCGTGTCAAATGGAGAAGCTTTCGGCCGCAGCTGCGCCCAGGATTTGCGCGTGTTTTTCAAAGAGGTCAGTCCGAGCAATTTTCATGAGCGAAATCAGAGAACATCGTGACCACCAAAAGGATCCGAGGACAAATATTGACTTTTATACCGAGTCAACTGTGAAAACGGGTGAGATAAAACGATAGATAACAAGAACGAAGAAAGTGGACAGGTTGAGAAGGTAAATCACGATGGAACGAGCAAGAAAGGGGTAAGCTAAAGGAAGATAAAGAGAACGATTGGAAAATAACTTAAATAACACGTGCGCGACAATGATACAACTGTACATTTAACACTGAGAAATGGTGGATTAAAAACACTTTTAGCGAATAGAGACATCATACGTCATAAAGAATCTTGATTTATCCACTACTTACTAGCTACCGACGAGGCATTGATCGACAATTGGTTTTTAATAGCTTCCTCCCCATGCTCAAACCATTTATTTTTCCTGCTATCTCTCCTTCTTCCTAAGCTTTTAGTTTCATTAGTACACTAATTCATCTTTCCTGCTAAAAGGGGAGATGTGTTTTAGCAATTCTTCGGTAAGGCAGAAAAGGGAGTTTCTCTATCGCGTAGAGTTAGTCTTTCGACGTTTTTATCGTTGTTACAGCGGAAACAATTTTCTTCGTATAACCAGATACAAATGTTTGAAGAGAACAGAATATGTGTTGTAATAATGCATTCGCTACCAAGGCATAAAACGGACACTTGCAGATAAATTTACGTTTACCTTCAAGCTGCGAAACAAATGGATATATCGTATAACTGACGTGACTGGTTAAAAGAGAAGAAATTTTAGATATTGATACAAAGCTGCAAGAAACAAGATATGATTTATGTACAATCCTTGTGATAATCTAATGGTTGATTACCAGAGAATCTAATCTATTCATACAATTAGTGTTACAAATTAATTTGGTGATTTACATACGTATGTACATAATACGTATATTTTTATTCAATTGACTAAGCGAATTAAAAGAAAAAAGATCGTTACACCTGCGCTTTATAGTCACGTACGGAACTACGGAAATTAACAAAACTGTTATCAATTGATATATTGGGATCATTGGCAATATTCATCGAATGAGATAACTATCTTCCCGCTAGTAATGTTGCTTCTTGAAGTATAGATCACCGTTAAAGGAGATCGCTATCGGAATCGGTAGACCACCCATGATGGAGTATCACGAAGGGTCGAAGAATTTTTTCCATGGGGCTAGGACGCCATGCAGGAAGAACTTAGATGCTAACGAATGGCTGAAAGTCTCGAATCAACTATGCCATTTCGGTATTTCTTACTTGGCCTTATCGACCACGATCGATACAATCGTAATAAAATTTTTATTCCAATGTAACAATTTCAATAAACCCCTGTAGGCTTCGATTCTATTGTCATAGTTCAACATCGATCGTTATCTTCACGAAACTGAAGCCCTGTAAAGCTATATGGTTTCTAACATTCAAGAAGACAATAGAGACAAGCTACCACGAAGTAGGCAAGCCAATCATTATAATTCCCCAACGACCTATGGATAACATCACCGATGTCAGGATTTATTTCTGTTCCGACTACTAGCCATATGAAAAGTGCTTATTACGAGGATCTTGAATGGCGTAACAATATGTAGATAGCGTTTTATTACTTTCTTCGATTTTCCGTTTATTATTATCCGCAACGTGGATAGAATAAAGAAGAAAATTATTAGGCTTGGATACGCGTGTTATTTATGTTGCTGTTGAAGCAAATCCAACTACGATTTGAATATCGAGGAAAGATTCAAACGTTTTTCAAATGTATTGTTGTTTGTCGGTTTTAATTTCAGGGAATTTACTTGCGTTGTTGTTACTGAATTAACTTTATACACGGAAAACAGTCTTGAAGATCGACGAAAACTTAAATTCTATAATCTCGGAAAACATGTAATTCGGTTTAAGCTTACAAATGTGACTTACTGGAAAATCATTTCCAAAGGCAACGAGAATAACATAAAAGTAGATAAAAGCAAATTCCATTATTTAACAAGTTGTCCAAAAAAACATTAGAGTTTGTAAAAAAAAAAAAAAAAAAAAAACAGGAACTAAAACACACAGAAATCAGCATATCGAGAAACGAGGTAAAGTCACTTTTATTCGACCTAAATATTCGAGAGCTCTCTCGCGGGGAGATGTGAAATTTAAACGTGTAAATACTCGTCTTTCAATTTCATTGTTTCAATTCTGTTGAATAAACGGTATTGTACAATCAAAGTGAGCCATTGTAAATTCGCCTTTAACTGGCGTTTATCTTCCCTAGCAGAGGTTTTAAAAACCTTCGTAGCGTGGTAGGAGTAAACCGACAAGATTGCACGCTATTGCCAGCCAGTTTCCTCAGGATGAATAAACAATTTGCATGGGCGGACGCTAATTCCGCTCTACGATACAACGCGGGTTCGATCTTTTTCAGAAGGCAAAATCTCCCGGAACAAGAACCTTCACCGACATTCGCGGGGACAATGGAAACGGCAGATAAACTAGCCGACCGTCATCATTCTGCAACAATTTAGCAGCGCCGTCGCCGTTTCTTTCGCCGCCCGCAGACACGGTTAAGTTACGCTGAATTATCCATCGTGTAGAGCGAAAGATGGACACGAGAGTTAACCTCTACTCTTAACCTAAGCTTGAGACCGCATCAGCACGTTAATGCCAACGAAAAGGAAAGAGGTGAGGGAATAGTGTGTGTGGTTGCTGAAACGAAGAGAAAGAGAGGGGCTCCTCGCGTTCGCGTTATCTCTGAGAGTGCGCATACATTTGCTGGGTGAAGCAGTTCCGTTTTCTTCGCTTCTCTCTCGCGCGCCATTCTCGACCGGTAGACGAACCTAACTGTTCCGAATCGTCGCGATAATTTTGAATCTCGCATTCAAGGCGGTGCTCTCCTGCGCATACCAGTTCTAAACTGCGCCCCTCCCGCCGCCGCCAACGCCACTGTCATCCCCCAGGCCTCTACCAGTTTCCCTTCATCCCCTCATTCACTAAATCAATAGATAATTCTATATTATTGCACGTAGATATAACGTAATAAGCGTGCACGCTGCGGATGTTTAAGGGGCTCCACAGTCGAAAAGCACGGGATAATATTGCTACGTTCCTTCGATTCTCCGATGGGTATAATCTATATACAGGAATAATATGACTTATTGGGAGGAAAATGGGAGAGGGTTATAATCTTCCTGAATGTGAATCTATAATATTAATTTATTCCAATAAGCTGTATCAAACGTATGAAGATGGAGGAGCTCGTTGTTTTCAAATCAAACCCAGTTAACATAAACAAATTGAACGTTACGTTGAATGCTTTGTGCTTGTATTTTCTGCCCATAGTCGCTAATACTACGTTACGTTGTAATGCATCGTTAAATATCGGCTAGTTAAACGATAACACACTTTTCGACAAACAGTTTCGAGTCATTTACACGCCGAATTCTTAGATGCCAGTTACAGCCTGAATAAGTAACGAAGAATAAGCGATTAGATTACGACGAACGAGATATTAAATTCTTAAACAGTGAAGATATCTGGAGAATTTTCGAGGAATATTTTGGTCGCATTCCTGATACATACATACGATATTTTAATAAACTTGCAGCGAGTAAGTGAATAACTTTCGCTAATTACTGGATGATAGTAACAATTCAACTGGATTTCCGCTTATAACATGAATATTTCATTTCGCACAATTTTCATCTCCGTACCTATACGTAATCCCCGAACGCAATATGCATGCTTCATCCAATCGTTTTCGACACGATTTTTTTTTTCCATGTAATAGAAACTGTTTTATATTTTTTGCCAAAAAATTTACGTTACAAACTGTTATATAACTCGAAACTAAAATGTCTTTCGATCCTACAGTTGCAAATATTTCGTTAAAAATTGAAATATCGTTGAAATGTACAAAATAGAGATCGGAGGCGATAATCCTGACAAACGTAACAACTTTTAAAACGTAACAGATTTGAAAAACACGCGTTTTAGTCATACTTCCGCTGTTTCCCAAATGTACGATATACAAGTTCATTTGTATCAGTCGATAAATAATCCCGTGCATTCTAACAGTTTTACTATGTAGCACATTTCGCTCTTTACGAAGGAATATCCGCAGTGCATCCCCGTTTTTCTTCCTTCTCTTAGCAGTTCCTTCCTCTACTTGCAGAGTTAATGACGCAATCGCCAAGAATTATACTCAATAGAATCGTGCGTCGTACTCTTACACACTTCAATTCTTCCGGTATTATTCATTTAACAACTACCATTCTCTTTCCTCTCTCCTTCTACTTTTTCCTATCTTTATTTCGACTCTCGGCTTTATACCGTCACTATGTATATCATCTTAAGCGAAGCAGATAGAAATGACGGGACACATTTTATTTCTACCGACGCGAAATGCATTTTAAACGTTGGAAACGATCTTCTTGATGCGTTGTTATTATTATTCACGTTCCGTATTTAGTGTTATTACAGTTTTTCGCCTCGTTACTACGTTATTGATTTCGGTTACGTTCGATTGAGCGCTCGTTCGTGCTCGTAGTTATTATATCCATTTTTCCCTTTTCTATTTGTATTAGTTATTTAACGATATCATTTAAAATCTATCGGGCGTGCTTAATATAAATTTAATTGAAGTTTCGGCGGTTAAGTACGATGCGAGAAAAAATTATTGTCCACGGCCATTTCTTTTGAGCTCTTTAATATTTATTTCCGCTTCTCTGATATTTTTCATTATTTAATATTTATTTCCGTGGGAAATATTTTCATTCTCTTACTTGTAGTGGCGAATGCCCTAAAGTGATTTTAAAGAAAGGCCCCTAAGTAAATTAATGAAGTCCTTAAATAGTGCAAAAAAAAAATGCAAGCTTGTATAACCTGGCTCAAAGTATGATCCAAATTCGTACTACAAATTCAACGCTATAAATCCAGTTAAAGATTAAAAGTTAAAATGCACCGTCAACGAGAACTTACCAAAATTACCAAAGAACACCAATTAAAAATCAACATAGATATTCCAATATACACAGAATATACGATAGAAATAGCTTTCCCTAATAAGACTTCTAAAAAGTAATTTGGAATTCAGGTTTGCTGAAACTATTCGACTAAGGATAAGGATTGTAGTTCCTGTTCTCCGGTTAATGTTCCGCTTGAGAATTACCTGCATATTTCTCGATATTCATCGGAACGGTATTGTTAGAATGTTCATGAAGCGCAGGAAACTCGAGCCTGGACGCAGCAAACAAAGATCAACGATTGGAAGTTTTTACTGCCCTTCTTCATCAACTTGTTCGAGTACACGAGGTATAAAAGCGAAACAAATCTACGGTTCTACGTTCCTTTCTTTGAGTATCGATCTGTCGAGCATCTGTTTCGCTTCTTCACCGCAAAAACCAAATTCCCAGATCTGAACTTCATATACGTCCGTGAATTTTGTGATCGTCGAAACATTATGGTAGAATAGCAAAAGCAATTAACACGTTTTTTCATTGTCGCTATAATTTCGTGGTAAGCAGTCGGAGTTACGTAGAAGACGTATAATCGCCTCGCAGAGATGTTTTCAAGAAAAATGTAATTTTATTTTCCTTTCTGTTTGCGTGACTGGTTCGTTAACGCCCATGTTATTAGTCGAGATTAGTCGAAGATTGCATGCGCGTATTTGATATGAAGTATGTATAACAGTAGCGAAAGAACTTGAATTAAGTCGGCCACCTACTTTGCACGTGTGGCGCGTCAAACAAACATATTTAGCCATGTGCACAGTACACGCGAAAAATGAGATGTTTATCAGTTACGCTGATTATGCTTCGTTTAATTTCTTTGACACTGTGCCGCATATATTCGTGCGTATCATGTTTGTTAATTGAATTTCGCAATGGTGAAATAGAGAAGTGAAAGTGAGAATCTTCCACTGAAAAAGTAATTATTCCGTGCAAATATCCACTCTGCCAGATCATATTTTCTATAAAAAAAATAAATTACTCTTTTTAATTAAACCCTATGACTGTCAACATGTTTTAGATAAACCAATCCTTTCCCACAATTGTAAAACTCAACCTTTAACTTCAACCAAGTCATTGACAACCTATCATAGTGGTTGATGCAACTGTAAGCTAATTAAAACGATTAAAAACAAATGTCTAAGAATATGAAAAAGTTTGGCGCAACGAGAGTACGATTTTTTGAATATTCAATTTACTATTGCCTTTCTGTATGAATTCCAAAGATGACAAACGAATGAACTTACATGAATTTTTCTAAAAGAATTCAACGAGAAACACGCGTCACCAATGGCCACTGTGACAGTGAACGTGTTAAGCGATACGAAATGAATTGAACATAATAATTATCTAGCGTTTCGAATATTTGAAATTTGAATTCCTCTAAACTACTAAGCTGATATTTTCTTCTTTCGACAAGCGATAACTAATGTTCCCAGCGCGCAGGAAACCGCAAACGGAGATTACAGGACTGCTGCGCGCTGTAGTTCGGGGGATAAGGCTAAAGATCAAAAGGAGTAACGTTTCTCCGGCGAATCGAATACCAGTTGAGTAGCCTAGTGAGCGGTAAAGTCGAAAATAGTTTTCCCAGGCAGTTTTATTCCGAGGCAAACGTGACATATCGACAAGCTGCTCACGTGGAGCCACCACATACGCCACGCCTTCGAAAGAATCCACTCGTTTTGCGTTTACTGAAACGGTGAAAAATGGTGTGTGCTTTTATACCCGGCCTCGTCGTCGTCTATAGACCGCGACGAGGGAAACAGCGAACCAGCTTCCTTCCCCAGAAGAAGAAAAACTCAGCGGCTCGTGTGTTACGGAGCCACGCGAAGCGAAAGCACGTCTAGCTGGTAACTCATCGTCATCCGGCCAAGGCAAAGACGTGACGAGTACTAAAAGATTGTAAAGAAGATCGGGGCGGACCAACATCGCCCACGACCAATTTCCTTAATAAATGATCCTATTACGAGCCAGGAGGAAAAACTTCGCGTTAAAGCGTCTTATATATCATTGCAACGTGAAATTGGATATTTATTGGTGACAGATGGGACGTGGCAGTTCCGCGGATCACGCGGCGCGATCAATCATACCGTAATACTATACACTTTAGCGCAGTGCCGCGTAATGAATTGCATCTGCAGTAATAGCGGGTCAGTGGTGGCAGTACAACCTTTGAAAAATAACCGTAATATCATTGTTCGTACGGGGACGAGGCTACATGTGGGATTCAGAACGCAACCGGCGAGACGCCACGCAGCTATACAGCTTCCTATACGTACAGGGTGTCCGAGTAATCGTCATATGATCAACAAAATGACGATTGTCTATGAGAGGATAAGTCGAAGATATCGAGTAAGATTTCTTCGTATGACGCTTCGTTTTCCAGACGAACGACCTGGGAAATTTGCCACGTTTGAATGAAATGAAATCAAGAGGAAATTGTTGTACCCGTTGAAATAAACCGAAAACGTAGAATACAATTTTTCTATAAGACTCTTTATTTCGGCGAAAATTCCATTTCAACGTTCAGAAAGTACATACGTGCCGGTCTTTAACACGTTCTACCTCTGTTTCCTCCAAAATTCTGGCCTTAGACGGAAAATTTTCATTCTACGCTTTTGCCTCGTTTTCGCGCGTAAAAGAAGCCCCTACTATTTTGAATCACAAATTTACATACACTAAGCAGAATTTTCAAATTAAATCTTATCGGGAACGAAGAACCGTATGAAAAAAATGTTATTCCATATCTTCGATTTATTTTTCCACGTAATAGCAGCCCCTTACAAATTGCATCGTGATTACTGGGACACTCTGTATAGCTATATCTATGTTTCTCTCGTAGTCTGGTGCGGCTGCTCTCTGCCTTCTATTCTCGCGTTATCTGCTGTCTCGTTTCACTGAGTTTACATGCGACCGGTAAACTAAATGCGCGCGGAGCCTCCAAGCGACAGACGCAACGTCGCCTGGGAATAGAAACACATGCAGCCCCGATTTGATATGCCGACTGACACACAGGATCACTGTTCGAATCTCCACGGCATATGGCTTGATACACGCGATGCGATGCGGGCCTTCGCCGCTGGCATCTATTTCCACGTGATACCTACGAGAAGAGAGCCGTACCGGTACACACAGGGAGGCAATGAGAGCCAGAGATCGGAGCAAGAGTTATCGGTTAAGCTCGTTAAATTTAACTTTGACTTTTCGAGCCACGAGAGCCCGTGGGACGTAACGGTGCCTGCAATGACGAACGGCCTTTGCTTTGAACACAAATCACGTACGCCCAGGCCGAGCCTCCGCGAAGAATTAAATGATTCTTCTCGATCTTTTATCGACTCGAAACCGACCGCCGCAAGAGCACACCAGGCTGCCGTCCGATCATCTTTCTTCCTGATTCGAACCTCATACAGTGTATCCGTCTTTGAGTTATCCGACCCGTGTTTTCAATCATCGTTCAATCTTATTACCGCGATGTTTCGAGGAAAGAACAATCGAGACGGGAATTTTACAGTTTTCACGATGCATAGATAAAAATGTTATTTTTTTTTTTCTTGCTCATCAAGGGCAGCTAATTGACACAATATTTATTTTGCAATCTTTCTTCAGCCAATTTATATTATCGAACATGATCTGTACTCAATGATCCTCATTGCAAAATTTAGTAAAAATAACGATACGCAATCTCTATCTTCATTAAGTCAGAATCGCCATCCGGAATAAAGTAAAGTAGATGTATGAAATCTTAGAAAATTTGAATCTGTGACATTCGTAAAAGTTCCATTTGCCTATTGAAAGACAAAAAAACAATAACTTTACTCCCATTTGCCATTTCTTAAACGAAAACGCGTTATCCCAGTTTCGAGGAATTCTTCGTCCGTTAAATACGAAGGCTCGTTCCCTTGCGAAGTGCTTAATATATAGTTTACACCATGCACGGTTTATTCAGTCCCTTTAAATCAAATTGATCGTCACGGTCACGGAAGTGAATACCGGCTAAACACCACGTGTCATCTCGTTTATGACTCGTGAAGGTGTAAGGCAGTCTCTAAAATAAATTCATTGTAGCAGAAAATGGCTTCGTACGGTGAATATTAAGGCGATAATGATAGCAATATGCTTCGTAGCAAGCTGATGATAATCACTTGGTGGTCAATCTTGGGGAAGAGGCGGCCGCAAGACAGCGGTACGGTAGAGCGGTGCACATGAGCTAACAGAGGCCGAAAGGATGTCATGACCTAACCTCGGCTGTCGGTACGCGGGAGCGTCATTAATACGGTAGCAATTTATTACGCCGCTGTCTGACTGGTTGTCTGCTCCGACAGTGTCTTCGGGGCGTAGTCATCGTCTGTGAACCTGAATCTTGCGACAACACGTACGTGCACATACACCGGCACAGCCGACAGGAGATAACGGCCAAGAGACAATGCATCGGTCGCGTAAAATTCTATAGATGATGGAACGTTTGAAAGGAGCTTGGAGAAAAAATCGAGACGCGGAAGAAATCGTTTAAAGCGAAGAGAATCAGGAGAATGAAAATATATTGTTCTTATTTTACAGCTTGAAATAGACAGTTGACATATTTATATAGGCGAAGGAGCAAGTAGTACGAAGTAACAGAAAGTTAGGAAAAAAGTGGAAGACGTGATCGAACATTTTAAACATCGATTTGGTCGCTGCTGGAGTAATAAAGACGAGGAAGTTCGACGTGGCAGAGATGTTACGAAGGTGATAGTCGATTACGTTGTTTATGTAACGGCATAGTGGCGTTGGAAAAATGTGTAAATGTGTAGGAAGATATATCAATGGACGAGAGATTTATTCGTATGAGGATAGTGCAGGTTATACAATAAACCGAGATGAATATTTTAATAAATAAATGGTCAAACCTATCGTTTGTAAAGAGAATCTTGGAGTTCTGATTCCGTGAGTTTAGTCTTCTATGCGCTTATCAGAAAGCACGTTGAAAGTTTAGTAAATTACTGACACGCTCGGAATCATCGAACTGTTTTAAAAGAAGAAATAACTAATGAAGTATTTATACAGATAATTACAAACCTTTTGAAACCGATTTTCCCGATAGACGATGAACTTTGTTCGGGAAAGAAACTACATCGCAAACTTCGATATTCGACTAATTAGTTTCATTGTGGCAAACAGTAACTGGATCGTGAAGAAGCTGCAAGTTCCATCTTTCATCGAAGAGTACGATTAATTTTTACGGTTGCTTAGCTGATGCGCGAATAATTGACGACGAACAGGAAACTTTCAGCTGATTTTCGACAACAGACCGCTCGAACGGAAGTAGAATTGGCGCAAGGGGTCAGACCACTATTTGGAACAGCGCATTCCCGGCGCGGCCAATTAGACGTTATTCAAGGCGAAGACCTTTGACTCGGCGGTGCACAGAGAAACTCAAGGGCGTCGTCTCGCCTCTTTCGCTAGTGAAACTTTGCTCTTCGTCGTTAGCGATTACCATGGTGAAAGTTCATTATTTGTATTGTGATTCAAGCTAACCACGATGGACGGTTGTTTCTGTGAAGACAGAATCACGTGGCTTGCGTATTCGATCGCGCACGCATACGCTTGTATTAACGAAACTTGCCGGAATATCAAGAACACTGATACAATGTATCGCATAGCGAAACAACGTGAAGCTAACACGGTGCACCCTGCGGCGGCATACCGTAATAGGTGCAATGTAATTCCTGCGCGTGTCATTCGCGTGTCACTCAGTTATCCGAAATCTCGTTCCTCGCGTTATTAACGACGTTCCATTCAGTCAACAACCTTATTTTACGATCAAACGGATATCCAACATTTTGTTAAAAAGAAAAGCAATTTTAGATTTTAGAGTTAAAAGCAATTTTAACTTGGATAAATATATCTATACGAAAGTAAATGTGTTAAATAATTAAGATTGCAGGTATTAGTAAATTTATATTTTTATGAATTGAAAGTGGTTAGAAAAATGGAACCTGAGCAGAAATTTGTTTCGTTCACTAAATTAGAATAAGTATTTTATTTCTGATATTTTACATACTTTTGCATATTATGTGCATTCTGTACATTTTCAAGGTTATCTGATAAACGTGTAAAAATCGATATTCTATTGATAAGTAATAAGCTTCTACGTGGAATTAAAAGATATCAAATGAATTAATTAATATGTTACATTACAGTAAGATTATTCTCTTAAAAGTTGCGTATGTAAATTTATTATATAATTTAATTTATACAAATATCGAGAATTAGGCTTTTTCTTATATTATTTCCATATGATCATTTTCTCAAACTGTTCAATTTATTTTAACGTAAAATTCCATAACTCTAACATGCTTAACGACTATATTTATCAAGTAACGTAACCAAATAAAAGTTTCTGATAGGTTTATCCGCTTATCCGTTTAAAAATAACAAAACGAATTGACTAGAAAGAATTCATGTTCTAATTTTTGATATGGGATCAATCGACCGAAATGTCACCGACGTTATCAGTTAATATTCGTGAATTTAAACATAATCGATTGAACGATTTCACGCACTATTTAAAATACGAAACAAGATTGAACGGCTGAATCGTGTTCAAATCATGTTATCAGATTTGAACGTTGCTGTTACACTTATCTGTATAAAAAGAGAAGCGATATACTTCCGGAAATAACATTTCTGTTTGGTCTGCTATTTTGAAGAATGAATTATCAGATATATACGTGCTACATCATGTTCAATGCATATCAAACAAACCTATATATTTCACAACGACCATTTTGATGACACATATAATATCTACTATTCGTCTTTTAGTTTTATTGTATTTCGAAATTACAATATTGATCCAGTTCTTTATCTCGTGAGAAATTGTTTTTACGTCGGGCTGGAAAGTTAGTAATATTAATTGCTCGATAACTATGGAGATAGACCTGTTTTTATTAGAAAAATAATATAAATTGATTACTAGTTTGTTAATATTTTTGAACTATCTCGTTCGTTGTAAAAGTGATATTTAAATGTGGAAAAATGTATAAGAATGTGGAAAATATACAATGTATGAAATATGCTAAGATAACATAAACTAATCATTAGAATAGGAATATTTATGCATTTATGCAAAATTTATATGGGCAAAAATGTAAAAAAATACAAAATTTACGTAATATGCTAAAATATGTAAAATATCCAAAGTAAAATATTCGTCACAATAATATTTAGAGTTCAGCGAACATTGAGGTTCTATTTTTTCAGTTATATTAATGAAAATATCAATTTGCGTAAATGTCCATAAACCACTGATCACGTTTATACACTGAAATTTGTATTTTTCATAAAGATTATAATAACAAATATTTACACAAAGATTTATCAGAAATATATTCTATAATACATATTGTTATTTTGGAACAGTAATTCGAACCGCAACGTAATTGTAATCACGTGAAATACTGCGTTTAAGCTACTCTCCGCTGCGGAGCCTTTTCGTGTCGATATTAACAATTATTTTTGTCAATTATTAATGCGACTGCTATTCACGTTATCGATGAAGATAAATTAACGTAGCGATCGTTTCGGTAAACGAGCAATCATGGTAATATTATAATTTTCAATAATTTGATGATGCTTGTCAGATGTTTTCTTTAAATACACATTTCCATACTATCAATATGTACATATATCATCAATATATATATATATATATATATATATATATATATATAGTTTGATATAATATGTATCTCTGGTTTCTCCACAGAGTATAACGCTGCATCTTTATACAATATTACGCTCTATAATGAATCGATAAAAACGCTAACATTTTCCCAATCTCGAAATCAGCCTTCTTAGAAATTCGATTTAAACGAAATACATACTTGCGTTGTGTCTCGCGAAAATTACGTTCATGGAAATAAGCAGAATCGTTTGAAACGTCGAGGCAAATTTTTAAGTGCAATTTGTCTGGCTGGTTGAACGTGACCAGCGACAAATCTTCGTTGCTGCCGAATATACGAAAAAAAAAGATCGCATCGTCGAAACATTTATGCCATATTCATCCCTGAAAAGAGATCTCAATAGCAGCATAAGTCTCGTCTAAATATTTTACCTGCAATAGAATCCCCTTTCGTGAGGAACGATCAGACTGGAGTTAGAACGTTCTTTAAACAGCCCCGGCCAGACCTATTTCGAGCACGAGCGAGAAACTCATCGAGAAAGCGTGTTTCAACTTTTGATACTTTGCTCGTGAGCCAGTGCAACGAGCTAGTACACTCAAAACGCAGAATAGTGGCTGGGAGTATAGCGACTGGGGGCGGGGGATGAAACTCGATACCGAATCCTACCGTGATTAACGACGTTTCACGCTCGCTGGACGTCGGTTCGCGGACGCTCGGAAGGATTTGCGACTCACGAGATTTTCCTGGGGCATCGACCTCGCTCTTCTGGTACCAGGATACCGAGCCTACGACCCGAGAGGAAGCTTGTGCACGACTTTCTCGTAAGCGGCGGTCGTTGGAATTCTTGCCCGTAGTAAACACTTTTTACGAGATACTTTGGAAATCTTCATAAATCCGGGAATGTCAAGGCGAATTTGCTTTATGAGAGTTCACCCTTGTCACGAGCTACGTTCCCATGGTGTTCCCGTGGAAATACGATCTATTACGCATGCCCGTGATTTCGAATTTATTCTAGTCGTTCGCCCGACGGCTATCTCATTAATTCGACGCCGCTGAACGCCGACAGTGGCATCGAAAGCGGTGAATTATTTAAATGTCATAATCGACGGGCAAACGACAAATCAGAGATAATGCCACGATATAGCGGGAAATATCGCGTGACGAAAATGTGTCATAGTTAGAGGGATTAGGGTTCGGATATTTCAAGATATAAAAACCCAATATCTAATATGTTTGGGGACCTTCCCTTGCAGAGGGGACTTTCGGTCGTTTAGATCGCTTTCTTTGTCATTTTAAGATTCATTTTTTAAATGATCGTCTTCGTTAATGTAAGACTTCTTCGCTTCTGTTTGCTTGGTTGATGAAATAGGACAGTTCATAGTAGTTATCTTTTAATTATTTCGAACAATGTATTCTCAGTTAGGAAAATTGTAGGTAAAAATACCTTTCCTTTATACCAATTGATATAGCGCAGTGATATAGTAAACGCATCATAGTACTCAATGCTATTACTATATTATGAAAAGTAGCAACGAATTACTCTCGCTATGCTACTCTGTCCCGTATACTTGCGATTAGACAAATGATACAAAATAACACTATTTAATAATTCTGCAAGCCTTAAATCTAATAATTTGATCCTCCGATAAAAAACCATTGTACGATTCACCGAGAAACTGATCTCTACGACTACGCGGAATGGAACAGTTCCCGCTAAAGTGCTATCGAAAGGTTTCTAATCGCGTTTTAACAGCGCCGGTAAATCTGCTTTAGGAAGATCGAAGTAGAGGAATATTTTTTAACGCTGACAATAGCCTGGCATTAACGAAAATCTGTGGTAAGCGCCTTTAACAAATGGTTTCGTTACATGGATACCGGTTTGATCGCGTGGCCGGCTACGAAAACCCACAGCACGTTTCGCTGTAACAGAAAACCGTACGCGCGAACTTCATGCGCGCGATATTAAAGACTATAATAGTCGGCCATTAATTACCGGGCTGCAGGCTTAGCCGTTCCACGAGAACCCTTGCAGTCCGGTAGTCGAGCATTCGTCTTGGTGGATTCCTCTTCTACGTGAGAACCGAAGTCTCGGCTGGGAGAGGAGCTACGGAAAAGGGAGGAGGTGAAAGAGTTTATCGTTCGCGGTGCGGGAATATAGTATCCCGGTGACGCACGATCGGGTTCCGGGAACAATCGTTCGTATACCGTATTGCGAACATTTGCGGACGTGTACAATTATCCCCTTGTGCCCTGTCGTCGGCTCAATTAAGTATGGCGTTCCGCGGAGTTTATTCTCTTGCATCCCTGTGTCACCATACGTTACCGGAAGTCACGCTGCAATATGCTTCCTACCATCGATACCGCTCATCATGGTCTCAACATTCTGCCAGTCGTTCGATGCTTGTCGCAACGAGACTTCCCCTCCTTAAGGAAGAGTCCTTGGCTCGTGTAAGTGAATTGTAAAGGAGGAGGAATGTATTCGATAGTAGTACTACAGAGGTAGCGACTAATGAATGATATTAGTTGATATTATCATGAGAGAGTTAATGGGACACTAGCGTTTGCGTTTGTAATTATGAAAAGATTCGATGGAATTTTTGAATTTGTTAAGTAGGTAGTAAGTAAATTAATTTTGAAATTGAAACTATACGTAAAGTTACAATAGCATTGAGCTAATAGAAAATAGTCTTCCTATTTCAATCAGCAAACTTACGAACTTATTAGCGAACTGCGAGACTGATCTAAATTGAAAAGTCTTTAAAAGCAAGTTACCGAATCTTGTCAAACTTTTATCGAAGCTTTCCTTAGGTATTGACACGATCTACTTGCAATTCGCTATACTTGGCAAGTCATAGCGTGTCAACCTGTCTCTTAAATACTATATATGGATTCTATATACATATTCGCTCATCGTCTGAAATAAGTTCGGAAACCAAGACAGCCACATGTATCGAGATACGTTTGTATCTAAGAACGTTCAGGCGCTTACGATGCTTCAATCGTGGGACGTATGAATGGGCGTTGAAGACTGGCAGACAGGCCAGTAAACTTCATCGGAAGACAGTTATTAACAAACAGCTGAAAGCTGAAAGGTCAGAACGCGCATAGAAAATGAAACGCGTCTGATACGTCCGCGTATTTGATATTAAATCAATCAATCGGTGGTAGACGGTAGTACGACATGCAGGATGTCGCGCACAGGATGAACCGCGCGATGCAATCACCGCATACAAATCGCTTGGAAAATAACACGTTGCCAGGTTCTATTGTTGTTCGAACACGCGCGATATCTTCGAATATCTCAATTATCGCGGCGTTATAACGGCTAAGTGCTCGCGATACCGACCGATTTCTCACCATTTAGACGAGTTTCTCAATGCCGTTGCCTCATTCGAACGCGAAAATCTTTGATCTCGAAACAACGGTACTGTTATTTCGTTCAGTATGTGGGACGAATGGTATGGCGCGTGGGCATCGCGAACCGGGATGCGCGTTGCAACCTTATTTGCTCGCGGGATGATTCACAGCTCTCTGTCGGCGTTCCTCGCAGGCCGAACTGTTCACACCATTCGCGGCAAATTCGTCCTGCTTTTGTGCATGCGACTATTCAAAACATCGCTTCGATCGTTTGACATCTTTTGCATGTTTGGATCATTTGTATCTGCGTTGCGCGTTCGGAGAACAGTCGATCTCGTTCTCGATACGCCATACGTACGACGCTTAAAGAACACCCTGAAATACCGCTATTTAATTAAAAGAATTTTCAAGGGTACGGAAAATTATATGTTTACTGAATTTAAATTGAATAAGAATATCTATTTTCGAAATGCTACAGGATTCTAAAAATTCTATCATTTTACCTTCAACTTAATTCCCAGAACTTACATAGCAAATAAAAATCTGTTATTTATTAATACTCCATATTACCGATCACGTAACTAGATCGCACGACGTTTATGCATTCATGGGAAATGTAAAGATGCGAAAATGCGCGGAATGCGTGTAACACGCAAAGATGTATAAAATATTCAAAAAGGAATACTCGTTGTGATATTCAGTAGGTAAACAACATTTTCCGTGTTTCTATTCGCCTTCATAAAAGTAGACATTTGCATAAACATCCGCCGTGCACAAATTACAGGAATCACTTTTCTATGCACCTGTGTCCCGCAACATTGACAACCGGTACATTCCAGTAGTGGATACCGGTTGTTAGCTGTTCCTAATCAATCTTAACTATCAATACCCGTTAAATGATGATCGTCGAACAGGACAATGTAACGGTGTAATTAAATAACCAAGTAGCGTGGAGAATCGCATGAATTGGCTGATGAGACGAAAATAGATGTCGTGGGTTGACGCATGCCGATTTTCACGCTACGTAGCAACGTCGTTACGGTGAAATCTGAATCGGCGTGACATCGTGCTGACGCGATAGCCGCGTTCCGCGTTACGGAATCCTCAACACGCTGAATATGGATGACGATCCTCCTCCTCCTAGGTGGGCCCTATTTGTGGTACATTGAGCTGTCACACCAGCCACGGAATTACGAGGGTTCCCGATGATAACCCGTTAAACGTACATACGGATGGACGAACGAGCTGAACGACTAGCCAATGCTCGCCCTAGGATTTACACCGCAAAGCATTATAGCGGCTTGTAATTCGCACGCGATCTCTTCGCGTGTTGTCGTTGAATCCCCCTTGTGAAAACGTGGAAAGGATAGAAGCACGGTGGTGCTACAATTTACGATGAATTTTCTACCAAAGCAGATGTTGCCTCGCGTGTTAAGCCTAGGAGAAACTTTCGTGAGACAAGCTATCGAACCGAATGAAATTTTAGATTACAGATACCGGTTATTTGAGTAACGTGTACGTTATTACGAGTTTTGTAACGATGGTTACGCGTATAACTACTTTATCTTATTTATCTGCATATGATATTATTCTGAATGTTGCAATTAAGTAAGAAGGTTTAGATGTGTGCTTCAAGAAAGAACAAATAGAATTTTTGCTGCTAATTAGTTATTTAAAATATCAGATAAATCTAATGGAACGATAATACTTCTAATAAAAATGTAAGATAAACTTGTACGAATAAGCACATCACGTAATTACTAAAGTATTACCTAAAGTGCACCTTCATTATCCACGCATAGAAAGATAAAACCAAGTGTTTTAAATAACTGTGTAAAGCTTACTTTATCGAATATTTTTTCCACGATAATCCCATTAGCCGCGTATACGTAAGTACACGTAAGTCGTGAATTTTAATATGGATTCGTTAACGTAATGAGAGCCGCGAACCTTGACCAAGAAAAACACCGGCAACTGGTCATGAACTGGATCTAAACGCCGATCAGTAGACGTGTATGCATAATTCCCTGTGCGAAACCCCATTTACTTGAAAAAATAACCCGTACTGCAACTCGTATTAAGCCGGTTTTGCAAACGGTACATGCCGTGTTACAACGTGGTCTAGCTTCCTGTTTTATGAACCGAATTTTCTCTATTTTTCCTTCCTAGCGATCCTCATACTGTCGCGAGAGGCGATACGATAAGGCGACTAGCGTTCGTTGGAAAACAAATTTTTCCCACTTACGTAATCTCTGTGCGTGCTAAGTGATTTCAATTCGTTTTTCAGCGTGAACTGCTCGTGTATTCCAATAACGTATGCGAAATAAACTCGCCAGGAATTATTTATCTCGTGTCACGGACGCTGTATAAATTACGTTTTGCATTAGCACGCTGGATGCTGCTTGAGAAATGAGTCGGTGGTGGTTTTAGTGCGACACGTTGAAAATCAATTCAATATGCTTGTTCCGAGTCAACTGTTCGTTCGATCACGTGGATTTTCGTTATTACGATTCCGGGAAATTTATTGGCAATTAACGCGTTAAGCAGTAACTATGAAGACTGATTTCCTAACTGAGATATCGAACTGGTCATCGAACGCCTTAAGGTATGTGTATAATAAGGTGCCTTATCAAACTTCTTGAGTCGTAAATCTGATTTTCCAGTAGTAGTTTCTATTGACAGTTTAAAGGGTTTAGGAAAATGTATTGAGATCGTTAATATTCGTAATTGATGGAGTTCAATGTTCTCGCTGTATGTTTGTGGCTGTTGAAATAACTGGCATCCATATCGATATACGGTGTATTTGATGGATATCAAAAATGAATTATCAACTATTGAATATTAGATGAGAATTTATAAGCTTACGAGATTGATACAATTTTGTGTTCGAATTATTATCATTGCCACACCTTTGTGTGTAGAATTACACGTTCATCATGTTGCAAAATTAGATGCCCTATATTCAAATATATCGTGTATCATACGATCATCAAATATCATATATTCAAATCCATATTCAATTAAAAACACACTAATGTTACTAATTCACGGGGTCATGTAATTTAAATCAGAAATTATTAATAATGTTAAAATGAATTTTAATAAATACATTTTCCCCACACCATGTTACGAACGTCCGAATTCTATATCAAATTAATTGAAACGTTTATTCGATCTGTTTATTGATATAGACATTAACAACTTGATTCAATCTAATAAGTGACTGGTAATTAATTCGACAAAGCTGGTTGCTTCTAAGGTTTCCGCTCGACTGACGAGTAACTGACGAGTAATTGATGATTAATTGAAAGCTTAAATGCTTTAAATGCTTCTAAATACTGATTGATTTATAGTTATCTAATACTCAACTTATCATCATACTTTAACGATTTCAAAGCATTCCTTCGCGAGATGACCTAACCGCAAACTTTAATTGAATATCAATTTTCATAGGTCGTAAATCATTTAAACTTAACAAAGGGGATATTGAAGTCTACAGGAAGTAATACACTTTCTTTGTAGATTTTTGTATATTTGATAAAGATTCTCAATTTAAAACCTTTTAAAAAACATTTCCACTTTCTTATTTCACATGTTATCATATATTTGGAATGAATCCGATGCGGCTCCGTGCAATGTATTTAATTAACAATCTCCGGAGAGGAAAATATATAGACTCAATCTACGGATGAACTTGCATTTATAAAAACGTATCATTCACAATTTAGGAACGAACTACATCAACCAAGAGCTTCGTTCAAATACGCTTACGACCAACGTAACGAATATCAGCTTGGAATTTAAATTACGTAGGATCCTCTGCAAGACGATTCTTCTACAAATCCATCTTTAACCTTTGCGATTACCTACACATCATCGTACTTATATTCACGCCAACAACAGACCTTTCAACCAATTACAGGGGCCGTTTCGAGTATCCGCCTGAAATAATAAAAAGATCAAAACGAAAAAGACGTTCACCCCGTGGCTTGTCTGGTTTCCGGGTTCTCTGTTCGTCGTTTAGCCGTGGCATGACTTTTTCTTTCGGTACCCACGAAACGCGCCACGAAACGTTCCAGCACTTTGCCTATCATCCCCCGTTCCTCGAGCCTCCCTCTTGCACACCCCGCGCAATTTCCAAGCACACTTGTCTACGCGGTGTCGACAGCGGCGCCGTGGATAGAACCGAGTAAATGGAGGAACGTTCTGGATACACCATTTCACAAAGAGACATCTGAAATTTCTGCGCTCACACGAGAAACGCGAACTAGGTGGAGGGTGGTGGAGGCAGGGAATTAATGGCGTGTGCACCTTGGATAAAGTGCCCCTGTGCGGCTGGTGAAAAGACGAGCGCGCGCTTATCCTGCACCCAGTGTACCCGCCGGTAGGCAGTTCGAGACACAGCCAGGGAGAGATTCTAGATGAAGAGGAAGCAGAAATAGAGGCAGGAAGAAAAGAGGGTGGAGGAAGAGACTACGAGGGTGCACTAGGTAGCGGAGTCAGGACGTAACTGCGTTTAGTAAACACGGGGATAAGTTACGTCGGCGTGCGGCAAACGACTCCTCCCATGACAAAACAAAGTTTGATACGCGCGCCCCAGAGTTACGCCGCGCCTTCTGGACTATCCCTCTCACCTTTCTCCGCTTTCCGGAATCCCGCTAAGAGTGTTCTGGGTTTGCTCGATGAAACTCTACCGTGGTTGTTTACCCGCAAAAGCAATTACGCGTCGTCACCGTTTGATTCCGTCCTGACCATCTTGTTCGGTAGAAATAACGTTTTCAGAGCGTGTTTTTTTGGCTTCGAACGGTAACGACGATTGGGGCGGTTACGCAGAGCTTTAACGTTTATGCATATTTATGGTTAAATGGGAGTTATGGAGGAAGAGTTATCGATAAGTTACGAACGCTTATGCAATTTTGTTTCTCTGTTAGCACGACGAAGAAAATGGAATACGAATGAATCCTTTCGAGACTAATGGGATAATGCGTTGCAGGAGAACTTGCAGAAAGATTACTGACTCATTATAATTTCCTTGGCATCACTGCGACCTATGGTTATTTTAGATGGAATCCTACATTCCAATATGTGGGTCTCGGCGATGTCAGGAAAATTATGACGAATGAATGTCATGTAAAAATTATTCTTAAACCACATATGTGTGCATAATGTATATATACATATATACATATGTATATTTTTATCTAAATTCGCGTGTATCATAGTCTGTACTGTCATATTATTACGTTCATTCCTAAAAGGAAAATACGTTGGAATTAAATAAAGATTTATTTAAGGCCTTCGATATTCCAATCGGTATTCTATTTTGGATATTATGTACATTTTCACATACTATATGTACTTCATAGATGTCTGCACGTTAAAATTTTCCATCAGTAACTGGAATGGATTAATCGGGGAACTACTATAATATATCTCATAATAGGAAACATTATATTACTAATGTTACTAATATATATCCACCAGTGCAAGGTATTTAATAAAATTTAATAATATTAATTAAATTAATTAATTTATATAAAATTTATGGGGCAGCAAAGTCAATGGGCTGAGGAATGACACAGTTTAGTTCAAGGTGTTCGTGTTCTGGTCACTGTGCGGATCTTTGGTACATTACCTATCTCTATTAATATCTAATTTAGGTCTAACGGTTCTATAAAATTACCTGTTGAAACATTCTGATCGGCAGATCGTAAAGTGAATCGTAAAAATGATTTAGAAACTCTTGTCGCCTGTAGCTATCATTTTAACAACTTAGTCTTATTAGCTTCTGATGTATCGATAGTGGGAATATTAAGAATAACGCAGTTCCTTGTAATCTGTTACGGATCGTTGCCATGTATTCCGACTTTTATACATTCCAAATAAATGAATCGAATTCTCGTAATTTAAATTGACTATATTTTATGCGTCATATGTGATTTATTATTATATAGCGTTATATATATATCATGGTTCGTAGCGACATTTAATACAATATATGCCAATACAATGAATTTCGAAGATATTTGGACGATGTATGTAATAATCAAATTACATGTTTAACAACTGATTAGTTAATTAGGCGTTTTAAGTACCAGATAAATCATATCAGTGTCAATTGGCTAATCGTCCAGTTATCTTGGTAGCTGTATATAATCCAGTAATCTAGATATTGATAGACATCGGTTATGTTTCGATTTGTCTATCGCACTATTGTATGCCAGTGATCAGATTTGGGATTTCTATTCTTGAGGAGATTGACACATCTATTTCCCATTCACGTGATGAACAATTACGTGCTGTCAGGCGGTCGTATGCTGAAAACGATCGGATATCCTGATAGCGTCAGTGATAGTGCAACTATCGCGTCATTAACGCATATTTAATTGAATTCGCTAGAGAATCGTATCGAAACGAAGCATTAGTAGTAAAATTAATTGAATAAAAGCGTTTACAATGAAAGTTTGTACAGTATTAATACGATGCTTAATTATCTGAAGTCGATAATTAATTAATAAAGATTATTAATTGATAATTGAATAAAAGAATTTATTGTTTAATAATATTAATATTGTTGCGTTAATATAGTTGATTGAAAATTGGAAATTCGGTATTATGAATTTACGTATACTCGAACTTTAAAATTTGATAATGTTGCAAAAATTTTTATATATTTCCAAATTACAATCGAATTGTGAGTAATTAATATCAGATGAATTTATAGAAGCATTCATATTGTGCGTGAATGTGTGTGAATTTATAAATTTTACAAATTCAGTAATCACTATTTATCTATATATGTGAACAGAATATTTATTTCTATATTTAAATATTTAGTACGTTATTAAAATATTACACAACTTGTTTAATAGATATAGCTATTCTATATCCAATATATAATTATATATAATTAATATATAATTATAATTATATATCATTGATAATATTCAATGTATCTAATTTCGATTTCAATACTCGGAACACTTCATACTTGTCTGTTATGTGTAGCAACTAATAGCAATAGCACATATGGTCGTCTGTTATTCTGTCAAGGCGGCGCTCATAATTGACATTAACATTAAATTATGCTGACTAGCACATCACGTACAATCAATGATTCGCCTCACATCGAACAACGTAATAGATTTGCTTAATTGTGTTACGATTTGGTATAAGCAATCGATGGTATCGAAAACCAGATTTCCTTTACTAGAAGAGGACTATTGCATGAACCACAAAACTAGTAGTTCGTGACATGGTCTCTTTGTTCCTATTCGAATGGTTAATTATATACACGTTGGAGAATTTCAAGTGCCCGAACCAATCCACATTCTCATTACGAGAGACCTATGCGATTCAGTTTACCGAAAGTCCTGTAAATTAATTCGAGTGGCGGCAAGCAATTGGAAATTCGCGGTTGTACATTGATAGGGCGGATGGGCACAATCGATGGACACTTGCTTCTCCATAAAATAGTAACCGTACGTCGTGAAATATAACTCATTGCTGGCTTCGCGTGGATCACGGTAAATACATCGAACATTTGTTTTTATATTTCGCTCAGAAACGTATTTGAGAGAATTCATCCATATTTTTCTGCTGTCGTAAGAGCACAACATTTCCTGAATCCTTGTTAGTATTTTTCAATGAAATATAAGAGGCACAAGAGAAAATAGCATATGACACCAGTAAATATGGTTTGAATAATATAATCTTTTATATTCGAGAGTAGGGATGAATGTAAAAACCAAAGTAACAGGATACTTTCTTCGTTTGAACATTTTTACACATGCACGTACGTGCGTGCTCGCAAAGTAACATTAAGATTTCTGTGGATAACGAAATATTCCGAAAAATTATGTTTGCAGGGAAATGTGTTGTAGCTGCTATGTACATTTCTACGTCTAATTCAAATTTCACCAACATAATTACAGCGGTTGTGCCTCATTGCAGTGTTAATGAAGTTCCGAAACATCTAGTACAACGCACATAACGTATCCACAAAAGCGTTCTACATTAAATAATCAAAGTGTTGACTCGCTGGAGATGTCTGAAACTCGCTTCAGACATTCTAACGTATCTTCCACACTTGCTGCTATTCTCGTAACATTTTACTCTCACCTCGGAACCCTCCTTCAACAGGATTTCCTTTTCACGGTTTAAAGGGTCTTCTCTCCGTTCGACTGGATATATAAGTAAATAGGTAAGCAGTGCTCAGACGGCTTGAAAATTCATCCAATAAAACGCGAATCTCTCCTATCACGGGCAACCGTTTAATCAGGGCAGTGAAGTGAAACGCGATTCGCGATGAGCGCGCTAATAAAGATCTTACGTGGGCAATACGAGGCAGGTTGTGATGTATATGGTCGATTTTCTTTGATTCTTTTTTCGAGGCTCGTGCCACGCCATAGGCGCTGGACTTTAAGGAACAGGTAGCGAGAGGTACGAGAGCAGACGCGGCGGAAAAGAGAGAAGGAAAGGCGCAGGTATCGCGGAAGCGTGCGTGAGCGGAGCGCATTTATTGCCCCGGCGTAAAGTAAAATTACCGCTGTAACTGCTGTTACCGCAGAAGCAGCTTCGCTCTTTCTCCTTTCATCTGGCCGTTGGCCGCGTGTAACGCGAAATTCCCATCGTTTTAGTGGCAACTGAAGCAGAACCATTTTCGGTGTGTACCAGAGAGACTGCATAACGGGACCGAACGCAAGCGTTTCCCTCCCGCCTTTATTTTCACCGTGCACTTGTATTCTGAACTCGGCGCAGAATTTTGTACGTTTCCCTGTTTGTGCGCGGTAAACGATGGGAGGGAAACCGCCCCTGCCCCCGAAAACGCTTTGCCCAGCTTTCGAACGTATTAGCAAGGAAACAGTCACGTTCCCGGTTAATTGCTAAAGTCATTTTTACTCCCTCGCCACCTGTTCCCGCGCCACGTCCCTCGGGCTTCATACGAATATTTCTTTCTTTTCTTGCGAATGTTTTCTGCTTCATGGTTAAAAACGAAAAATTGCACTGACGAGAATTATTATTCATAGAATTACTCTTTAATTTCTTGGTGAGTTATACTTCGGTGTTCTTGTTAATTGCAGATCAAATTTTGAGAAAAGTTATTAAATAAAGCGAGAAAAATTAAGCTTTCTCTTACATATAATTGGATGTTAAGGAACTTGTTTAAAACAAAGGTATAGGAGCACGAGCACTGTCAACTTGACATGAAAATTAGAATTTTAATAATATTACACAGCGAAAAATTATTAATTAAATGTATTCCGTTCAGTAATATGTAAATGCAATAATCGAATATCATTATAACGTAATATGTAGATATGATACGGAACGGTGTATAAGGTTCAATAAATGCGACATTAAATTACGCGTAATAGGATGTAAGTTGAATTAAATTAAGATAAAAGTTCATTTTGTAGCATAATGCGTACATCGTATATGATAAATCTGTAAAATCAAATTAATTACGCGTTGTATACATAAATACCTTCACCGAAGAATTATTCCGGAATTGAAAGTAATTCTTTGATCACCATAACACATCGCGATGCTGTTGTGTTATGGACATTCAATATTTTTTGTTATACATAAGTGTATTGTTTATTGTTTATTACCATCCGAAAGATTCCCAATTATTCATTCGATTTATCAATTACCACAAAGTTAATTTGATTTTACGAATTCATCAAAGATATATTCACGTTTTCATACACAATTCTATACGCATCCAAACTGTATGCGAATGATAGTGACAGTAAGAGTTTGTAAAAACGCCTACGAGAGTAGACGTCGTTGCTTAATCTTGCAAATTGCCCGCAGCGCTTTTTATCGACCAGTTTTTACCCTATCTTTTCATCCACAGAGAGAGAAAGAGAGAGAGAGAGAGAGAGAGAGAGGGCCGCATTGGCCTAGAATCTCCAATTGAAGATTATACGGAAGATTTAACGAAGCAGAGTTTACGAGCATTACAACTGTATGGAATGCGTGCGTTTGATAGTCATTTTCTTTACTTTTTTTTTTTTCTTTCTTCGATAGAACAATTGACGGACGCTCAGCTGACCCAACCGGAGAAATCACGAGGCAACTTTGTCCGCTTTTGCGTGGGTGGTTTCCCGTTTTACATTTCTCTAACGCGACTCGACTGTTATTCTTATCGCACGATACCAAGGACCGCTGCGCTGGTGTATTCTCGTGCAAAGCTGCCAGCGATAGAACTCCTACCGAGAGTTCGACGACTTCGTTAAATGGCCTAAAGCAAGTTTGACTGTTACCCAGCAGCTGCCATGTTGCGTGCACTTTCGCAAAATTTCGCTTTCTTGATGGTACAAGTGTTCCACGACTAGCTACTGGACTTTACGTGTACCGGGAGACCGTGATGCAGCGAAGAGCAGACGTTTCAACACTGTGCAGCCTATTTAATATAGGTCTACTACATTGTTTAGTTTGAAATTCGCTCGCAAATGGATCGAACTTCACGCCGTGTTTCCTATATGTACAGTGGTTTGATTTTGAAATTGTATTCGTGAAATGAAAGTATATTTCGGTAATGTTACACACATGAATCTTTTGTGCCGTAATAATTTGCATTGAAATTCTATATTCTTCGGTTTGAATATATCTCGACGTATGTACATCGTGAAATAATTTTTCAATTTCCATGTAGACCAACAATTTTAGGAATAGATTATAAGATGTATGATTGCGAGATTACAGTATAGTAAAAAGTTACTGGGATGTCATACTGGGACATTATATACTTAGAATTGAATTGATAAAGTTAAGGAACCTTAACAGCCTTTAGTGCATCGAGATGATTAACAAGAAACGCATATAACAAATTACTTGAAGAAGTATCCTCCGATCCTTTGTTCAGAAAAATTCTAAACCATATAACCAAATTTCGATACCATTCTCTTAATTCTACCAGTAGAAAAATAGCAGAAAAAATAATTGAATTTTTTCATCGGAATATCAAACGAACACGTAACATTCCAAACATTCTTACATTACAAGTATCGCCTCGTAAATCCATTAAAGCTTTTCTGTTCGTTGTCCAAATAAACATCTACCAACTGAAATAATACCTGAGAAACTTTATGTACAACGTCCACTCTAATTGCCCCAAACAACCGAATTATTTCGAAGAAATAAAATCGTACGGACACTTCACACCACATTGGGGTTAGTGAATGAAACAGTAGCCGAAAGAAGTATCGTATATCGAGCATCCAAAGGTCTTGCGGTAACGATGTAATTTAAGGTACGTAAAAACTGGCTGCCAACTGATTTCGATTGCGATTCCGTATACCGACCCTCGGAGAAGTCAACGACCAATGTAAAAGAATGGGGCTACTCGAGATACAACGAAGAAGAGAGTGAATCAAAGCAGAAGAAGAGGAAGAAGCGAAGGAGGAAGAAAAAAAGAAGACGAGAGAAGGAACCCCAGACCGTTGGAGACTTTCCGTTAGTCCGTAATTTTCGGGTCCCAGAAGTTGCATTGGGTGGGTCAAGGGAAGACGCATGTTCCTTTTGGAACGGTTGCTGCGCGTTGTGCCACTTTGATGCAAGACCCAAGCACATGGCTGGAAAGGGGGACCATTAGCGGAGCCATTTGAATATTTGCAAAGCGTAGAAACCGAGCGCGAAGGTTAAAAAGATGTGTATAATATACTGGCTGGCGTTTGCTTCCACTTGTGCCTGTGAAACTGTCGCGTCGACTCCTTTACGGGGGAGTAACGGGACCACCTGAGTAACATCCACTCGAAACTTCATTTTCAAGCTTCACTTAACTGTGGCTGCAGTTTCGAATGCCGGTCGTTCGTAAATATTTGACATTTTATCTTTAGTCTCTTGGATATCGCTCAGACTGCGATAATATTAAACGCACCTGCACTGGCTCACGGAAGTATTTCAACGCTTAGCATGGAACGCTTCTGTGGTCATATTGCATGTAAAATATTTTGAAACTTTATCAGTACTGTAACGAGACACGACGTACTGGTCACGATCATACCGGTCAAATTTGATATTTTATTGTTCCAGTATTTTAAAACTTTCGGTCCGCTATGTATCAGAAAGTTATTTACACTCGTAAGTAGATGTTTAATTTTCATAATTTTTATTTACTTTGAAATCGTGTCAAATAATAAGACATTGAAAATATTCAAGCGAAATAGCTTCGAAGATGAGTAATTTCAAACGAACGCAGAATTTCAATAATTAACTTGAAGGGGTCATTATGGACGTACATGAAACCATACGTTTGGTAACTTCGTGTAAGAAATATTTTTAAGATGGTACGTAAGAAACGTCGTAAAATATGTCGTAAGAATTTAATTGCAAGACTAATTTCAAATTAAACGTGATATTCATCTATGAAGTTGTTAGTCACGGTCCTCAAAGCTGTCCGACTCGCTATCCGCCTACTTTTCTTCGCTGTCTCGTTATCGCCAAGTAGCGATTCGAGTGTCTTTAATTACGTGCCGGAAACCTGGCAACTGGCCTGATTGGAAGAAAATTTCACGTTTAAGTCTGGCATGTCCGAATGATTTACGCGCTACCTACAGGCACAAAAGAATTCCTGCACCAACTGGAATGTAATACATTGAGAATATCTTCACTCGCCGCATGTTCTACGTACATAAATTAAATGGGACATTAAATTCGATACTTTTCCAACTATCACGGCAGAACACGAAATATCTTGTAGATTACCCGAGAGGTACAGTTCGCTTCCAAACTCTAAACGTCATTTGTAATCCTCTTCGGTCGACTGCTGCCTCCCGGAAGAGACGCTCAGTGTACCTTCAGGCATTTCAATCCTATTCGTCCTTCCATGCCAGTGATTTGCAATTCGCGACACTTAACAGATCAGAAGAAAACCACCGATACGCTTGATATTATCAGGATTTTCGAGAAATCTCCCCGTAAGATGTTTTACGTTACCGAATCGATTTTCTATGCGACCCAGTTCTCACGATTAAGTTGCAGTGTGTTGTAATGGGTCATGTTATAAATAATACAGATTCTCTTTCGTAAATTGTAAAATAGCATCGAAGACTGTTAGTCTTTAAAAAATATTTTGTCATCCTCTCTTTAGAAATATCTTTGGAAAAATTTCTTTGTCCTGTTACAAAGAGGTTAATTTTTTCTTTACAGGCTCCTAAATATTTGATAATCTATTCTATCTATTCTATCTACCTACGTCTGAATTATATGCTAACAAACAAAATTTCACAAGGTTCCCCTAATTTATATGAGAAAGGAGGATTACAGTTCGGAACTCTCTGTGGAGAGAACGTCGGAGATTTATATACCGACCTAACACGATATATTGAACGAATTTATCGTTATTATTTTGTTGAAAAATGCATACCACTTTTGAAAAGACCTGACAATTTTATAAGTTGACAACCTTTGTTAACAAGCCAACAAACGTTTGAAACACATGATTATTCATAGAATATGTAGAACATGTGTAGAACTGTTTCGTCATTAATTGTACATGCGTTTCATCTATTTTGCAATATGTTTCTGCCGTAATTGTAGCCTCAGGTTGTGAGAAACTGTAATGAGTAAGTTCTACAGATGGCCACCAAACAGTCACCATTATATTGTCCGAACGAAGTGGTTTGGTACGTGTTTTGCATATTTGTCTTTAACGAGCTATTGTCCCCGCTTGATACATATAAGATGTATTTTGCATCATAAAACAACAAAATCATTATTTATATATCGTTCATTTTTCCTAGTTTTCTTACTTCCGAATAAATAAAACGATGGAGGAGGAAGGAAAAATCAACGCAATAGATTTGCTAACCTTTTTATGAAAAAATTACAAGCTCCTACAAAGTGCAACATAATAAATCATTACAGAAACTTGGAGGAAATTGTATCGAAGGAAATCGTATTTAAGCGAAGCTCAATACACGAAATAGCGCAATTTTAATACCGGAAAATGTGGCTTCATACGTATTAGAAAAAGAAATCATTTCCGTTCCAAGAAATTTCATTCAATCTACCTTATAGCTCGCTTGAGAACGTCCAGCAACGGTATTAATGTAAGTCAAGTATTTCCAGGTATTTGATTCTGTATTATCCAGCTTCCTTGCTCGATACTTCAGTTTCCAGGCGTTTAAGAGAAAAGTGTGGAAACTTTGTGTAGGACAAAAACGTATTCCAAAGAAGTACTTCATCGTATCAGCGTAACAGCTTTCAATCTGCTAAGCGTTCGAATTACGTTTCTTGCAGCTGGCTCGAGGAAGAATGTTTTCTGACATTTACGACGCCATCGAAGAACTTGGTTTTCAAGTAATCTCGTGTCCCATGGTTATGAGGGAAAGCTGTAGATAATTCTTCTCGCTAGCTATTCGCACGGTACGGTACTTTATTTCGATATTTTTCAAATTCGAACTATACTTCCACTACATGAATCAATTCGATCTTTGACACGATACAGTGACTCACAAAAGGTATTTGAACATTGGCCATAGAAAACGTATATGGATATCTATTACTTGTATTATAAAAAATTGTTCAAAATCCCGTTGGTACTGTAATGAAATACGAGTATCGTGATTGCCTATATTCGCAATTTTGAAACTAACCTGAAAGTGTATGTGGAAGCTACAAGCCATTTACTGCAGACATACGATTCGCGAAAAATTAATGCATATCATGTAGTGAATGGAAAGTAATCTGAAATATATATTATTGTATATATATAATTAATGCTAAAAGTGGTCTCACGAAGTATCGTGGCTTATTAATACGATTGAATAATTCACTATTTCGCGATTTTTACAAATTGTATGTTTATAACAAGCATCCAGAAGTTTTTGTGTATGTAGATTTTCGGATTCGTTTCAAATGTGATCAATATAATTATGACAATTATGTCTCGTTACGGTGAAAATAAAATTTCAAAATGTTCTGTATACACATCGTGTATTCATGAAAAGTCTCAATAAACGTGTAAATATTTTTGTCAGCTACTGTATCTCACGTTATCGTTCGATATTTGTTTATTATGCATTAACGCTTTTTAAGGAAATTCCACATAAATGTCTTTGCTTCGTCGCTGGAATGAAAAATCAATATTACGATATTAATTGATATTTCGCTTCTCGTTAGAACGAATATTCAAGTCGAAATTCATTGCGTTAGCCACTTTTATACATTCTCTTGAAGCGCGAGAAATGAAGCAAATACCAGGAGGCGTGAAAATAAATATCGCTCCTCCCATCTCTTATAAAATCCAATTTGACGTCCATCGAGCAGTTTTATCCTTCCATTAAACAAATTGAAAGCCACATCACATCGCCGCATTATAATACACGCACGTTAGTCAAATGTGTATTGAGACCGAACTGTCAGATCGGAATTATGGTCATTCTTGATTACTTGTTTTAAAAATGTGTATTTAGTTAAAAGCATTTATTATGAAACTCATTAAACGGTACATAGATGAATATAAAAATCGTTGTTTAAGCTTAACTTAGCTGTTGTTGAATATAAAATTAAAATAACCAGATGAACTATATAAAGAGCAGATATAAAATGCTCGAAATTTGTCGAAAGCAACATTTTAAACAAAACAATTGGACGTTTACTTTTATAATTAATTCTTAATACTTTTATGCCTCTTTTGTTTCATTATATTTTGCTTTACTTTTATTATATCATATTTATTCTACAAATTGTATAACACGCAATCGTAGGGATAGATAAGGATCGCAGATTTTCATTCGGAATGTTAACCATTTTTACAAGAAACAGATTCGCTATCCACTCGCCATCAATATTATCACCTTTTGTAACGAATTCCCGTAACTTATAAATCTCTAAATTCCCACACCCTTCAGGCATATAATCACGATAAAATAGCGGAGAGATGTTCATTCTACGATAAAGGTCAAGACGAACAGATTTCCACTACACTCCCTGGAATAAAACCACATATTCTACTAAGGATTTCTAATGCGTAATCCATGTTCGAGACGTAGCGAAACAACTGCGTTGTAGATTATTAGATACGTGTCTACGTTCTTTGGAAATGTCGGAGATCCCCGAGATATAAAAATTAAAAAGGTTCAAATTAACAGTTACTTCTCATCAAAGCCGGGTCTCGACCGCAAGAAAAACTCTTACTGCCTTCCTGTGAATTTTCCAGGAAATTTGTAAGATTACATGGAAATTTATATTATAACACGTGTACACGAGCTTGTTCAAAGTTCAAGGTTAAAGATTACAAAATTACAGTTTAAAGCGTGATTTCTAATCTTATTATTGCTACATTGATGTATCATGAAATATGTTGATAAGATAAAATTGATTTCTAAGAGTTAATATACTACAACAAAATTGTAGGTATGAAATCCTGTGAAATTGTTTCGTTACTTGAGAAATTCTTATCTTCGACCTTTTCCACTTACATTTGATTCCTTGTCTATAGAGCAAATAAAAAACATTTTTCTGAAATTATATTGGTATTTCAAAGCAAGTATTACTATTTAAACCAGAGGTATCTCTGATCAAAAAGGATATTCTAAGAAGCAGTAACCATTTTTTTTATAACAACGAATCTATTAAGAAATATAAAGTATTTACAAGTATCTATAGATTTGTTCGCATTTGTTTTTTAAAAGAACTATATATGAAATCTATTTAATCAATGAACTTTGAGCAACGTATTATTTTCTTCTATTATCTTTGCAAATGGATCGATTATTGTTTCACCTCGTCACTTCCAAGTTTTGTCCTTTTAACAGAAAATTCTAACACACGTATTTTTAGATTCTGTTCGCTAAAGTTTTCCAAATACAGAAATAATCATAACGCCGGAAAACGAACAAACTCATCTATCACATGTATCATATCTATCTCCCAAATCTTACGATACCATAGAATATAGAAGATTAAAATAATAATTCTTCAAAATGATGGATGTTCCTTCGTTATTCATCAGAGATACAAATATTTCCTTACGAAATTTATTGTTCGACGTAGCATAGCGTTAATAATGGTAGTACGATGGTATCGGAGAGGCGAGGGAGAAAAAACAACGCGCACATACGTTTCCATAGCTGAGAAGCGTGAGCAAAGTCCGGCACCTCGTTACGGGACTCTCGCCTCTCGATTACGCGAAGGAGATGTGAACAACCTTCGTTTATTGCAGCTGATGTAAATATTACATGCTCGTTAGCGGTAGATCGCGTAAGTACATGCGGTTGTACGACGCCTTGCATCGTCCACATCGCCGAACCCTCAAGGGAATTCCATATGAAACGTCGATTCCATTCTTTCTGCTCGCATTACCGGAAAGATTAGTAAGCATAGTGCACCACCCAAAGCGTGCCATTGTTTTGTAATTACATCGTGTTGCATTTGTTGCGTTATACATCTGCAAGACTATCGTATATTTATAACTGAAGCGAAGAGCAAGAGAGAAGACGAAGGAAATGATTAGTGCTTTGATCGTAGGAGTAATAATCGTAAAAGCTAACAGTACATTTTTATTAAAATTAATCCTCCATGGGTAAACTGGGTTGTTTACGGCCCAAGAGAAATTTCATACTTGAATTCTTTCCCTCCGAATCTTTATTTCTATTGGAATAAGTTTCAAACATTCGACTTAATGAACGATTATATAGCGTGTAGTAGAAATGTTGATAAGTATCGTACAATGTTCTTAGGGTTTCCGAGGGCGTAAGATAGTGAAGAAGTTAAATTTGGACACAAATGGACTCAGTTTGTAGGTGAAATGTGAAAAAATATGCTCTCCTACAGAAGGTTAAGCGAATTGGTCAATAATGAAAACGTACATTGTAACTATAAAAATCAAAATGTTTGGGGAAATATTGATTCTAGTTTTCGCCGTACAGAAACTAGAGATAGAAGTTTTGCGATAATAGAAGGTTATTTTTGTTGGCTTTTTTGACGCCATGTTATCACACATGGTTGAATTTGTCTCGTCACGCGGTTTTTTATGGTAGAAAAAAAATATTTTTCCACTATGATACACTACAAACGATTAGTTCAACTTGAAACACCCAAGTAAATATAGAATTTTTTAGCTTCAAGTTTATTCTATGATCTTTGAAGGTTAAGGGTAAATTAGTTGCCAGTAACTAACTCCGTTAGTATCAATGTTATAATATTAACATATATTAAATGTAATAGTGACAACTATAAATAAGGTTGACAATAAATTATTTTACAAAATTTGTCGTCCAGTATCATTTGTACTTTTGGTAGGTTCTGTATAATGACACGTATTATCTATACGTATATTATTAAAAACATTTGCAGTACAACAGTACCTAGTTTTGAGTAACACAACACCTAAATATAAAGTCGAACAAAGAAATATGAATTAATTGCTACGCATGCGTTTAATGATTTTCTCTCTTTTCTATTATTCTTTCATTTCTTTTCTGAATTTACTCTAATTTTTAATTCGTCTTCCATTTCTGTACATTGAATTGAACTCACGCAAAGATATCAATACATCGTAAAATATTTTATATTGATCGATATTATCATATAGGTAATTGAATAATTTTTTTATTCTCAAACTTTGCCTGCAATTCTATATTACAAACTGATATTCAAGCATCACTAACAGTAGTAACGTTTGAAACATCAGAAGCAAAGAGAATGAAACCTAATTAGGGTAGTTGTATAGCCAAATGTAGCATGATCGTCAGTTATCTCGTGACTTTGATTCTCTTTATCTACATCTTTGCTTCCTGCCTGCTTTCGTATACGCGGATCATTCCGGTTCGAGTCAGACTTTCAAATTAATGTCTACCGTTATCCAGTAATACCAGCTACTTTTGATTCTGATTAAGCGCGCTTCCGGACATTGTTCTCCCAATTATCGCGATCGAAGATGTCGCAATCCACGTAAAACAGCTGGAGATCAGCATTTCGGTTATACAGGAAGTCGAGAACATGTATTTCAAGCCGCGTAATTACTTAATTAATTCGATCCTATAGCAACATCAGATACCTTGTTTAATACGTCTGTTATCTCTTGTATCAAACGACCGTCTTTTCGGCAATTCCGTTTATTTCCCACAAATCACTTCTTTCTTCGTTAAGTCGTTCCAATTAACCTCGCGTCTCCGTAGTCCGAACAATCTTTTTTTCAAATATAGCAATCGTCGAATAAGATTTTCCCAAAACCACGGAGAAAGTCAGATTCGTCGTATAAAAGTATACAGAGTGTATTATTTCAAAGATCGTATAGTTTCGAAGCCCGTTGACTATTCTGTTAAAGTTGTTCGTCGCAATTATCATTTCCTTCGCAACGGAACTCGCGGAATAAAATTCCTCCGAGGAAAAGAAATAACGGCGTATAACTCTTAATAAAAGCATAGGTCTCTTCGGTTTACTTAAATTTGCAACGATAAACGATTCATGGAGTCACCAGTCGCTCGACATAGAAATGGGAAGAACCACTTGCGAGCTATCAGAGTGGAAACAAAAGTGGTTCGAGCACGTTTTCGGAATTCCACTTTAAACAACTTGGAAAACACTTTGCATGTTACGGAGGAAGTTCGCTCGAACGCGGTCAGATAAAGCTTCATCGGAACAAAGGGGACAAGTTTAGGATCCCAGAAGTCTCATCATTCAAGAACAAAGTCGCGTTATCGCGACGATGCGATGCCTCCTCGTGGAAACGATCCGAGGCAGTTCCTTGAACAATCAACGGTATCGGAGATAATCGTTCGGCAAGGTTGAACAGGAACACCCTGTACTCTGGTCGATCGCCGATTTCGGGGAAGTCCAGCCGGTTCAAACGCCGCTTCGGGGGCTGTTACTACTTCCTGGCCATGATACACGTATCAGTGATCGTCGTGGAACGCCTCGAGGGTTGGCCAATTATTTTTAAACGGACGTGTGCCGTTCATTTAACGTTTCGCTGAGCGAATGCGTGCTCCTTCGATCGAACATCCAAACGAATATCGTTTGCTCGTTCGGTCCGCCCTTTTTTTATTTTTTTTTTTTTTTTCTTTTTTCCTCGATCGAGACGCGTAACCGTTAATCCTTTCGAAGACGAGCACCGAATCCCACGCACGTAGATGATGGAATTAGCTAATCCGACGCTGGGTGTTAGTCATTTGCACCGTTAACCAAGTCGAGAAGCATATCGAACGAGAATACGTGCACGTATTCGCGTTTTTTTCCATTTATGCAAAGAGATCGATAGACCATTTCTCGAGATATTCCGTGTTATTGATTTTTATCACTTACAGATAGTGCTACTATATGTAGGCGTAGCATGCAGTTCCAGTAATGGAGCTATTGTATGTTTCAACTCTTTCTTTTATTAACATTGACATTAGAACTGACAGTTTAGTTAATTTCCAGTATTGTTGGATGACGTTTAGAATCTTAAGAAGAAAAGAGAAATAAATATTGCTCTGTCGTTAAGATTTCTTGCGTTACTAGTCGCAAATACAGATAACGTGAAATTTCACAGAAAATAAGTGTTAATAATTGCGTAGTACATGCTGAAATTTAAAACGTGAAGTTTGTAATGTATAATATCATATTTGATGATCTTTGCACGAGTGTTTCACAGTCAAATTGAATTCATGTAGATTTATGCAAATCAACAAATGTAGTAATTTATCACAACGATCTTTTCGCCGGTTTTAGTATTTGCTCTATATTTAATGATGATTTTTCTCATAGGGATCATACTTTCATAAATATGTATATGCGTATATATAGGATGCACTGTTAAGTTAAACTAAATTTCGTATGTAATTAATTGGAGAACCTCGTGAGATCTTGTTGCGTTGGAACAAAAATATCTAAAATTATAGTTTTTATCTCTACCCCTAAATAGTATCGTTATATCGAATTTCTCGACATGGAATTAACCTTAATCGCGAACTTGATGATAAAATACATGTACCTTTCCTGAATTATTTATGAACTATCGAATACATCCTTTTGCTCCATTCCACTGCAATTATATACTGAATTTTAATTCTTCTGGAAATCACGTAGTTACTTGTCCCAAACCAGTCAGGATGTCGTCCAGAAGTGGTTGACATTAATTTCTCGACTCGATCAGGTTAGTACCGTATGACCTTGCGAAACTAGCGGTGACCCGTTGAATGCAAATTTTTCGCTTTAAACTCGCAAACTACTGGTATGCTTTTCTCTTGGAACTGTATTCGCGCCAGTGGTGACTAATGCAATGAAAATTACTTTTGATCAATTTTCTTGAAATCTTCAGCAAGGTATTCTGCAGTGAGTTAAAAAATGAGGAAATTTAGAAAACTTGCTGGAAGTATTCGAAAATACGAAGAAAAGTGGAACAGTCGTCGAATGGAGTTTCTACGGACATTGTACAGAGTGTGCCATTTAATTCCACATACATTTTCATAAATATACTTAATTTATATTGAACGTTTTACTCGATATTCAGCGCTCTCTCGAATTATTCAAATATCTGGCAATAGACCTTTTTCGCCGGTTGAAAATTTATAACAAACGCTACATAAGTAGCTTTCTATGAAAATTAAATCCTTCTATACCTTCGTTACATATAAATCACCAATTTTTAAGTGTTTCATTCCATTGGGAAAAATCACGAATTCAATGGTTTATATACAATACAACCATCGAGGCGTTCCGCGGCTCCTAAATCCAATGCAAGATATCGATCGGTACAAATGAAAATACAGCGAATCCGGCGAATCCAACGAACCACGAAGGAATCCTTTATTCTGTTTCCGAGAAGCGTGCCGATACACATGGTTCACGGTGAGCCATCTACGATCTATAGGTGTAACGGTGCCAACGGCAATTAATTTCGCTCGTCCACGTGGCACTCCCATTCTAGCCCGAAGTCTTCAATTACGTTCTCGCTGTGAACGGTGGTGTCGGCGCGTGAGCAATACGCTTTCGAAGGGAAAACAGTGGTGGTACACGCACGAGGTCCACGCGCACAATCACGCGCGGAGAGGGGCGAAACACGCATCGTGTACGTTGTTGGTCTCGTGTAAAACGGATGTTCACCTCCCAGAGCGCATAATTTTTCGAGGGAACCGAGACGGGGAACAGTAAGAAGCAAGCGAGGAAGGAAATCGGGAGGAAGAAAATCGTGCAAGGAAGAGGCAGAGGAAAGGAGACGATCGCTGGAAACGTTGCGAGGACAAAGAAAGAGGTGGAATAGAGGAAAAAGACGGCTAGAGACACCGACAGAGGTGAAAAGAAGGGAAACTGGCGTATCTAGACAGAGATGGAAGGGAACAGCGTCGAAGAATAGAGATGGAAGATGATTTGCGCTTTCATGAGAGCGGCCAGACTTCTAGCGGTCGGGTAGGAGTACCCAGGGGGCTATTAACCGTTCGCAAACAATGATCTAGAAGCGGAAGTGGCTGCGTTCTCCATCCCCGGCCGCCACTATCTTTATCAGAATTTCAGTCTAGGAGAAGGAGACGGACAACCGAAGAAGCACGAGGAGAGAGTTCCAACTAAGAGATAAGGGTAACCAAGGGGGAGTGTGTTCTCTTTCGTGTGGTCTTCTAATTGAGCGACTTGTACGACGAGTTGCCGCATCCGCGCTTCGCGATGCCACAATTCTCAGCTGAATGACGCCAGAGCCGTGATTATCTTGTAATACAAGTGAACTCATTGGCTCATCGATATGGTAATCGATATTCGAAGCGATCCATTATGCTGCTTCGCGATCGCGATACCCTTCGACGAGTAGCGATCTAATAATTCTTAATATAGTTATTTGTTTAAAAGTGTTCTCGTATTATTAATTTAAAGATTGAATGTTTCAATATTGTTGCGATACTCTTGTACTGTGAGATTATGTTGCTGTGCTGAGATTATGTCGATGACGCTATTCTTGTCCAAGACTACGCAATTTGCGTAGTTAATAGACCATGACAGTGAAGAATAGTTTTATTTAAGTTTTATTCATGTTTGGTTTTAATTAATGTTTCGTATCAAAGTTGTTCAAATTATTTTCCTTCGAAAATCATTTTATCTATGAATTCACCGCTTGATATTGTATTTTCTATTTACTAAAATCACGGCTACGATAGATAGAAATAAAATTGCATTTCTATAGTGCCGCTTGACTATATACACGTTTATATATATATATTCATGTGGAACATGCGACAGGAATTTGAGCGTGTAGTGCAAGTTCATTGTCCAATTTATTCTATGCAATTTAATCTACAACCAAATATGCTAGCAAATCGATCAAACGAAGTGACGAACTAATTGCTAGAAACTAGCCCGGATCAACACTTCTAAGTAAAAGTGAGAAACCAGTTTCCTCCAATCAACTAAGAAAACAATGTCCATGTACTTAACCTTTACGCAAAGATGTCTGAGCTGGCGTCCTATTTATACAATTATAACGTTCTGACGCTACAAGCATTTAAATGAAATTTTACACGAGCGGTAACCTTAATTGTTGGAGAATAACCGCGCGAGCCTGGCGGAAAACAATTATTTGTGGTGATATGGAGAAGCGAAATTACGAAGTTTAATGATGTTGCATGAAAGAACGCAGTTGATGAGAAACCGCTGCGGTAAAAAGCAGCTTTAGCGGAGTCGCGAAACTCCGTGAAAATTGAAGCGACAGCCAGTGCCTGTTTGCGGGATCGTTGGCTTCTCCTTGCCGCAAGGTCGTGTTCAAACGCGTTCCCATCATCTGTCTCGGATGTCAGAAGGTATGGAGAAGTACCTGTTTGAGCCATCAACGAGAGCGCTAAGCAACGAGAAAGAGAGAGAGGGAGAGAGAGAGAGTATGAAATCGTTCGCGCATAAGGAGCCATTGACAGTCTTCGTGCGTTTCGTTTTAACAGAGACTTAATTAGATCGGGCAGATATCGAACTAAAAATATAGTTACGATTGTGCAAAAATGATACGAGAGACGTACGGCGCCGTTCCATGTGTTTAATCCAATTACGGTCACGTTTAATTGAATCGTTGTAACCGTGACTCGCAATAAACCATGCAGAAATGTCGAAGGATGTAATTTGATTGAAGAGGGCACGAAAGACGAATAATTAACAATTTTCGAGGTAACGTCATTATCGGTAATTGGGAATGAAGAAGTACGTTTTAGATTATTCCAGTTCACTTTGAACGACTTTAGGTCGAAATGTAACGTCGTTTATACTTGAGTATAGTAGATCTGGCGTTGTGGTGCCTTAAAAATTGATCTAACTTACGTACAAGTAATTGTCATTATAGCTTATACACACTATATGCTACTAAATAATTTTTAGTATTGAAAGCTTGAATCTTTTTAAAGTTCCCTTCTAAATTTCATGACTTTTAATTTGGGTTTTACGTTCGATCGCCATTATCTTGTATATCGTTGAAGTACGTGCTAGCTGAGATCCAAAAAGTCCATAATGAACGTATTAAACACATAGGTGTAACCCCTTATAAGATATTAAGTCAAAAGTGAAGAATAAGATTTTTTAAACGAGTCTTCGTCTTCCAGAAGATCGATTTCGAAAACGTATCTTGTACACCGCACTTCACTTCTAACAGGTAGTGAATTGGCCTTGGAGTTCTTGGTTATCTTTATACGCATGATTGACGTTGTAGTTTATTATGTATCAACTTACTGGACTTTTATCGATGTAAAAGTATGTATCAGCATGTCGATATCAGAGTGAAGTACACAGTTGTATCTGTTGTATTTTCAAAATCGATTTTCTGAAACACGAAGTCTTACTAGAATCATTTATTTCGCACATTTCTTTTTTCTTTTTTTTTTTTTATGGAGAATCACACTTTACTCAACGGTACTACAGTTCACAGAACAAGCTCGAGTGTTATCTTATTGGAAAATGTTATTTAAGATAAAAAAATTATTTCAAAATAGCTCATTCGAGATCGTTGAACTAATTCGTTTGTAAGATAAAGATATTCAATTAGTTGGAATGTTATAAGAAATAAAATCTGATCGAGTTTGTAGTCTGATAATTTCTGCATGAAAAATGTTACAAGTATTAATATATCTCCATTGAATTTTGAAACAACAGTAATATTTAAAATTATCGCACATGTCTAGATAGAAATCATAACAAGTCGGATAAATATAATTTTCTTCGCTCGTTGTTCTCGACTACTCGAGAAAAACGACTCGGGTGCCAATCGTAATCGAGTTAATTCTTTACTTCTCCGCGTCTTAATGAGAAGTTTCTTAGCCAAGAAGTTTTACGGCTTCTTAGCAGTTCGTAGCCGAATGAACACGGTCACTTCCTTCCGTAGGAACGAGTTCGAGATGACGCGAAAATTTGCAAGGAGTTCCAAGAATATTATTCCGATTTCGCTCGGAGCTGAATCCTTGAAGTACGTATACGTGTACGCATATGGTTGTACCGTTATAACAGCGAGGCGGTTATAATCCTCTCAGCTGGCTGGTGACGCTCGATTCCAAGGGTAAAGAAGTATCTTTACATTTTATTGGACATCTTTTCTTGGAAGCTGTGCTTGCGGAAGATCAAGTTTCAGAAACAAACGACGCGTTCATCGGATTCCTTTTTCGACTCATTCTTTCAGTGTAATTTCAGAGCATTGTGCTCGATAATCGATCTAAATGTTTATTAGCTCGTGTTTGAGTGTCCATTTTTTCCTTCGTATTGCTCAATACATAACTTATGCTTTTTTTCTACGATCATCTATGTAATAAACCGTAGCGTTGATTTAAAAACGTTAAAAGACAAAAATTTTCCATCCTATTATTGATATCCGAAACGCACGAGCAGAAATAGCGGAAGAAGATGTAAAACATGCGCTAACGCGTAAAAATTAATTATAGAATATACTTATTCTACGCCATTTCACATTTCACACACTTTCTTCCGTTTCTAACTATTCTAAAGCTACAGTTTACTCCAACTGTACAGTATGTACCTCGTATACACTTCGTTATATTAACCTATTTAAAAAAAATGACTCAGTTACAACAAGACAATACAAAAGGAATTATAGAGTACATCGGCTTAATGTTCGTTAAACGCTTGTTTTTCATTTTGATTCTAAAACGTAAGATATCCAGTATTAGTTCCCAGGGAAATTATCGTACCTACACTGTATATATACTATCTTACATTCTGTTGTATCAACAATCTCTGGTTCACAGGAATGCGAGCATATCGGTAGACTTGCAGCGTTAAAACGATTAATTGGCAGCATTCGTTACCTCATTAAGAACGAATACTTAAAAGATACGGTGCCTTAATCGTGCGTTGGGATTCGTGGAATCAAATGCACGCATTCACGCGCACGCGTTCCCGCACGCTAATGCCTTCTATCGAATACAAACGCGTTCCTTTGTGTGTAAATTTGTGCAAGACCACCGATGTTCTACACAGAACTTTATGAAAAAACAAAAAATTCTTTTTAGCATCTCCTTTCCCGGCTATTCCACGTCCCTTCCCTTGGAGCATTCAACACGTGGTTCGAGTTTCAGCGAAATAATCCAATGGAAAATGAAATAAGATCTAGAACTTTTAGAAAATTGTGTATTATTATTTAATTCAACAGAGCCTCTCTGTTTGATTCAGCGAAATATTTTATGCATTTTATGGACATGTTTGATTGAACGCGTTAAATATTTCATAAAACAGATACATATTTCTATGAAGATTATCTGAATTAAAATCTTCTTTCTAAATTTCATAGGCTCGGAGAATTAACATTCTAAGCGTACGGTAGCAGCTTACGCTGGATATTAATTCGATGCTAATTCAAATTCAACGGACGTTAACAGCCAACTATAAAATCCATTAAAGAGCAATAAATATTGAGCTAAAAGCCAATACTATTCGCCGATTGAGCGAGGAAAATAGTTCTTTCAGTTACCATACATCTAATTAACCAATAAATTTTCATCGATCGAACGCGAAAACGAGTCGAAGTGATTGCGTGTCTTCGGTTACGCACAACCAAGTATTTAATTTACTGCATCGTATATCTCATGAAAGTCACAGCATCGTGTACAAGTTGACAAGCATATATCGTTCCAGCTTTAATTGACACGTTAATTTTCTACTTACAGATCCTAACCCTAATTACGACACATTATAAAAGTCACTTAATTACTTCCACTGACATAAACCAGGGGTCAATGTTAATACATGATATGTTTTCTCAAATGCACGCACTTTGAGAACAGTTTTAAAGTCGAGGAATGAGAAAAATATTTTATGATACGAAGATTTATGTTCTTGGTTCAAGGTCTATTTAGCAAATGCTTTTTGCCGTTCAGCTTAAGCAAGTTCAATTTCTACAACTGGCAATATACACTTATACTTACGTAGTAATAATTTCACCGTAGAAATTTCAATCGTGAAATTGATGCTGTTATTCAGTACAGCGTGGCTCTACGTCAGATTTATAATTGGAATAAAGATTAATTTTCATTATTAAAATCGATTATTGTAGCACGCATATGCAAGATTAATTATCATTTCGATATAACAGGAATTTATTTATTCATTTATCTTTCTCGAGTATATCTATCTTCAATCGATCGTACATAATAAAATGTATCTTCTTCTCTGAATAAATATTAAGCAAGAAATCGAGCCAGCAACATAAACTCTCTATATTCAAATGCTATCTTTCATTATAGTTAGAGAATGATTTGTGTGTTGAAATCCGCCAAGAGAGCATCCTGTGCGTTAGCCTCTAGATACTAACCGTCCCTAACTTTCCTTAAAAATATCTTTAGTGTTTCATTATCCTAGCCAGTAACTCGTCTAGCTCGCAGGCAAATGCCTTATCTCCGGAAACTAGTTCAATTACTCAACAGTGCCGAAAGAGAATATCTGCAACATTGCAGATTGCAGATTATGTCACTGCTAAGTTTCTCGATGTTCCCTTGCCAACAAAACTTCACTGACGGATTACTAGCTCAAGGACGGCCAAACCAGAAGTATCTATCGTTTCGTTCCTCGCCATCAAGGGATGTTTCATTTTACGCTTCAGTAACACCTAGCTGCGCGTGTTCGATCCGTATGCAATCACATTTAATTTCAAAGCAACTGTAATTTACCATGCGAAACAGGGATTACTATAATTCCGTATACATTCGTTGCAATATTTGGAAAGTCAATTACTGTGTGCGCGAAAGTAATTTTCCACTGATGAACTATGCTCATAGAATAGTGTGTACTCTCGTTAGATGTTTGTCGTAATGTGTAAGGTAAAACTTCCAATTCTGAAATTAAAAGCGTCGTTTGTTATCTATGATAAAATTTATTTCAAGGAAATTTATTAAAAGTCTTTGTTAGAATGTTAGTACTCGGTATGTGAAAATGAAATATTTCAGCAATAATACTGAAAGGATGTTTAGTTGAATTTAACTCTGTTCAGACTAATTGGACAACGTGTTCTAAAGTAACTTTTTAAAAAGTTACTAAATCGTTATAATTTTTCTGACATCGCTGGTACTTGAATTTCATGAATAAAATTACATAGGTATTCTATTCTGAAAATTATGCTTAACCTACTTTTTCAAATTTCAGTGAATCGTAGTCCGTATTATTACGTTATTGTTATCGTTGTTAAAAGGAGAATCTGCCTCGAAGAATTAAATTTGTTTTCAGATTTCTATTTGTAAATGCTACTAAAACTTCGAACGATTTAGAAACATAGAGCCAGCGCAATTTTATTTATTTCATTTTCTACTACGAACATAAGAAACTCTAGTGAAATTAAAAAATTTAATACCCACTTAATATCAACGAATAACGCACGACAGCATTTCAATATTGCAACGTTATTTCAAGATTCTGCCGTATCAAACCAGGTTTCAAATAAATTAATGGAGGAAACCTGTTGTATCATTTTCAATCATGTCACTCTTGTTAGGAGCTTACGCTGTTTCTAAGGTCACCAGCGGGTTTGCATCCGGTCAAGGGCGATAAGATTGATTTCACTGGTCTTTACGAACTCTACGAAGCCATCGAAGGAAACTAGTCTTGTTCGCAATTTATACGGCTTGTTAGCCACAGCGTTAATATTACGTGACGTTCGACCCTCCTGCTAGATGCATTTTTTCGCGAGGAAGTAATATCGCGGTACTCGTTAATATTTTATTGATGCACTCTCAAATCGGCCAGCGCATCATTCTGAATTGTCACGTTGAAGATTTAGCTACAATATTCATAGTTCCCGTAGCTTACCATCTGCTCAGTTACATATTTATCATAGACCGCAGTTTAGAAGTTTCAGGAAATAAAGATCACATTTTTCAGTAGCAGAAGATTGTTTCAAATAAACTGTTACGACTCATGAGTGATTCTGGATGATTGGTGCTTATGGAAGTTTGCATTTATGTCTCGCTAAAATTATCATCGGAGAAGCGATCAAGTTGTAGGATTTCGAGTGATACGAATATTAGAAATATCAGAAATAATTGTTATGTGATAATTATACCTGGATTTAACACTCTATTCGAGGACTGCATTGAACTACGAGAAGACTGTGAATATGAACGATCGTGATTGAAAATTATACGATTGTGATTATAAAATACACGACTATAGTTGAAAGTTACGAAGTTATATAAATCGTTGATCGTCTCAGTAAATTTCTATTGTAATGACAAATTTTGTCGATTGCCATAGTACCTTGAAACGATGGACCGCAAGTATTCGTTGAGTTGAATTCTTCCCTTTTGCTCGATTAGCCAACGAATTGGAATGTTCCCGGACTAGAACGATTTTTCCCCTCGTTGAGTTAAATTTCATGAAATTTTCCTACGCTCAAGATCCTTTTAGTACCTTGTATTTTTAAGTAACCGCTAGCAGAAGAAGGCCATCATTGCCTCATTTGATAGAAGGTTTATCGACAATAACATTATGTCTTCCGGTTACTGCGAGTCTAGTCGTAAGATATCGCGTCGGTTGACTTTTTTATTCGCAGTCGATTGAACAGACAAGTGGAGCAAAGTTATTAATACTACTTATCATAGAATATTTCTCGTACATCAAATTGATAGAAGCTGGCCTTTTTTTAACGTCGACTGTCCACAAGGTCGAAAACATGAAAGTAAAAAGGATTTCCAACGAGTCTATAAATATTTTATCTTAAGAAATAAATGAAAGACGCTTCCTTGTATTTTTCTTCGATGAGCGATGGAATCAGAGCGTGAGTATCGCGTCACAGCTAAAGATTTTTCTTACATATAACGATAAGACTATTTTATCATTTAACACGGCGCATCGAAGCAATTATTTTAATAATGCTGCTAATGGGATTGCTGCATTTTTATTTTTTTTTTTTTTTTTCTATGTTTCAAGGAGAAATTCATTGAACAATTAAACGAATAAAGGGATAAAATTCTCACTACGACTACGTTAGAATAGTTACTGCTATTGTTAATTAATTAAATTATGATAGCTCTATTGAAAAAAAGAAGAGAACACGTAATTCCAACTGCGCCGTATTTTAATGAGAGCAAGAGGATTAATCGTTCTTCGAGTTAGAACGAAAAGAATTTCTTTCTTATATCGAATCGCAAGAATCGTTCGCCACCGGAGAGGAGTATCATCCGGTAAGCACTGCGATGAACGTTATCGATAACAGTTATCTCTGGAACAGTGTACGAACAACGTTTGCTTCCGCCCTCGCTCAATTAGCTACACAGTTCGTACAGAACGACCAGTTTAAATGTGCCACACTTGTTTACCCCCTTTTCGCAAATTGAATGTTCTCATTCATTAAGCGTCTATTTCCCTTCGACTAGAACAGTGTATGTGTGTGTGTGCGTGTGTGTGACAAAAGAGAAAGAGAGAACGGCAAATATGATCGCGACATACATATAACGCGCGCTTTGTTTAACACGTTTCACGGTCTGTTTCACGGGCCGTTTCACTGAATTTCGTACGATTACTCAGATACACTATTCCAGTGTTATAAAACGATATATACACTATGAAGTGTTTAAAAGATTGCGGATTCGCTTCTCCGAATGAAAACGCTATATTATGATGCAAACGTGACAGTTACTGGAAGCTGTCCAAAGTTTTAGTTTAACGCGACGTGTAATCGCGAAGAAATATTGATAGCGACGATAAATCTAAGAGCGAAGTAATTATGCTAGTCAGTCTTAAAAGGTGACTTTGTTGATGAAGACGCGGTCGGAGCCACTCAACGCGACTTGGCTTCTTTCTTCGTATTTAATTAACGACTGAATTACCGCTGGCATGTCACGTACAGAGAGAGGTGCGAAATGATGTAGTTTCCACTCAAGGATGATAAGATTGATTCGCCTATCCCTTAAGCCTCTTGTAAAACCATTGAAGGGCTTTAAGTAATCAATATCGCACGAAAACGGGGGAGTTACGAGGGGGGGGGGACGGCGGGTGAATCTCATTACCCTCTGCAGCTAAGGCCATTGTGCAGCTGAACTTCATTATCCGGACTAATTATTTCAAAGTTAGTCGAACAGTTCGCCACAATGTAATGGCGAAGGAAACGGTCTTAGTGCCGCGAGGTTTGCAGCTAGACCAAAAAGGAACAAGAAGAAGAAAGACCGACTATGCAAGAGAGAACATAATATCTCTTGGTATAAGGATCTTGCCTTTGTTGCCATTCATTAGGGTAATTACAGGAACCGATTTTCTCGCAAATACCACCGCGCAACCAGGAATTGAATATCGGTGTGTGGAAGATCGCGGCTACTGAATACCGAACGCGCGCTCCTTGAAACACTTAGGTATTCCTGTTTCCTAATGTTCTATCAACAATCTTACTTACATTGCACATACTGATTTCGATGTCGTTATTTGAAAATTATTTTATTTCTATCTGAACATATATCTGAACATAAATAAGAATACAATGTGAGAGATCATCCGTCATAAAGATAGAAGCGAATTACGTTTCTAGGTGTATCACAAAAACAATCGTGCGGCCACCCTTTTACGGTTCGAAACGAATCGCCAGCACCTCCTAGCAAACTGCCGCGAAGAGTTCTCTTTTTGCTTGCCTCTCGAGTGGTACACCGTGGCAATCGTAGAAATCAACCGGCATCTAGTCAACGGCAGTCCTTTCATTTACACCACGATGTCGTAACAAGGTAATACGCTTTTTGATTGAAAGCACAAGGGAACAGAGCTGTCCGCGCGAGTATGAGGATAACGTCTTGCGCGTCGTACGTATGTGTACGCACTTCCGTTCCTCGCAGCGATCAATTATTGCAAATCCGGCGTGTGCAGGCGCACCAAGGGAAGAACCGAAAATTCCCTGCGAGTGGGCGAAATCATCCAGGTGGAAAATTGTTTTGCCGCCATTCGCGATACGTAGAGTGGATAGGTATAACCGTCGCGGATTGGACTTATCGATTTTATTGAGAATACAACGCTGTTCGTCGGAATACGATCCGAGGGAGCGGGATGGCGGGATAGATGCCTCGTCCAGCAATCGGCGAGACGTGAAAACGCGAAATGGAAAAATTTGAGGCCAGGTTGGCCCGATCAGGCTGGCGATGGTGGTGGTAGTAGTAGAGTTTTCGCGTTTAATTGAAAAAAAGAGGACAAGCGGGGGCCAAACCTCTCGAAAGGATCCGATTTAGAATTTCTGCCGGTGCTCCTCGATACCTCCCAACAGCCTCGAATCATTTTTATTCGGTACAGGCTCTTCCCTAGCATCGCTGGGGCGGCGTTTTGCGACGGGACGACCTATGAGGTCCTCAACGCGCGACAAACCGTCACTTCTCTCACGGGAATTTTCAATCCACGCTTCTTTGAACGTCGACTGCGAGATAAATCACCAGCTTTTTTCATTCGCGCCACATCCGAGTAGAGGGTAGATTCGATTCCCCCGACCGAATCTCCCGATCGAGCGAAATTAAAAGGATCACTTGTTCATCTTCTCTACCTACTGAACCTCTGTGTGTCTGTCGCGCGCGATTGACTCTCTGTCGTGACTCTGCTTGACGGCGACAATAAAATAACGAACGCGCGTGAAATACAGCGATAAATTAGAACGGTAGGATCTAAACGGCAAGGGAACTGTCATTCGTGAGAAATTACGTACCTTGGTCGAGTGTCGTCGACTGGGACGGTTGGCTGATGGAACCAGGGTAGATCGACGACAAGACGTGGTGGATCTCGCACGCAAGATAGACTGTCGTAGCACTCGGATGGCTTTCTCTCCTTTACTCTTTCTTCATTTGTCTCTTCTGCTCTCTCTCTTCTTCTTTCTCTCGCTCTCTCGCTCTCTCCCTCGCGTGCCCTTGGACTTGAGCCCCGTTCACGGCCACAACCAACACAGAAATGCTGGGATTGCAAGGCGTGCGGCCACTTTTCCTGCCGGTACCACCAGGTGGGGGGATGTGCCCGGTTGCTGTTGGCAGGTGGAATGCTCAACATCACCGCAACGTACTCACGAATTATTAGTGCGACGGGACGTCCTGGAAAGGGAGAAGGAGAAGAGGAGATGGTGGTGTGTTTGCCTGGATAGGTAGAGGGGGCAAAAGAAGCGATACTTTGGAGGGGATACTAAAGGGAGGAAGGCCCCCGCGATTCGGCCAACTCAACGTGTGATTTCAAGTACGTTCACCGGCACTGCGCTTCCGCGGTTTCGCGGAATGAGCCTTTTGGGTTCCTGGCCTTGCCCGCCTTCGCTTTTAAGGTCTTTGGACGCTAAATGTTGCTGGTTCCTCACACGCCTCGCTCAACTTATCATCCCCGTCGTCTCGCCTCCTTATGTCAGCGGGTACTAATTATTTTTTCAATTATTTTCCTCGTCAGTAGCTGAAATTTCTTTTGTAGCCATTTCCGCGTGCGAAAGAATAAAAGTCATTTGCAGCTCGTCCATTTTTGAGCATTGAGGATCGTTCCGTCGGATTCAATTTACCTCGTATAATTGCCAATTACATAGTTAGTTAGTATAAACATCTGGTATAATGAAAATTAAGATTTTTTTTCGTTTCTTAGTTCGAGATTCCGGAGCACTTGACGAAAATAGCGCGCTTTAAAAGAATAGGGATTATAATTTTATCGTGTTATTTGGTTTTTGTTCCCTGTTGCTTAATGGTGTTTGATGGTCGTCGTTATTTTCACAGTTAGCAAAATGACTAAATAGGAGATATCCTTAAAGAGGATATCCAATAGGAGGTTTCCTTTCTTTTTTGCTGTAGCTAAACAACGTTTCACGTTTCTTGCTTTAATGTTGCACTTGAAATTAAAATTTACTTTCAACCCGTTTTCGTTGCCGTTAGTTTCTCGTGCACTTTGGGTAAATGGTTCGTAGACGTCGGAATATGTAATAGAGCGATAATACGGTACCCGAAGATTATGATGAACGGTTCACTGTTTCTTTAATTACAGTTAACGTAACATACTTATGACACACAGTGTCAATTTGTAACTTTTACGTCCTTTCCAGTACTATAAATAATTTCAAGTTTTTGGTTTGATAAATAACTTTCATTTTTATTCTTCTTTTTACTAATTTCTTACAATTTAAATGTGGATATTTATTGGCACAATTAAAAAAAAAATAGGGAATTTAATTAGAGTTTGTTTTACCTATTAAAGATTCTAACGAGTATTCTACTTGCGATATTTTCTAAATTTTTGCACATTGTATGCATTCTGTGCAATTATAAAGAACTTGTTATATCATATTTTCTCGTGTTCTACCATTTTTCCCCATTTAACGCATTTTTTAGCCTTATACGAAGATCGTAATCTATAGAGACGATGTTCAGCGGATATGGTGAATGTGATCAAACTGACCATTCAATTGCCGTGTGAGTTTTGCTACATGCGGTCGCGCATTATCATGCAATGGAACCACATCCTTGCAATTGATATGCGCACAACGTCTTTCCTCAAGTTTTTGCTGCACTCATTCCAATTTCTGGATGTAGGTACGTGTTACGATTTCAAGTTTATTTTCGTTCAATTTTACAAATTGCAAGGATACATCTCTTCCATTAGTGTCTGTATTAGTATCTGCCCAGTAGCTATTGCAATTTCCCATTTTAAAAAGATGAAAACAGTGACGCTTCGACGAAGAAGATGCATCCATTCGTTGGATATACAGACTCTGTCTATATTGCATCACTTATGACGTTGTATTAAAACTTTGCATTAATTACAATGTTCTTCTAACGTTTAATTTCATGTCACTGAGAGTTTTGGTTATAGGATAATTTGGAAAACAGCTTAATCCTTTTTGTATAAATTCCATATCGTAAGTGTCATCGTAACTAACGCAATTATCAGTACCTATTTGTGTTCTATAAACAGTAGAAAAAATTCATTTCTTGTATTTGATACCAGTAATTTAGAAAATCTTATTAATAAAGAAATAATTATTTTCTTTCGTTTTATTATACTGGCAATTGCTGTTGTGCCTAGTAAATGATCTTGCTCCAGTTTATCTTTGAAGATCAGGCCTCTCGAATGAAACTTTAAAAACCATTTACGCATTGTTCGATGTTGTTAGGTGGTCACGTAATCATACGCATTAAAATATCTTTCTCAGTCGTCGTTAATTTCTTGTATAAATTTCCGGCGACTCATACGAATGTGTTCACTTTCAAGTTTTCCACTATTTTTGATTCGAAATCACACTTGAAACACGCTGATTAGCTTCAGATCACTGGCCAGAAAATTACGAGCGCGTATTTATCAGAGAAATAGAAAAAATATTACCTGCAATGTGCCACATAGGTTTCTGCAAGAATGCAAATTTCCTTTAGTCACAGTGCAAGTTATTTATAACTCAACTTAATAGTTCAATTATTTACAATTAGTTGCACTAAAGTTTAATCGATATGCACCGGTTTATCGTTCTCTCGCAGGGTGTATTATAGAACTTCTATAGGCCGCATTACGAACGTTTCCTCGTGATTGATTTATTACAATGTAATACTGCTTTATCTTCCATAATCATTCCAGTTTTCTCTGTCCAGTTAAACGCGGGGAAGTTGATCCTAACAAGCTTACGACTTGAGCATCGACTTCGTTTGCCGAACTACGTATTTGCATTACTTCCCGGTCGACAACTTTCGAAGTGGAAAAAAGTCGATATAATTTTCATATACAGTTTTCAAATGAGGATTTTAGTAGAAAAGTAGTAGGATAAAATATTTAATCTTAGGAAACTGTGGTCATGGTAAATTTTAATAGTGTGCCACGAAGGATGAAGACACGTTGCTGTATGTGGTCGTAATAGCATGTAAATTCATGAAATCCCGTAGATATCGTAAATACGTATCCTATATTACATATCGTCCCCTGTAATTACCTTGTCCTTGAAAAAAAATTTTAGTTGTACTACTTTCCTTAAATTCCTTGCGTGATAGTAATAATTGATTCTTCTATTTATTGTGCAAGTTCTGCGAGATATCTTCTAATTATGTTCTCTCTTCGATATTAATAAACGTATCCGACGAAGACAGAGAAATTGCACGAGCTACTAAGATTAAGAACAGATACCATCAGCACAAGACTTAAATTGAAAAATTCTTTTCACAAGTAACGAAACAATCAACTGTCAAAGAACTCATGGCAATTATATCCTCCGCGTTCGCAACATTGTCTATAACAAATAATTGTTCTCCGCGGGTACTCTTCGCACGTTAATTTCCAAAACGCGCGATACTACTTTATCGTATCAAAGTATCTCGATGAAAGAAAGCAATAGCGAGAGAACTAGAGAATCTTCTGACCATAGACACACGTCTTATCCTTTCTCATTCCAATTCTGTAATTACGTTTCGATGCGATCTGGATGGGTCGTAGATGGCGTAACACGCAGAATACGTCGAATGAATTGCCATACTCGTATTCGCCGCGCGTCCCGATATTATCATCGGGTAAAATAATATCGCAAATGATTGCCGGTGAACGTGATCCCGTTCTTTAAGCCCGGCGTATGTACCGCATTAAAATGTAGTAAAACGGATGCCATAAATCTTCGAGCTACTTCGCGGCTGCGCACACACCGCGCTAACGTTAAACGTTCAGGAAAACGTCAAGTGGATCTTGTCCGAGCAACCTGTTCGGAAGCTTTTCATGCGCGTTGAATCTTGGCTACCACGAACTTGACTCACACTCGTCAAGGAATTGTCATGGATCTCTTGACCGTTTGCAAATCGCGCTGCTGCTGGCTGCTGGGTATTATCCCTTCCCCCCTTGAAGGCTCAAGCGACTTAATAGTCCTGGGAACTGTCATCGAGGAACAAGCACACAGAGAACATGTGGAGCAATGAGATTCGCGTCATCGTTTTAAAGATACAACCATGTGTTAAGTAACAGAGGCTATCAAGATATACGCGAACAGCGTAATAGTTCGGAGACGTAGCCAGCGCGTTCGTTTGATTCCGTTCCGGCGTTTCGAACTGGTTACGCTTCACATCGTAGCCAACATTCTAACGGGCATTTCTATTAGCAGCCAGTCGCTTCTTAGGGACTACGATTAATTTCGCCGAGCTTAAGACAAGTAATACGATTCGAATCCTTTCAGTGTGAGGCGAATGAAGTTAGCTGATAGGTTTATTAAAATTTATGTCGCATGGTGAGCTGCTAGGCGAGTGCGTTGTTTGTTGAAATTCCTTTGGGAGAAGATATTGGGACAAGCAATGCAATTTGAATGCTTTGATGGTAAAATGAGTTTATGGGAATTTACGTAGGATCGCGAGTTATTAGTTGAGTGTATTTTTTTGTTGAAACGTGGAAAAATATATTGGATATAATCCTTGATCAATGCGATTCTTTAATCGCGTACACCGATGACGCTACAGCTGAATCTTCATTACTGTAATTATAATTATAATTATAATTATAAACTATAATTATGATTATTGGTTTAATAACGTTGTAAATGGTTGGAGTACAATGTAAGGAATACAAAATACAATGTTATTGTTTAAGAAGAATCGAAAATTCATGTCAACTTATTAATACTGATATTAGGAGGAAATTATGAGCTAAATTAAAATGTATTTAATCGTTGATAAATTAAGACGATGTTTAATATGCTAATATGATAGATAATATGCTAATTTCATCCAGGATAGGATTGACATTTATTATATTATATGTACAATATATGGAAAAGTTAATGGAAGGTATATATATCGGATAACTGATACTTCTACTCGAAATTTTTCCTTATTTCTAGAGATATCACTTAGATAACTGTACGTTCAGCTTTGTCCACTAATTTAAAGGAAGTAAACAATTCTTACGCAATGCAGTTATCTAAGATTGATTTAGTTATATCCTTCATCAGAAGATCACGTAATCAGAGACGCTAAAAAGATGGAAGATACGATACGAGATAGTTTCTAGCAGAATTAAATACATCCTATACAACTACATGAAAGATCGCTTTCATCTTCATCAGATATAACGAGTACGAATCTTTTGAGTAATTATTGCATGCAATTAAAATTTCATTTTGTCGATTATCTCATAAAATCTAACTTTTAAGGATGGATCGTTGCTTTTTATAGTACGCATGGACGTAACAGTTTACTTTATTGATTGATTGCGTAAAATCCAATTTTTAACGAATCATAGTTGCCTTGTATAGTATTTATTGGTGAGCATAGAAAAATTCAGAATTTGCTATTACAAAATGTTAGTGGAACGTGTGGGTTGGCGTTATTGGATATTTCCTTATTGCACCAACTTTTCTTGCACCCACGTTCAAGAGTAATGGCTGCACGTTTCGCTTAGAAATGTTACGGTATATTATATTAGAATATTCACACACTATTTTAAGGATACGAGAAATGTGGTTAAGCAGACTATTACGGGTGTTGATATTTTGTTTTATTATTTTTGCTCGAAACATGTTAAACTAGTCAATCGTAACGTTTTCTTTTCCGATTCAACAGTTCTGCACTTTACTGTTAATTGTCATAACGGCGTTTGGGATATTGCCAAATTTCTGCACAATATCGAGTAATCATTTTTACTTTCAATTTTTATGAGACAAATTGGGAAATCAATGTTGGATCAATACTGGTAAATAAATGAGTTTTCAGAGAACAAAATAATAAAGGCATTTTAATTATAAATTATAAATGAGTTCTATATACGTTAAAAATTGGTTGCAAATACATTGAGTCTAAACTACTTCAATTGTAGAATTGAATAAGACAGTAATCGTGTTAAACAATATAGCAGTCGGATTTTATTCATAATTTGCAATTGTCTTACTATAGTAATTCATTGTATCAGTTAAGTCAAATTAAACAGTCTATAAACCTAATAAAGAATGAGTTTCAATTTGAAAATATTTGTTACTGTTATACGTATGAAAGTGTTGTTCACTTCTATAAATATTTCTATAAAAGAATAAAAGTCAGAGAAGCTATAAATCACAAGCTTAGAGCCACATTGTTTTTAAATTTCCACTACGGACAATAATGTTCTAAATTTTAGAAATTTATAAGAAAATGTCTCACACAAGCTACGATACAAAGCCAACAGTGAGGAACGAAGAAATTGTTAGCATATCTTTGTAGATTTACTGTTGCACGTTACGAATAGTGTACTAAAGACGAAACTAAAGTGTCATAAGTCTTCCGATAAAACGGAACAAATGTTACAGTACTTTCTACGATGCTATAAACATTTTCTAAAGAACACTTGCTTGAAGAAGTTGCTTCATGTTATGGGATGTTAGAGGTTGTATTTAACATGCGCCGATCTTCGCTGTCCAAAAACATTAACTTTCTGGCGATTTACATACAAAAATGGTACTTTTATTATAAGGCATTTAAATAAATTTCAGCGCTCTTAATATTCTGAGCACGATTCGCGCAGTTGTTAAGAATCAGTGGATATCAAATAAATCAGAAACCTTATTTCTCGATATGGTTAATATATTCGTCGGCGGAATCCCTCGGGCTGTAGACTGTAGATTGCTTATTCGTGCAGCGCTGCAACCATAGATGACAAGTAGCTGTAATCGTATCAAAGCACACACGCGCGTGTGCGTAGGCGTAGATAATCTAAATAAATATTGCAATATGACAAATGCGCTAGTGTATCAGTGATTTTATTTGATGCCCAGGGAAATGGGAAATACATTCATAAATGTTAACTAGTTCAGATTAAAACGATTATAAACTGTATTTCATTTGTTAGGCTCATAAAACTCGTTTATCTCTGTTTTACGAAACTGATTGCGAATGTTTTCGGATTTATAGGAAATTTAAAGGTGAAAACATGCACAGGCTGCACATACCACGGTAAAATATACAAAATATCAAATGTACAGTACTTGTCTACTAATATTCAATGAAAATTGATCTTTTGCCCTGTTCATTTATTTTCATCCCGTCAAAAATAATCGAGTGTGCATAGTACGTACATTTCGACATATTCGTGGCCTACATCACTTTAGACATTCATATTACTATGTTCTTGATTATATTTATGTTAGTTATTTTTCTATATTATATTTATATTGTAGTCATATTTCTCCTATATTGCAACGCGCATATTTCGTGTGCAATTTTTCAATTATATTGTATGAATTGACTCTAAACAATCATGAATTCTTGTAAATAATCTTCGTACAGCGACTACAAAAAATGTTCGCACACATCCTCACTTACCAATGAGACGTTTCTTTTATCAGCTTCTACATTTCATTTACATACCAAATTTTCTTATTCGTATGAAGAAATATTATTAAATGACGAAATTTAATACGGACTAATTAATTGGTATGCTAAGGCTACAATAAATACAATGTTATACCATGTTTTCTTTGTAGTTACTGTGTCTAATTAATCATATGACATGGATGTTTTGCATGGAGTTAGAGAGGCAAACATGTCATACACAGAAAAGAATTGTTATTCTATTATCCGCGTATCAAACTACGTTCAATATGTCCGAATGTATACGTACGTTGAAACTTGCTATGGTGTTTAATAGGATATGTTGGCACGTATGTAAATTGGTAGCGCAAACGATTCGCGAATCGACACCGTACGAATAACTGTGACTATAATCGCATAAAGCGGGGCTGGTTAGAACGCGGAAATGTATGAACGCGTTGTTAAGGGTGCGCGTAACAAATGTACGTACGGTTTAACGACCAGAGGACTCATTCTGAAACCAACTAGAAGGGACGTTCTGCAATTTGCAACGCGACCTGTCGGAGATAAATGTCTCGCATTGTTGCCCAGCTCGAGTGTTTCCAGCAAAAAGCCAACGGGGCTCTGATGTCACCGCTGGAATCCTATAAGCAACCGATTACAACTTGGTGACAGTTCGTTACGCACTTTGACGCAATTACCGCTCAACCGACAATCAAATTTTCACCACAAAGCGAGTGGTTCGATTAACGATAGTGGCTGGCATTTATAATCGTAATTTGTTTCTTATCGATCACATTTATGCTGCTATTTATCTAACTGATGGTATGCAAATGAGGTGTCGAGAGGAAAACCGCACTCCTTGGTTAAAACGTTCTGTTTAGCATTTTTCCATTTTTCAGGATATTTTGAAGTACGTATTTGAAATTCCTCGTGCTTTTAACGTTTTAAGTAAAGTTATACACTCTGCAGGTCGTTATGAAATAACGGCTGGATTTTAAATTGAACGAAGAAAAGCAGATAGTAGAAGGAAAATAACAGAAGTTCGGTCTTTTTCAATTTTGAAATGTTAAAGAAGAGTAAAAAGAAAGGGCTGAGAATCAGATGGTGCCCGTATGCTATCTTTGTAACTGCAAATTTCAATGTTATTATAATACGGCGCGTAATTTATTCAAGCATTGCGTAATTTTTGTTTCATACCATTGGAACCTAATTATCGGTTGGACAACGATATTCATTATCACATACTTTAAGTATTGATTTATGTGTCACATCGCTGAGAAAAAAAAACTGAAAAGGGTATTTCCATTTTATCCTTTCTTGGCTGGCAGCACCCTACTTTTCATGTAAAAGACCTCGGTAAATCTTACATACGAGACAACATTTTGCTCCTATGTTTAATAATTTTCAGAGAAAACACCATATAACATTCTAGATAGAACCCCTTGCACGCCATTGCCCGTTTCACCTTGGATAATATAAAATTTCATGAAAAAGTGCTATGCAAATGCTGCGACGTAGTATTAAATCAAGTAACCGAGATGCTTTGCAAAAATCGGCAAATTATATACGTAGAAATTAAAAAGTCGAATATTCTCAGCGTACTTGCACTCATCATCAACCTGTTCCTAGCTATTATTGTACAATATAAGCCTTATCTGTCATTTTTCAATCCTAAATATACATGCGTCGTTGCACTTGCAGAAAGATGTCGTATTCTTTGAATTGTGCATTTTCTTATATGCAAAATTCTTTTTTACCCTTAAGGTCTATAAGACTTTTTCAGTAACAGTGCAAGTTGATGGCCGCGGATCCTTTTTAAATTAGAAACCTAACAAACAAGTGGAATCGAATGTTTTGTTCTTATTCAATACCAGTTGAAGAGTAGAAAAATGATTTCTTTCAGCGATAATGTTAAAGCGAAATTCGCATAGGGTGAAATTTACCCTTGATAGTCTCGAAAGGTGAATAATAATAAGAAAAAAATCGTAATTTCTAACGTTGTCTCTGTCATCATATGTAACTGAAAAGCACTTATGTATATAGAATATTATATTTATTATATTATAGTATTATACTTATTTATTTAAATAGAATTCTTTATACATATACATATATCCGTAAATTCGCCTTATAAAGATGTATTACAATCCGAACAAGTTATTTGTAAACGAAAGTGAAAATTGCAAAATAGAATGAAACTCCTTTCATAAAATTCACGATGCCATCATATCATTAAGATATATTTATAGCGATGCGTAGTATATTCCCTGTTTATTTGTTTTCCTGATAGCACATAAAATGCGAAGATATCTATCAATGATTTACATGGGAAATAATTACCAATTTAGGAACATAATTCAGTATACTGTACGATGTAACGGTGCATACAGTAAATACTATGTAAACTATTCTTGAAATGCGATTACTCGATATAGAATTGAAACCTGAGTATGAAATAATTAACTCTCGACATAAGATAATTGACCGACTGGTTAAATAGTAATTATATCCCAATTTGAATATATTAAGCGATGACTGACTGAGTAGTGAATATAATTACATGTTGATTAAGTCCTACTAAACAAGCGTTTCATTGTTAGTTAAAGAGAAAACCACTTGAATGATGTTAAAATGCAACATAAATACCGGAATGAATCTAAATGAACTCGAATTTTCTCATAGAAACTATTTCCTGTTTTAATTAAAGTACATGCTATTTATATATCAAAACTGTTTAACAAGTAATTCATCAGCAAATCACATAGATCTATCATGAGTGCCTGAACCCCTTCATTTATTTCTCACGAGTGGGAAATGCTCGTTTGTTTTGAGCGGTGCTGTTGAATAAAATTTTTCGCTGTTCGTATAATTAGATTGTAGATCTTTAGAAAGTTCACATAACGTTCAAAAATATACAGAATGTTTACAGTAAAGTTGTGTTTGCAATATTGGAAATTTAAAGAATAAAGCAAATCTCTGAATTAAAAGCTGTTTTCAGGGGGATTATGTTTTTGCATTTAAAAAAGACACAAAAATTAGAAAATTAATAAAAATATACTCATCGCGTTTTCCTTCTGTTATTTTCATATGAATTTACATAAGAATCCACAGTCTAGGTATAATTATTTAGCTCAATCAAGGGCGTAAAATACTAATATAAATAAGCAATATGGTTCGTTTGGAGGGACTAGACGTGTCAGAGGCAATGACTCAATGTTACAATTAAGTCAGTACTGCTTTACTCCGATACAGTACCGTTAACCAGTCGACGCGAATCGTATAATTAGCACGTTGATGCCGTAAAAAAATTGGAAATCGTACGGGGAAGAGCTTTTATTAAAACGGTGTATTATAATACGAAGCAGCGATATAATGCATTAGTGCAGTTTTAACAGGATGTTACTATATGTATCTCGTAAATGTTCTTCTTTCCTGGTAATAAATATAATACCAGGTCGGCTAGTGAACAACACTCATCAGCGAACAGTAATGTCAATTATTGCGTTAACAAGTGGCAGCATACGAACTTTTCTTTCTATATTAATTACGTCGAAAATAAGGATATTAAAAGTTTCTTTCGTTCTATAGGAGAAAAATTGTTTATGGACATGTTAATGCACGTTGATGACATAGTCGTAGTTAATTCAGTCACCTCTGCCGTATCTATTCTTGTAACGTATCATAAATATGTTTCAAACAAGCTGCTGGACGATGATGTCTGGGTCATTCTGTTGAATTATACGATTTCACTTTTTAAAGCGGTAAAGGTAGCATATTATAGAATTTTATTTGGCTTATCATCGTCGTTGAATCTTTATTACATTATGAAAGCCACGAAGCCATGAAAAAGTTATGAAACAGTAATTATGGGCGTTATAAAATTTTCAGAAGTATATTAAATAACGATAATTACAAAATGAAATGTCATCATTAATACGTATTTTTTGTCTGGAAGATCACAATACGTTACGTGGAACATCTTGGGTGGGTTGTCTTGTTAAGTTCAGTGGTTAAACCTCGGTAGGAGATTAAGACAATTACAATGAAACGCTAATAATATTAATTCTTTCGCTGCGTCGCAAATATATCGACTAATCCTTTGCTAGAAACATATGTACGCGTTATTTGTAACTTGGATTCGTTATGCAAGAATTTATCATATTGCACAAAGTATTTCAATATTCACGCATAATATGTTTTCCCCGTTTCAAAAATTTCTTCAATTCCAAGCATATTATAGCAACAGCTACATATTATTAAATATGTATTATCAATTAAAACTTTAATATTAAAATACATATTCAAAATACAGTGTGTAGAAAATGAAAGATCTCATTTCGAACGAAGCGAGCATTTTCGATTTCCGATTTCCGTTAAAGCCGTATTGCGATCGTGGCTAGTATGTCAACCCTATTTACAATTCCTCTGTATTTTCTGGCACTTGATTGCGAACAGTCGAAGGGATACAATAGCCATCGCACACGCCCACTCTTTTCCAAACAAATCGAAAGACGATAGAATTTCTTTCGGCCAGTTTACATTCGAGACCCCAGATCCCGGCTCGCCTTTACAACGACACGAGGGACAATATTTACGTGCACGCGATCAAATTTGTCCACTAGAATAGGAATAAAAGAACGAAAATAAAAACGAAAAAAAAAAAAAAAAGAAAATGGAACCAGCAGAAAAAAAAATAGCCGTCAACTAACAAGGCCTTTTGAAGCCGGCGGTGTTTATAACATCATTAACTTTCGCACAACAACCGGCTGCCCTGTTTTCATTAGTTTGTTGGCACATGGCACATACTATCGATGCAGTGACACTTGCCTATTGTGTTGTCCGAGTGTAGTATTGATTTGTCGGGTAGTACTAACACTGTTCGCTTTTCGCGTGGACGCGGACGTTTTTGATGTTGCCGAACCGAAGCTTTATGTACATTTATATAGCGCCTGCTTGATACGTCCTATCTGCGTAATTCAACAAAAAGCAGCCGGAATCCGATGTAATAGTTTTATCCAGCTTTGACGTACGCCAGTGTCCATTGATCTCGTGAAATTGTCGAAAACCGATTTAAAAAAAAAAAAAGAAACAAAAAAAAAGAGAGAAAAGACACTTGTGCATGATTGGTGTTTTACGTGTCGGAAATACGCGTGTATCGCCGTGAGTTCCTATAAAGTAATTTTATAATCCAACAATTGTTTCGTCGGGGATGAAACATTATCTTAATATTGATTGCGATTTTCGAAATTTTACATAATCGCCACTTTTCGTGAGAGTTATAAGAAATTGAAATGAAGATGTAGATTATGGAGTAAAGATACCGATTCTAGCTCCACCGTTTGAATGCCTTCAATCGTAAAATATTTTAACAGAGAAACATTATAATATAACATATGGCATGTGATATAACATTACTAAGCAAAATAAGTATATTAGATTCACTTTTACGATATAATGATTTGATAAACGAAATCAACAAGTAAATAATCTGTGCATGGTAACACGTTCGTGATAATGGATGAGAATAAGAACGTCTGTACTTAAGGGCTTCAAGCATTGTTTCCTCTTCTCGTTTTCTTCATTTTGATTGAATATTCCATATATTTTTGACTCTGCCAATTTAGCTTTTTATAAATATTGTATTAGCAACATTACCAGATTAAACGGACAATTCGTACGTAATTAGTCACGCAGTAAAAATTAAGTCATCAGGTGCTGCTATAACTGACAGACGTGAGTAGTGTAAATACAAGGAACCGAAGTGATCCTGTGGCAAGGAGTGACGCAAGAAACGTTTCCTTTTCTAATACCCTTAGGCTTAGAAACGGGATTTTGTGCTTGTAAATGGCCTTACAGTCGTAAATAATAATACGGCTCAGGCAATAGCGGTTTCGGTTGTTGGAGAAACGACGCGAGAATCGAGCCAATATGAAACCGATACTCAAAAAGGTAGTGAAACCGTAACCAGACCCGATAGAAACGAAAACCGACCCTGTTTATAACAGTTACAACAACATTTTCGTTCTTTGCAAATGTTTCGATTTCATGAACGTTAATTGAAATATCGAAGCGATTACGTTAATGACATCGAAGATGAGTATGGTTTACAATAAATAGATGGTTTCGAAATAATTTCAAGCGCCAAAAGTTTACAAGGATGGTGGAACTGTAAAAAAATAAGCGGAACAGTAAAAGCAGGATATAAACGTTTGGTATCAGGATTTAATAGCAGCTATTCAAAACCGTGGTAACTATTCTAGCGCTAAATGTGCTAGCATTACACAGGCGCACATTTAGGACGCTTTAAACGCGACGAAATATAGGGTTCTAAACGATAGTTTATGTCAAATCTACAAGTTTTCCACTGGTTTGTGATATGTAATCAATATTTTTTTAACTAGAACCTACATTTAATGTATCCATAAACACTTCTCGCAGACTTATCGTTTCCGTATCGCCACCGATTAACGAGAATTGAGATGTTTTAAATAATTAAATGGGAATTTCATTATCATTGGACCTTGATTCGGAATCCGTAAGTTTCACGTGTATATGTAGTAATAGTTCGTCGTTTCAGTCAGCTCGTCGCTTCTTTGCCAATTATTAATTATGGAAACATACATATACGTAACAACAGTATCTTTCGTTATTTTCGTGAAATACGACATGGTACGGTAAAATTAGAACCGGTTTTGCCACAGGCAAATACATTTATCATTTAATTAATAATTCGTTGTATACGTAACGCACCAGTGTGAAAAAGTTAATAATTTGCATCAACAACATTCGCATATTTATTTATTATATTTGTAATTTCACAAAGATCGCGCGGTCGGTCGGTTTCCAATTTCTGTTTCGCAAACGCCGTGAATTTCGAAAATGAGAAAGAACGCAGGTGCGCGCGATACCAGCGCGACAATTTCCGTGTGAATAATTAACCATAACAGCTCGAATCAACCGAGGTATCTACCTAACGCTGTACACTTGTTCTCTTGTATCGATCCGATTACAACTTGGCTCGAATGCTTTTGTGTTTTCGCGTTTTCGACACTTGTCAAATTGCAACGGGCAGAACGTGACTAGCCACGGCGCGAACTAAAAGAGAAAGGCAACCTTTCATGGAACTCGTCACAAAGCCGCTGTTTATGAGTAATTACACGTTTACTGGTGCTCTCGATAAATTACCTCAGCGCCGTTCTAACTTTACGACAGGTGAAAAGCGATTAGTGACCGCGTTACGTTACAGCTTATAAAGCTTGTTCAGGATCCTTTATTTTCATCCAGCTTTAGCGATCACATCATCCGCTTCTAACTTTCCCCCGTTTCTCCCCTTTCTCATTCTTTTTCTCCTGCTTTCTGAATTTCGATCTTCTACCGACTTTGTAATACTTTCAATCTATGGGATTGACGAATAGATTGCTGATATTTATGCAAGATTCACATTCCTTGGAATATGATTAAAAATGTAGAACCTTGGTGGAAACTTGTTTACGTATCGAGTATTATATAGCCAGCGCTATTTACACTTTGGATATTTTATGTATTTGTTCGTACTATGTGCATTTAATGCTATTGCGCGCCATTGGGTATATTATAAATGTATAAAACGCATAAAAATTCAACACGCGTAGTTCGCAAATATAATGTGTTCGTTTTACTGGCGCGAGGACTAGCGATGCAGCACCTATCGGAAGTCGATTGCAATCTCGTCGAAGAAGCGATATTCTGGATCGCGAGCTCGTAAAAAAACGTAATCTCTCACGGTTTTTTCGCATCTTGACCATGTCTCGCTGAGCGTTGCAGCCTAATTGAGTCTGTTTGTAATCCTGCTTATGGATCTTTATGAAAGGGAAGGTTTACAGGCGCAGCGTAAACCCCTTCATCCATCAAGCGAGAGCGGCAGCTAAAGACCTCATCAGTTCCGGTGCCAGCAAACACGGTGTCTCCTTGATAAGCCCACCGAGATAGAAGCCAGAGGAAAGCGGACATTCAAGCTGTAACCCCTCGTGGAAAAATCCGCATAACTCCCTTCCCCTATCCTCGCCAGATCTTATCTGTGTGTCGCCAGATTTATCTGAACATCAAGAACGCACCGCTAGTGCGCTACACCTTGAAAGGTGTACTCGAACCAACCGGAGGAAAAAAAAAGAATTAGTATCTGCCTATTAACGTGCACGCAAAGCTGGCGCTACGTGGTGATTTTTCGCGATGAGTTCACGCTTGTCGGCGGAGACGGTTCGTTACCAAGCTATGCAGAATATTTTTAAACCAGTCTTATCGTCATCTTAAAGTGCGCCGCCACTTTGAAGAATTTGTAGCCTCGTTCGGGTATGCGTGGGCTCACCGGCCAATTCACCGATGACTAACGCAGTTCCGTTACGGAGAGTCGAGCTGCTCGTTTCCTTATTTACACCGACTAAATTCTGCCTGGCTAAGCAGCGGACGATACTACTTTTTGATTAATATCTCGTGCCACTCTACGATCTCGTAGTTCTTTCTCATGTACGACGCTTCCAAATCAAGGTTGCAAAAATCTTTTCTGTTGCCAAATCGAGGCACCCTTTCCTGAGATTCTACAACGATAGGAGAAACTTGTATAACATCATATAATGAAAATAGAGATGCGTATAGCGATGTGATAGATGAAGGCAGAAGATGGAAATGCGAAGTGCATTTTTTATCAACCTCTCTATTTCATTTACGTAGTATCAAATTTTAACGATCATATTTTGTGTCTCTAATTTGCGTTATAGGTTTCTGCAAAGTATTCGTTGAGACGTGTACGTTGGTTACTCTTTAAGCAACAATTACGTTGAATTCTATTTTTGCAATTATTTATATGTTTGTATAAAACTCATACTCGCCGCTTTAACAAATCGTCTAAACCTTGTAGCATTAACGAGCAGAATACTTTTACACGAATTCGCAGTAACCCATTGTCGACATTCCCACAATTAAATTTCGATTTGAGCATCGACAAGAAATTCCTTAGTTGCAACATTCGCCTAAAACCATCTTACAATCCAAATAGCACATATCTAAGCATGAAAAAGACATTTGTCAGTTAAACAAGAAGCACTGCTCGTAAGAAGGCATTGCTCAGCAGGTTCTGAATGCTCGAACTAGGTCAGTTTATACAAATCGTCTGTAGTGAACTTCTAAGCTGTGCAATAGTTTGTTTCACGGTATATCTCGATGACCCGCTGTTCAGTATCTCCGTCTAATATTAAGTTGAACCCGTGCGTCTCACGATACCGAACGTATCATTGTCGTAATATTTCCTCCTGCTGAACGATCCTGTTTTTACCAGCCGAACGTTATTAAGAACGATTGAAGTACGAAGCAGTGGCAATAATAAATTCCTGTAGGTCGATAGTTTGAACCGAGTGACACGCACGCAATGAATGCGAGGCTGGAATAAGGTTCCACGCGAGCTTCGTATATCCTAGGTGCGGATAAAGTAGCAAGCGCGTTCAAGTATAATGAACCCTGTGCGCGATAATCCTCGTAAAACCTCGCTTCCCGAACTGCGTTTCCCTGGGAGCGAATACGAGGAGCCCTGCCTCCTCGTGAAAGGAATCTCGAGAATAATCTGAGCCTCATGGTACATTCTTATTCCGTTCTCGCATCAAGCTTCAATGGCATCGATTTATCACGTGCTTCGTAGGCGAACTACTTGGCCCTCGTGCGTTGCTCGTTCGAACGCGACGGAGTGAGAGAGAAAGGGAAAGACAGTTCGCCACGCTGGTTCCTGTATGTACATAGACGGCGTGTACGATCAACATACGCGTGTACGTACACACGCGTGCATAGCACAGTCGTACATATCTCGGGGACATAACTCTTAAAAATCCCTGAGCATTCTGGCCGTGTGTAGTGCTAGGTTTCATGAATGCGTTCCATGACATCGGCGAAGCGCAATAGCTCCGCTTTACACACGGAGTAATGACAAATCAATTTCTCGACAAGCATTTCCTGGCTGGTAGGAGCAAGGGTCTTGCAACCTTCGATGCGACAGAGACCGCAGGAACAGCAGCGTACCAGGGGTAGCCAATATCGTAGATCTGTAGTCTGCGAAGCGGCACATCGAACTATCGTTTCAAGAACGTTCACATCTTTTCGATTCCCGTCTTCTATCACTTTTCGTCTACCTTTCTTCTTTATTCGGCGTTCGAAACCTTATACGAAGTTCATTTCAACTGCAGTAGCGTTTAAGTATGCGATTCGTATGGACGAAGAGCAGGTTTCTCTCCTTAAAATTTCTGTCTTAACTGTACCCCGTTCTTTGGGACATCTTAGAGTCTCGATCGTGTTCCTTTTATCGTTAGCGAATTTCTTGTGTTCCAGGAAATACGAAAAAAAGAAATGTTCTTGATACGAATCTGGTCTTAGATATGTAAGAAAGTTGTTCTTTAGACGTTTGCTTATTGAAACAAGAATAAGATTAGGATCTAGAAATTCGAAGACCACGGTAATTATTAATAAACCACGCGGCAACTCGATGTATCAATCTTATTGCAATAACATTCCTATTTGCGAACTGGTCGAGACAAATCGTGTTTCCACACATCGTTTCGTCCTAATTAGTCTAATCTCTTCGTAATCTGGCGGAAGTTGGTTGAGTTATTAGAAATTCAGACAGAGAGCAGGAAACCAGTTAACCAAGGCATCGTTCCAGTTGGTTCTGTTGAATTTATTCGTTGCGTCTTCATCAGAATCCTCTGGCTCGTTACACACGATACCGTAGATGGGCTGCTCCATTCTTCATCGATAGGAGCAGTAAATCAAAGCGTGCCAGACAATGTGACCTTGACTAAAATTTTAATAAAGCCTTGCCTGCAGGTAGCTTCTAGAGCTGTAGGAATAGAATAGTCACTTATAGGCCTTTGTGCCGCTGTTAACAGCGTCATAGTAATTTTTATGCACACATGTTGTACAGAGGTGAGTATAAATACCTTCGACATTCAATGCAAATTATATATTTTCGTCTTGTTCCCGTCCCACGAGAGCATAGTCTTCTGACTAGTCTCACGTGGGACTTCATCGAACGTTGTGTCGGGTATCAGGTAACCTAGCAATTTGCGGTAATTGTCCCGGCTTCAGCACGTACGTTAATGATTACGCGTGACAGAATAAATGGCCAAACAATAGAGGAATTTAGTTCTTAGAGTCGAATATAGCGATATTAAATGAAAATGAGGGGATTCGCTAATTAGATAGGAAACTTAGATCATAGAATGTGCAAATTTTATAAGCCTTCTTATTTTTAGTTTCGATATATAATCCCAATCGTATTTTCTATTTAAATACACTATTACAAAGGAACTGTTGGTTTCTCTGTATCTTTTACTCGTTGGAAATTATTTACTCTTATAAATTATTCTTCTACTGCTGGTACTTTATTTTACCACCAAAATATTTGAAGTAGGTTTCAAATGTTAATGATCTTCGGTTAATACTTCCCTCGGTAAAAAAAGAGCAACCGGAGGAAGAAGATTTTCCTTCAATTAAAAATATTTCCCATTTATCCTTACGTAGACTTCCAGTCATAAAGCGGTTTGTGGTTTCCTAACCATGTACATAAACATGCAACAAGTTTCATAATTTAACATTCTGGCTACCTTGTACTTGGTAATGATTTACATGTTACAAATTGAAATGGAGAACGGTTTTGAAGTAATAATTATAATTCTTCAATCGTATTAACTACTTCACGATGAATATCTCTATTCACTCATTCGTTTCTACCGAAACTATTTGAAGAATGTTTCTACTGATATACTTTTCCATCCAATCACGCAAACTGGTACATTAACGACACACGAGAGTAACAGATTTTACCGTGTAAAAATCACGCAAATAGAATCGAGGTTAGGCGAACTACGGCCGAGATCATCGAGCCTTATTAAAATTCTCGAAACGAACCTGTGCTCCTCTGAAATCCCGTAAGCATGCATAATTCACACTTTTGTCGCAAATATCTTATATTACCTTAGAGTCGACGCATTATTTCTCACAGTAGCGTATCGAAATATGTAGCACGAACTGCCTTTATCTCGCGTAGAAAACGAGCATAAGACCCAGAAAAAAGGATCGAATGGTATCTCCGAACGTGCGAGTCACATGACCTTTGACCCATTAGTCACACGCATTGACCCAGTGTCTTTTTAAGACAGGGACTGGTTCTGCTGGACGAAAACGGTAGCCGAAGAGTAACGGCACGTGTATAAGGCCGCGGTTACACCATTGACCCTATTTGACGGGTTATCGAATTGTTACATGAGCAATTTCTTCGAAGATCGAAAGAAGGGGAGAGGCACTGCATGCCGATGTAAACTTACGGGCAGCCTTCGAAGCCGTAAAGTCTGCGAGCGTTCCGAAATGCAAAACAGTTATTCGTAGCCGCGTCTAGGATGGTTGTTTGACTGTGTCTGCTGGCACGTTGCCGCCATTGTGTCGAGGAATATGAACGTCACTACCGAGAGAAGCGAACAATAAGAATATATATATATATATATATATATATCTAAATCGGTCTCGCGTTGCTCCGATATACAAATTACAGTTGACCGTTCCGAGTGACAAATGGAGATATTTTGCGGAAGTTATTAACATGTTACACTTGTGTATGTTATATACAGTGGTTCATGAAAGTGGTTGAACTTTTGCACAAACTTTTCACAGATACATTAGGTATATGATATGAAACATTTTGAAATTTCATTGTTAGCAGGAGACGACTATTGCGATTACATTGGTAAAATTTGAGACCAATCTTGAAATAGATGTGTACGTAGATTATCTGTAGACGTAGAAGTTACAAGATATATTTAAAATGCAAGCGTACACTTTGTAAAAATCACCCATTCGAATTCTACATGCGCGTGCACCTCTGTGGTAGCAATATTGCGAAGCATTAAAAAATCAAGTCGTGATATTAGATATACAAAGCTTATCAGTTTCCATATACAGTAACAATAAGAGTAAACAATAAGAGTAAACAATAAGAGCAACGTTTACAAAGCGCGTTGTTATTGGTTTGTCTAAATCGGTCAGCATAGGTATTCTTTTACCTATATATTCGTAAACAATTCGCGTTTTGTTCCTCTTTTCCTTAGAAGAGCGTGTTCTAACGTTTCTTCGATTGGAAACGGTTTGTATCTTTGTCTGGCCGCTCCTTAGAAGTGAGACATTCCCGTAGAACGAAATATCTATTCGCCTCGTGCCTCGTATTTTGCATCCCGTACGGAAACAAAACTTCAAACGGGAACGAAAGTTTTTTTCCCCGCGAAGAATTTCATGCCTCTCTGATACCGAAACGCCGCAACCATTGTGCACGACGCTGAGAACAGCTTGTCCGTTTGCGGAAGGAACAGGCTGGTTTCAAACAACCATATTCAACCGCAGCGTATTTGCATTCTCTATTTGCGTCATAATTTCCTTCGACATTTTTTTCATCTTCTCCGCGTTTCATGTTACGATGTACTTGGTTTAAGCGTGTATCTTCCATTATTTCTTATTGTTAGGTTACGAGGAATATGAGACGATTGCTGAAAACGAGGTAGGTTTAAGGTCACAGTGATTGTTTTGCGTTAAATGATTAGGTAGTTAAGTTTGAACTGAAGGTAGTTAAGTTTTCAATTGTTAGTGCATATACTTTGGTATGTGAAATTAAAAACACAGAGAAGTGTTTGATTACGAAGAGCTACGATGGAATTGCGAGACCTGCAGAGTGTAAGTAGTATTAGACAGTTGAGGTCAGACGCACAAAATTAATAGCTTGTCTGTTGACATTTAAGTTAAATCGTATGCAGTTATTTGGTGTCAATCAGGCGTTTCATTTTAGAATATTGTCTATATATCGTATTCGAAAAGTGATCATAAATACAATCCTAAAGAAATATTTATACATATTATTAAGATCTTCACGAGTATTAAACTGTAACTTTTTAAATGGTTATAAATGCTTTATAAATTTCTTTCCTCTAGTAATAGTCGTACCTACATGTATATAAATATTTAAAAAGTACATACATTTAATATCTCATCAAGTACGTCCCTTTATAATGAAGCGCCATATGAAATTATTTTCATTCACCAGATAGGCGCCAAGGAGAAATCAAGGTCATCTAGGTTCTTCACACAACATGGTATAATTCTTTTAATAGCATGTGATAGTTACTCGAGTTAAATTATGTGCTAGAACAATGGGGAATGGCGCTATTATTATTATATAAGGCAGACGTGAATGTTGCTTCCTTATGTGTATGTAACACAATTAGTCGAATATTTTATTCAATTTGCCACATCTGCAATAAGATTTGTATTTTATTCGTTATTCAGTTGTAATAAACTATGATATTCATCTGAAAATACTATTGCGAGATATTATAATTAATGTTACGCTTACTTGGAATGAAAAGTACTTACTAAAAAATAATAAATTCCAAACTTAGATAACCGATCATTTGAATTTAAAATAAAGCTTAAAGTTTTCAAGAACTTATTTTATTCTTTGCGCTGTGTTAAAAATTCTGTAATATCGTGACATTTCACGTTGAACTCATTCAGTGAGTCAATTACACACTTAATAAACTTTTCGATCCTTTTTGACCGTATCAAATTACCGTGTTCCATAATCTCGCATCATTTCCATCTTTTTCATTCCTTCGTAATTATATTTTATGCGACATATACCTGAACAATCACCTCGGCTCGAAACTCTTCATGAAATTCTAAAGATCAGGAAGCTAATTTCAAGAGTCATAGGCATCGTCACGCACCTGCACTCGTTACTAGCGTCGAAAGGAACGAGTATAATCTTCCGCAAGTAATTCCACGCGTTACACACCGTTTTCACATCGAACATTGCGAGCTATTGAGCAACTTCTTCAATTATTCGCTCAATTAACTATTTTCTGCCTGCTTTTTCACTCTTCGTGCATTTCATCAAATTTGAAAAGTGAACGCGCTTTTTCTGCATAAAATACGCTAGATATATCAAGTGCTGGTTGATCGATGGATCGCCATTATCAACGAATATGCATCGCCGAATCAATTAACATTATATGGTTAATAGAAAAGTGTTTTATAAACAAGCCTGATTTCGTTCAGCATGAAGCAACGAAAATCCATTTTTCGAAAATTCAAGACTTACCAGGGACGAACACTCCCTGTGCTCCCACTCTATGAATGCTAAATTACCAGCAGAACAGTGTGCACTCATCATTAAAACTGGTTCGAGCCAATTTCCACTCTGGCTGGACAAGCATTTGTTCGTTGGCTGGACGATTTGCTGAATAATTTCGCGTACACGTACGAAGGTATACGAGACGACTCAATGCATAATTAATCGTAGGATATTATTATTCGAGGGTGTCCAATTAAGTTTCACAATTTATTCAAGCCGAGGAGAATATCCGATGAGATAATAATCGGGGAAAATAAATTGAAAAGACTTTCTCGCGATGCGCGAAAATCTGATTTAGGTAATGCACGAATCGTCATGTTTTTATGCTCGCTTTTATTACCTCCATGAGCTGTTGCGTAAATAAATACATCTCTGTTCAATGAACCGACACGGAGAAGGATACTAAAGGCGGAAACATCGCGTTTTCTTGAAATAAAAGAAAAGCGAATCGAACAATTAGCTTTTAATATATAGCGCTATGATGGTATGGTACTTTAGTTTGTTGAAATAATTTGATTGTGAAAGTATTCTTTCTGCAAATATATAGTTACGTTAATAAATATATACTTATTACGATATTTATAGTAAGAAGTTGCTAATTTTATAGGATACTATATAATATGTATATTGTCAAATATACGCCAGATAAAGTATTTATATATACTAATCAATAGTAATACGTTCGATTTACTTAAACACGATTAAACTATCGAACTGAAGATATAAATATATTTATCTGCTCGAAAGGGAAAACGCGATGCTAAATTTAAATCTCTTTTTACAAACATCCAGCTTTGCTACATTCTGCTATCTCACGTACAGCATCTCTGCATAACGAGTTTAATAATTCAAAATAACATAAATCAAGTCTGATCAGTCATTCAGATATGTAACTGGAAGTATTAACTATAAATACATTTGCGAACCATATTTATAACCATAGAAATAATCATTTCTATATGATACGATTTACGTAAAATTAAACGTATCGCTAAATAAATTTCATGTCAAGCCACGAATGTAATTAAGACATTTCGAGTCCGAGACCAAACTTAAAATTTCTTCAAATCGTAATAAAACACACTCATAATATGCATTGCTTGCAAAATTTACTTCTTAAGAAAATACTTATGCAGTTTACTTACTTTTCCCAAAATATTTACGATATAAGGACAAAATTTTAAACTTATCGTTTCCTTGATAAAATAATGGAAAGTATATTAATTTTTCAAACTCTCTCGATTGATTTTATAGGTAGTATAAAGTTTCCTAAAAAAGGAGGCTGAAGGTAACCGGTAAAATTTTCGTGAAGTTACTAGTCGCATAATTATCAGAATGAACAGTAAAAATAATAAAATGGTCAAGTGCTGTTTCTCTTTTCGTATTAAACAAATGAAGGCACAATAGTGATGCTTGCTAGAAAGGAATGAACGGCCGGAGTGGCAAGGACGTTCACGCGAACATTCGCAAGGAATGTACGCAAGCCGGAAAGAGGAAGAGGCGGAAGGAGTTGAAAGAAACTCCGTGACTCCGGACGTTCAATCGCGTTCTCATCCTCGTGTAGTCTCGTTCCTGCAGCGCGATCAGTTTCGTCGTACTATCGGCTAACGAGAGGATGCATGACGAAAAGGAAGAGAGAGAGAGAAAGAGAGAACGAAGAAGACAGAAAGAACGCCGCCACTGAATTTGCATTAAGGTCGGTGCACACTGCACACGGGTTCCTTGTACCGTGTTTTTCCGCGTTGCCACGTTTTCCCCGCAGGCGATCACGGCTTTGGTGTGTGGTTTCCGCGAGACTGCCGCCTGCAGATTGTCGTCTACACTGCTGGTTACGTGACGATCAATGAAACGGTACCAAAACTACCTACGTACCTTCCCCACCCTCTCTTCTTCTTAATTAAAACCCTCATCTAGCATTTTTTCATTTTTTAAGACGTAGCGCGTGTATTTCAAAAGAGACATAACTCACAATGTTACCGAAGATAACTTCTAGAAAACAATGGTTAAATATTATTTTTTTTTATATAATCGGGTATTATTAAAGTCGTAATGAAATTGTAAAATCTTTCGTGTAACGCATATAACAAGTTCGTAAAATGTTTGGACAAATGTTCGAATACTTTCGTCAGCAACTGTAATGTGACGCGAAGAAAATATACGCAGATTCAAGTCATATCGCGCATTCGAATTTCTTACATAAAGCGGCCAGTTTAGCTCGTCAGTTTTCTTTGCTCTCAATGATGAATTATTCCATGTTTATATTCGACATTAGTTGCCTTGGAAATATCTACGAAATATCTTGCCCCGACGAATACATTTCGATACATTACGTGGCTAAAGTAAGATGGAATAAGATATCTTACGTCAATTTTATTCAGCTCTGTTCGATTCATACCGTTTGCATAATATGAATGGACTGCATTACATGGAAGCGAAGCTTCGCTTCGCTTTTTTTCTCCGCCCTGTAAGATGGTCGTTTTGCTTCCACGTAAATAATTTGCTACAAATCACGTAAGCCTTATTACTTCCTTTTCGAACACGCAGCAACGTAATAAGTGGCGACAATTACCACAAGGCTACATAACCATTCTGCTTTTATTTACCAAACAATGACCACCACTTTACAGTTATCGCGAACCCCGGGAAACGTTTTACAATCAATTTGTGACCACGGATAGCACATTATGGTTACACTTCGGTGGACTCCTGAAACCCACGTATAACTGCATTATCGGGTAATTATATTACACTTGAGGCAATATATTCACGGTTCGCTGACAATCAGCGTTACTTCTTTTTACCTGCAAAGTTTATCATGGACTCTTCTTTTATTATTATGGGATTTAGTTCTCATTATTTTATTACTCTTGACTCCACATTCTTTCGATTATTTTCTATCCAGTTATATTTTTCTGGCATTAAAAAATATCGCAAGTGCGAATAAAATATGAAAATACTCTTCTTGATACGCATGATTCCTCGTTTCAGTTTTATGTTAGACATCTTCTCGGAACACTATAAACCATTTTCGTTTGCTCAAAGTGAACCAGAAATATTTTATTTTCATAATTTCCCTTCCATAAAACAGTAAATCCTTTAATCTGTGTTTCCATTTTATTAGAATCGAGCAAAGAAAGCGAAATAACTATATTAACCAGCTAGTTGATACGTCTTTAGATAATTCCACCTTCTCGACAGGATCAAGTTTACGATGGTAAACTCACATAAAAAAATGTTAACATTGCCAGAATGGCAATTTTAACGAAGAAGATAGATAATTAAACGCGCCATGTCAGGAAATTTCGTTTATGTATCTCTGCCTAGTCCTGATGTTTTCACGATAAGTTTGCAGGCAATGCATTCACGGAAGCGTAACAACAGTGTAAAAGGTGTCGGACATATACAAAGTTTGCGCAGACGAGACAATTAGAAGCGCCTTTAGCATAGAATCGAGGAATGTCTCGAGTAACATTTAACTTGAGAATAAATAGTTCCTTAAATTTCTAACGTGTTACACAATCACATTCGTCTTGATACGTATAATTACATTTTAGTAGATATATTTGAAAAAATTATTGATTCAACGAAATGTTATACTGTCATTTGACTTAAGTCATAATAATAGAAATTAATTCATCTTTTCGTTTGTTAGCTTATAAGTAGTTTAATAAATTATAAATAGTATACAATACATCATACATAAACAGTCAATAAAGTGACATATTTAAAAAATGTGTATAATCGTAGATATTCGAGGAAGATGAAAAATTCTTTCCTCGAGCGACTAGGTATCAGCTATTTTCGTAATCTGTTATAGAAATTTTATTTCGATAGGTATTCAGTTATTGATGCGACGACTTTAATATATCTAAAGTATATATTTTATATAAGACCAAGCTTTAAAAATTTTAAGGATTATTATTATATTATTATATAATATATATTATATATATTAGAAATACCATCGTATGATATTTGTGATATTGTATAAATTTGAGCACACGAATGATGAGATATAACTGTTATAAATATATTAAGGGAGAATTAAATTACGAAATTGTATATTCAAATTCATTAGAATTTCACGCACACCATAAACATATTTCTCTTAACGCGTATCATTAACCTGAATGAGAGAAGTGACGTAATACAAATTTCACTCGATGTAATAATTCCTCCTACAAAATCACAATATAAATAATCGTTAATATAGACAAATAACAATAGAAATGAGATCGTGGGTCGTGAAATACAAGGAACTCAATCTGAGAAAAGGATGTAACAGTTTACAACAGCTTGATGGTCATAGCTACGTAGAAAACGTAAATACACTCGTATGGTCGATCTGAAAACGCCGTAAACGCCCGATAACATATGAAACACACTAATATCAGCTGCGAATAACGAAAGCCGAATTCTTCTTCACACATGCGGAACGTTCGAACGATGATGAAAAATTCCTGATGCAAGCGATTGGCGTCAGCTATTTCCAGTTAGAGGAACTAGCTTTCGACGCATAAACGTCGACATAATGGAGACCCCACAGGAGAAAAGTAAAAGAAAAAGGAAGTAGGAGATGGAAGAAGGAAACTACCGTCCTTGATTAAAATGTCCTAAGATACATATTTTACTTCTTGATATCATCATCTCAGTGAAAATCTTTGTGCCTGCAAAATGAATTATATTTAGAGGAAAGCATATCACAAGTTTTTTAGTAACAAAATCTCTAAATTGTCTTAGTTATTTGTCTTTCAAGATATAATCTCTATTTTAAAGTAAATATATTATGGTAAATATTCTGCATATTTTAATAAATTTTACATAAGATAGAAGTCATATGAAATATTTAAATATAGTTCCTATTTGAACCGTGTCGTGGGAAAATGTCCAAATGTGGAGAAACGACAAGGTTTCTCTTATCCACTCTTCCAATGTATACATAAACGTTTAACTCTCATTAGAATCGTAAACTGGAATCTCCTATTTCTGTAAATCAAGAGATTCCTGTTTCCAATCCTTATAAGAAACCAGAGGCTAAATGCGTTTCTCATTCAGTTTCTTAATCGAGGTGTCCGACAATACACGGAAAACTAATCAAAAACTCGTTCGAGTTGAAAAAAATGTAAACCAGTCGTTTAATCGTGTTACATCCGATAACGATATTAATGTGTTCGGCACGCTCACTCAGTTTTAAATAGAACCTGATTCTTCGCGCAATACATTTACTATTTCGCTAACAAGTAACCACATATAAATTATTTATGGTACTTGATGTAGATTATCGTCTTGAAATTATATCATATTTAAAATTGGCAAATATGAATATGAGCGAAATTCAGATGACATGTGCAACATTTCCAAAATAATTATTCTTCGTGTACGTATTAATCTACGTACATATACAGAGCTACAGATTGCAATTATTTTTTAATCATTTAATTTATATCTATTTATTTAATTCGATTCTCCGCCAAATACTGTTGATTATTCTACTTCTAATTGAGGAACGACTGCCAAAATTATTATTTTATAGCTATGTACATATTATTTAATAGAAATTGGGCTTGATTTTGGTACATAGTTTAATAGTGTTCATAGCGCTTAGCTGCAACTTCAACTTGCTTTAACAGTTCTCGTCGCACTTAATTAGAAGTTAGCTTAACAGGCATCACAACACTTGGCGGGAGCTCCTTCAACCCTGTATAAGACAAGTACTAATCTACGCGAACAGCGAGAATAATATTTCCAGCCAAATGAAACGAAAATTCAAATGTCTTTTAAATCCTTCATTATATACTCAGAAGAGGTGTATATTAAAAGTTCCCAACAAAAATTTTCTACACCAAACGCTAGTCTAATTGCTATAATCACGCGTACTCGACGATTTAAATTCTTTCTTAACGTGTTTGCTACTATTGAAATTTCACTTTCTGTCCTCAAGAGCGACATATAATCATACAATCTTTCACCATGTAATCTTTTCATCGGAAACTTTTTGGCACACAGCTTGATGGGGAATTATTATTTAAACGACCGATTGCCAAAAACTCAGTGATGCAGGATATCACGTAACTATCGCCATGGCATTCTTTTCTTTGTATATTCTTCTTTTATTTTACAAAGATGCGACAACGACAAATATTCAATAAAAAATCAGACGCAATACTCGTGTCAGCGTCTTCAGCAGTAACAAAAATCTCGAAAGGAACAAGAATTCGTGAAATTTTTTTCTCCAAAATACACCAGAGTTTCTTTTAAGATCGTTTTCTGTATAAGTACATATCGAGTGTGTATAGTATTATAGCATTATATGCTTGCGCATCGGTCGCTCGTTCGCGCGGTTCAGCAAGCGAGTTATCAGGAAGAACCGCCGTGAGGGGAAAGGAGAAAGCGAAAGAGAGTAGTCGATACACGTTGGAAGGACTTGCGAGGAGGGGAGGAGGAGAGAGGCTGCTACCAACGACTAGTTACACGTATGAAATAATCTATTATCTGGAAAGGGGAGTTATCTGGTGCGGGCATTGAATCGCCAAGGTCGCGGTGAAGTCTTGACGGAGAAAGGAAGACGGAAGGAAGGTGGATAGACGACGACGGAGAGAGACAGTACGACAGATAGAGCGATAAAGGAAGAGAGAAGTCTCACAGGCGGTCAACGAACCTCCTTCGACGCTGTGCTCAGCCCGCACGTACGTATCTACGTTAGCGATGTTACTAACGCAACCATGATCTACGTATGTACGTACGTACGTAACGTAAGTACGTATGGGAGGTACTAGCCTACCATTCAGTCGACGTTGCTCTCGCTGCCTAGGCGCCCACGATCTACAGGGTGTATCCTCATACGTGCCAGCTATTCCTGTCATGCTCTGCATCGCTTAAGCGTACCATGACCGAGCATAAAAACTGCCGTTTGTTTACATTGCACGGTGTTCGTACAGGACGGATATACAGTCATTGAGAGGCGGGTAATGGTTAAATGGATACTGATAGAGTTAGAAAGTATTGGACAGTAGCAGAACAGATGGAGATACATGGTGTTTCAGTTACATTCTGATAGTCATTCGGTAGATAAACGGTTTGTACAATAAGAATTCTCGTTCGTGTAGTAGAAGTGTATGCTCAGATAAGTAGATTCAGTGGACAGAAGTTCATTTGATCAGACGCTAAGTATGTTGAAATTGTCATTGAAAGAAAAGTAATAGTTAAATGGATATTAATAGAGTTAGGGAGTATTGGACAGTAGTAAGGCAGGTAAAGATACATAATTCAGTTACATTTTGGAAGTTCATTTATGTGAAGTCATTAGGGGGATAAACAGTTCCTGCAATAAGAATTTCCATTCATATAATAGGAGTTCGTATTAAGATAAGTGGATTCAGTCCGCAGAAATTCATTTAATCAGACAGTAAATACGGTTGTTGAAGTGGTTATTGGGATAGTAAAATAATTTCTAGAAGTCGAGTTATATGAATAAAGTCATTAGACAAACAGTTCATATGATGGAAATTCATTAATTCACTTCACTATCCATGGTTTTTCCTTCATATTCAAATAAATAGATTCAGTCGGCAGAAGATCATGTAATCAGACACTAAGAAAGATTTCGTTCCAGTAGATGCACAAATAGAGTTTCATTTGTTTCGTATCTATCTACAACATTAATACCAAAGCGAACCAGATAAGTACATCCTAATTATATATCAGTTCAAATAAGTTAGCTACAGATGAACTTTTTATTCTAAGGAAGGATTCGTATTAACTGACGTGTGTGTTTTCATTTTATTTTATTTTCGAGTAAAAGCTCGTCCCATTTCCCGAACAAATCGTTCACACGTGCAAATTGTAATTAGAAACCCATATTGAATATGCATATACGTACATGCGTATACTTGATGTATATAAATACACATATTTATAAATGATATAAGTATCAAGTAACAATCTAAAATTCGATTTTATAACGTTCACATTTTATGATTACATAGAAATTCAAAGTATATAAAGTACGTTGTATATCTTAATATTTGACGTATACATTTGCACTGTTTTTCGCATTTCTATGAACCGTAATGGTATTATGATACTTTCTATGGTAGGAAACACCCAGTATACGTACACCTAGTAAAGTGCCTCCTAGTGCTTCCTCCTCCGGTTCTTCTCTCCCTCTCTCTCTCTCTCACTCTCTCTCTCTCTCTCTCTCTCTCTCTCTCCTTCATCCAGTTCCCTTTCTCTTGCTCTTCTATTGCTTCTCCGCCACCTTCAGCATCTTCTTCCTCGAGTTGGACTCTTCTTTCTTCGGCTCGCACACTTCTGGAGTACCGGCGCGTCTCAAAGCTGGAGCTTCCTACTAAGTAACAAGTGCTTAGATTTACCTAGGCAACCTTCTTATTTTCTTTGTCATGTTCACGGTCGCCTGCCAGCTTTCCCGATAACAGCCGCATCGAAATGACGTCCCTGGAGTCTTCGATAGGCACCGGACCCAATAATTAGGAGGAATATCGACAGGAGAACCGCACTGGTTCTCCAATGAACGCTCTCCTTTAACGCAATACCTACGGCGAAACGAGAGTGTCGATGCGCTCTGTTCTACTTGAACACGTACCACTGGCAGAGACGCCATCGCGAATCTTTCCTTTTTTTTTTCCTCTCTCGACGTTGAAATCGCCATGATAATATAGCGAATTTGATTTGAGTTCGCGAGGCGAACCTTCATCGCGATCGTTTTGTAAAGAAAAAAAAAGGAAAAAGAAAATAAAAGGACAACCGCCATGTCCTGCGATTTAGCGTGATTAGCCGTGTACTCGGAACACTTTATGCCCTTTGAAACGAGAGATTAAAATTTTACGTCTTCTCCGCGTATCGTTTGGAAACTCGAACGTCTGAAAAATGCGAAAATGTTTACCAAGCCCGAAGAATTCCAATAAAGTTTGAAAACCAGCTGAAAGCTTCGACTGATGTGAATGATGCTAAAAATGTCCAAGTCCGTGATAAATACAAGAAAAATTCCGATTATGGACATTTCTCTCTATAATTATATTTTCCGTAACCTACAATTTATCTCTATATCAAAGGTCAACGTTTTTGCTACATCGGCAAATTAATAGATACGAGCGTCTTCATGTTTTCAAATTAATTATAAACCTCCAATTTTACCCCGGGCAATAACAATTCGTCTCGAAAATATCCTATCGAAATTACGAGAAATAGAAAAACATAGCTTCGAAGCTGGAGGTTTGCCTTAATCTATTTTAAGCCATTATTTTAAGTACTACCTTACGTCGATATGTTTCTCGCATCCTCATATCCTCTAGTTGTTTTCAAAGCAGATCTCAAACGCAAACTTAATTAATAAACAGGATTGATAATTTTGATAAATTTCGTGCAGGCTATCCCATTTTAAACGTTCACTTGCAAAATTTTTACACAGCTTGAGAAATGAATGATTTTCGTTAGAAGCTAAAGTCATCAACAGAGTGATCAATTATCAATTATGTTAATTCGTAAAATTTATTTGTGTTATTACGAAATTATTAATGTCGATAACTTGTCACTTTGTAACAAACATGTTAAATTTGCAATATCTAGCTGATAATGTTAATTCCATCGTGAAAAACCATCCAGAAAATATTCGATGCTTTCGATGTTTTTCCTCTAGAATGACCTTGAGCATCAATGCGATGCTACCTTTCGTCCTTGACTGATAGTCCTGCCTCTTCGAAACTTTTTCTGGTAATTTGTTGGCAGACATCAGTGATCCGAGCAGCAGATTTTTCTCGGTAAACTTTATGTTTTACAAAACGCCACAAGAAAAAAAAAATAAAAACATGGAATCTGGAAGTCTTGGAAAGGATATGCTACGTACTCTTCCTATCCAACGACCAGAAAACATGTTGTTCAACGTTTCTCGAACCCTGCGGTCGTTATGACCAGATGCATCATCATGTTGAAACCACATCCGTACTCTGGTAGCGAGTGAAACGTCTTGCGAGACTTGAGGTTCATTTTGAAGTTACGAAGTTTCAAAGTATGGAAACTCTTGTAGCCGTTTAACGAAGGGAAACTTTAAATGATCTTGAAACGCTAATAGAACATAGATCGATGAATTCCTCCTGTAATGTTGCACACTGTGTTACACACATAAATATATAAAGTTCCATTTAAGTTTCGCTTGTAACATATAAAAACAGCAATAAAAATGCAATATAACGAATAAAGAATGTTATAAAGGATATAATTCTAAAAAAAAAAAATTAGACAGATTGGGAGTAACTACAGCTTGATAAATAATCGCGTGCATAATGGCATGTCTGTGAAATGAATTAATGTAAAGTATTGATGTAAATTGAATGTCAGTTCCCCTCTGACGATCAATAATATCATCAATATTCGAAAGTTCTCAACGTAAATTCGGTATGTCAATAAATATTGGCAATAGCGTATCGACAATAGATATTGATTCTTTTAGTTGAGAACCCTGAAATATTGACAATATACAGGATGTCTATTCTATCTCAATACAGTGAGATATCTTTTAAATTATTAAATGTTGCTACGAAACAAATTTTTTGAACAAAAGTTGTTTGGTATGAGAAGCAAGGAAAATATCTTTTTATATCTAGCACAGTGGGAGAGATTTCAAAGTCTACTTAATTTTTCTAAATGGTATATTATACTTTTTTAGACACAATATGATAGCCTATGTCGAGACGAGTTCAACGAGCTATTAACGAAGTCATCTTTCATGGAAGGTCGTCAAATTGCGAAAAACCAGGATTTGGATCATCCATTTGTCTCTGTCGCATCGGCCCGCCAAACCTATTTGACCTTGTATGCAGCTGAACCAAAACAGACAACTATTAGAGAAATTCTCTTCCTCTGAATAAGTTATTATCAAGCAATGCTAGCAACTAGTTAAAGGGTATAAATTATGTAAAATATATTTATACCTACAGATGTGTTCAATTTTGAATTATTGAAAACTTGCATTCTTATATACATACATATATATATATATATATATGCATTATATCTCTTTCTCAGAGTAAGAGAGTTTCTCTAATGGTTGTATTTGTTTTAATGCCCGATGCGGCAGTGAGAAATGGGCGATCCTATGAATTTACGATGAAATTACGATCTTCCATGAAAAGAAACGACTTGATTAGCGCTTCGTTGAACTCGTCTCGACATACACTACCGCATTATGTATAAAAATGCATGTACCATTTAAAAAAGTTAAATTGTCTTTAAAATTTCTCTCACCATATCAGACACAAAAAAATATTCTCACCGCATAACGTCCTTCTCCGTATACCAAACAACTTCTGTTCAAACATTTTTTTTCCTAACATGATTTCCTTAAAAGATATTTCACTGTATCGAGGTAAGATAGATACCCTGTATAGTGATGGTCTAGGGCCACTCCAAAAGTCATTTCTCGAGTGTGTAGGTTAAATTTTCTCTTTTGTATTTTTAACAAACGCACGTCACGTTCGTTTCTAAGCATACATATAGAGTTAATTTCCTAATTTGCAATATAGATAAAACAGTATTTACGTGTTAAGTAGAACAGTATTTGCATCATGCATTCTGTTTCTAACTGTTCATAGCATCCCTGAGTTTGGTTGACATCTCTATATTTAGCACGTAAGATTCCGTTACGCCTTGTACTTTGCCGAAGTTTTCTACGAAGCGGTAAGCGTTTGTTTTCATTGATGCGTGAGAGACATGTTCGCCAAGCAACGTGTGGCGCGATGCCAGTGATCAAATGGTTGTTATAAAATTCATATTTGCAATAAATTCTCAAGTTTCGTTACTTTCCCACGTTCTTTCTTTTTCAATATTTATATTGACTAAAATAAGCGATTGTTTGTGACCCAAAGCACGAGAAACGTAAATGTTTATTTTCATCATTTGAACTTTTGCTTTTCACTGTACTAAGTTCACCAGTTTGAGTATCGTATCGTTGCGATGGATACTTTTACTGTTGAGATACAATTTTTCCAGCACTATTCTCGTAGAATATCGTTATCTTAGATTTTAGAAACTGAAAAAATTAATATTTGAAATATCAGTAATAAATTATACGTTCGTTGTTAATATTAAGTGTAGCTCGGACCTTAGAATAGCTAAGTTGAAACTCATAAAAGAAAATAACTTGAATTTCGCGCTTTATTATTTAATTCAATCTATTGAATGGTGATTTAATCTTAATGTAGCTGTAATAATACTGTAGTAAAAACATAAAAGTATATGCAAGTATAAATGCAATAATGATGCCTGCATTTTATTTATCTTTCATTTTTATAATAAAATTATACTTTCATCGCGGTAAGAAATTTTTGTCCATTGTTTTAACTATTTTGCAATGACACGCACAACGTAATACATTTAAGTAATACATTTAATGCACAATTCAATTAACGAAACCAGCAAATACCAGCAAGTACCACAGACCAGAAAGTACCAGCAACGACATTAGTTCACATTCTCCGACTCTTACGCTTCGGGCTACATTTTATAGCCATTTATGTTATTACGAAGATCAAAGAGTCATTTCATCTGAATTCGTCGACTACAACCATAAACTACCGGGAATAATTGCAGTTGTGCGTAATTTAAGGCTTAATCATACGTGAGTTCAGGATGTGTTTTTCACGCGTACCGCATGAAACATGGGACAAATCACTTTTGCCTGACGTAGAATGATGTAATGTTGGTTTAGGCTCAAGCTCCACGCTGTACTCTCATCTAACACGAAGATCTAACAAAACATTTCTAATTTTAGTTCTAGAATGACACTGTAGCGCCTGTGCGAAATTTTAAAAGTAAATGATTTGTCTGCGGACATGTAAACGAACTTTAGAGTATTTAATTCTTGTTTAGTTAGTTTAGTTAAAGTTAGTTTAGTTTAGTTAAAAACAGTTTATCGAACGAAGAGTTGGTTACTTACTTTCAAAGGGGGCATTCTTTAAGATGGTTAAAAGTAGAATAACGCCACTGAATGACTTTCTGAAGCGTGGAATTCGAGATAAAATTTTAGTATTTGAAATAACTGTATTTTGAAATAGTTTCTCGTTCCTTTCCTTTAAATGAAGCAATAGGTTGCAGTTATTTTATCCCAAAATGTCGAAAGAAGACTGGGAACAAGTGTTTCGATAAAGTCAAGTAACATTTAAAATATTGAAATTTTATTTAAGGATGTTCGCGAAATACAATAGCATTGTTCTAGATCTATCTTAAAAAATCCATTTGTGCCTAAGCATCCTTTGTTCCTTATTTAACCTATTTATTAAGATCGCTTCGTTCAAGGATCTGCGCTTCGCTACAGCAATTATAACAGTAACGCTTTTATTAAAATTCCGTTATGATAATCCAATTGGGACGAACGGGATGTCTCAATTTCGGTAAATGGCGGTCCGTTAATGGGATTAATTAAACGGGAATGTTTACCCGACAACCGTAATTTATTGCCTTTTCATGATATCCTCTCTTATTTTTCGAATATATAACGTCCATAATCTGGATGAAAAATACGACCAGTGGCCAATATCGAATCGTTGAAAAGAGATAGGAAACAAGGCTGTCAAGAAAGAATGGTAAAGGGGGGAAATTGCTTTTCATGTGTTCCCAGTATTACAGTTCTGAAAATATAGATGGACTAGGCTGCAGCTAAAGAAGTTGAAGATGTAGTCGAGCAGTTGAATACCTGGGTCGCACCCAAATAGTCTTCGATAAAAGCGTCTAAGTACTTATCTTCATGTTACGTATAGTTGGATTTCTTTATCTTTTTTTTTTTTTATCATACGACTGTTTCACGTGCATCAATGGATCCAGCTGGTTTTCACGAAACGACGATTTTCGATATATTATTTCGATATATATTATTTTCGATATATATTTGTTCCTCAAGGATCCACCACCCACAGATACAAATGATAATAATGTCAGTATGGGGATTTTTATCGCAATATCTTTAAAAAGCTTGAAAGTTCAATAAAGTGGTAAATGCAAATTTCAGAAATTTTGGGCTAATGGATATTGAGACGTGTCCGGAATAATGTTCATATTTTATCGCTTTATGGAGGGACACGCTGCTAGGTGACGTTCCCTGTTAATCCGCTGTATATAACCCCTTCTAGTCCACATTATAACGGCTTAATAGATCTTTTGGGCGAAACGATATTATTGTGAAGCATATGTCATTGTATCGTTAACATAGGACAGCTTAATTAATAAGTGAACAATTGAGTTATTGATTATGTACGATTGCGTTGTGTTGGGATTTGCTCCTCTTCATGTTGGTTTTATAAAAATTAGGTTAGTAGCGACTTGATTAATACTATAAAAGGTATTCTGATTGATCTAGACGTTGTTTTAAATATTCGTCTTTTTTATTTTCATTTTATGATTTAGTTTTATGTGAATACTTAGGGATGTGAGAAAATAAAAATCGATAAAGAAATGGTAGAAAAAGCTATGATTAAATGAAATGATTTTACAGGTACGTGCTATTATACTCTGATTTGGAATATCTCAATTTGTTTAGTATAATATTACAATTAGTCAATGTATTATGTTGAATTGTAATCATGTTATATTGAAATCAGTTGTCAATATTGATTTTGCTACCATGGTTTAGCAGGGGAGGATACGATGAAAATAGTTAGTATATACAAGAATGCCAAATGGTCCGTATTACCATCGAGTACTAGAAAATTCCAGAGATTTCGATTTTGTACTATCAAACATCAAATCCTGAAACTATAAATCCTATAAAACTATAAATAATTATATTAAATGCAATAAATCGATGATGTACGCGATCATATATGCAATTAATAGCAACATATCGACATGCTCGCACGCACGCCTCAAATGTTTTCAACCTTTCTCAATAAAATTCTCAAAAATGTACATCGAGCAAACAAATTGACTCGTTCTTCCTTTTACACCAAGTTACGCACTGAATAAAATCCGAAACACATACGCCGACAAATGCAATAAATTATCAAACAGATATTTAACATTCGCAGGATAAACGTCTGGAATACTTAGCTCTACGAATACCTTATCACTAATATTTACGGCGCGTAAAGTGTTTTAAAACGTTCTGTTTGGTAATTCGTAGCATGTGTTATATCTATAACCGCGCGCGCATACGGAAATTTATCGATCCTGTTATTAATTCGATCCCCACCCCATCTCTTGGCCTCTAATTAATTTGATTTTCCAGTTGACTATGGGCTCTATTCACCATTCACTTGTCGGTTTATACGGTGTCACTTTATAGCGGGCGGTTTTTGCCACGTAAAAGTCCATGTAACAGGTTAACATGCTATAATCTTCGGCCGGGAAAACCAATAAAACGGCGATATCTCGTGCCGTTGGTCGACATTTCATGATGGCGCACTAAGTCACGTGTACAACGGATCTTTTTGCACGCGGCGAAGCGGCCACGATTCTTCCTCCTTCGGTCTTCTCATCAAGTATCGAGCGTGGCTACGACAACCTTCGGCCAATCAAACCCAAACCATCGACCAAGTTGGATGTAATTATGGGATAGGACGTTAAGGCGGCGGAATTCCGCTTCGCGGAAACACTCTGTGCCGTGCTGTACTAACGAAGTGGCAGTGAAAAACGATGAGAACGCTATAGAACCGTCGCTTGGCGCTCGCCTGCCTAGTATTCCAGTATGTGTAAACTTTGCTTAGAGCAACGCATATATAACCTTCGTGTCTTACCTGAGATGTTTTCCGCGGAAGTTGCCGATGTTTGTTTTGCAGCTAACAACAGCCGATTTACGTGAATCGATACATGATACGATACAACTTTCTGCAGTCGAGTAAAGCATATTTTTGCTTTGGGAAAACTAGAATGGATTCGGTTACATCCTTAACGCATTCCCGTGGTCGGCTGAGTTACGTTTCTCAGTAGATTTCTTGCGATTTCTAGCGGAAAATCTTGTGTTACGTTAATTGTTGAGGTTGTTTAGATTTCTTTTTCGATTACTAATGAAAGTACAGTTGGCCATTTTTATTTAGAAGTATTATCTAAAGCACGATAACGTTTTTTAAAGTAAGTGTATTAATAATTGTGAAATGGACGATTTATTTCAATGGCTGATATGGCACTATAATTCGCGTTTATATGTTTCATATATATATATCAAACAGCTGGTGGAATGAAAAAAGAATAATAATTAAATATATCGATGATATATTCAGTAATTCAAAACATGGATTTTATTTATAATACGCGTTCATAGTATCAACTGACTAAATAACATCGAACCATTTCTTTGCTGAATTTCGACTTTTACATATATTGTCTTTTACATAATAATGAATAACACGATCTTAGAGAAAGGCCAATGAACTGCAAAGTTTACTCAAGAAGTTTGTCGCTATAGTTGCCTTTGTATATACACATTTTTATATCTAAAAGAAGAACATGAAAGATGCCTACAGTGGCAAAACACGAATACAATTCGCGGTCATGGGCTTTAAAAACGAAGACAACGCACTGGTTGTAAAACTGAGGTCGCTAGTTACTTCCAGGAAGGTTACCAGGTTCTTCTTTGCTGTTTTTACCGACTTTAATTGAACCTTCGTACAGCTCAGAAGGTCCATCTATTTCTCTTTCGCAGTATTCCTCTTTCTGCTTCGAACCTTGCCGGCGGTTCACTCTCCGACAGAACTCTACGAAAGAGTTTATGCCTTTATTGCAACGATGCATCTGGTACACGTCTTCCATTGCCGTTTCAGGCTCGCCGTAAAAAGACGATATCACCTACGTTTCGTGAATCTTGGTCTGCATCTTCCAAGAACCATGTATAACGTGTGATTTCGTGTTTTCAGGCACAACGAAGAGAAAGAGAAGTAGTTTACGTAGACCGCCGTTCGAAAATATTCGGACACTTGTTTGCTTTTGATAGAATATTATCAAATAAAAATTTTATTTTAATTGTAACATTGAAATGTTGTATAAGTCACACAAGTATTGCTGTTACACGAACAAGACAGACACGCGGAGAATACTCGGATGCAAAATGCTTGAATGGCTCTTCGCTTCTTTCACGTTTATGCACGGTGCAGGAAAAGAACCGAACTAAAGTTAAAACTGTAACGATAAAAGCAGTTGGCAAATCGTTGCATCGATGCCCTGTGATTTTCTTAGAGGAAAATCACTTCGAACGTTGAATCGTGCGATTGGAAAAAGCCATGTAATGTTCTTATATATATATAAAGTTAACCTCTCGCGGACCAGTGGTTCTACCGTGAAATCGGCATTTTATTTTACCTTTTCTAGTGGTTTTTCTTGGGTTTGAAACAAAGTTACGTTTAGTTCTTTATTTGTAGAACTTGCGTCTTCAGTGCAACTAGTTTAATACGGAACATTACTGATATCTTCTTTGCTTTTATTGTTTGTATCTATACCATACTGTGTCTTTATCTATTATTCAGAAATGTTAAAAAATGCACGCATGCGTATAAATTTGTGTGTCCTTTAAATCTTTTATTGCCATTTTGAATTTTAGTGAATTTCATGCGATCCTCTGATTTCATTAAATATACCAATAAATTTACTATAAGAATAATATATTTTTTGAAACTTGTATTCACCTATGTCAAATTTTCTTCTTTTCAAGAAAGATACTTTTTGATGCAGGCTGCAAAGTGTTGATGTTAATTTATTTATAAATCATAAACAAATTCCAAGATTACTCTTGAAATAATTTATTTTATGACTTCGTAATCATTGTTAATAGATCTAATTGTGATGTACGATTAGTCAAGATCTCTATCTATGAGTTCCTCATTTTTTTCTACCTTTCGCATAACCGTACATTGAGAAATGCAATTTGTATATCCCCAGAAAGATTTAAAGTGAACCAGTCAATTTCTAAGACAATAAATTCTTGCTCTGGATTTCTTCGAGATTACCTCGAAATTTGCCTATTTGATTCACTATCGAAGAAGGAAGACGATAAAAGAAATTTGAATCTGATAAACATCCCAAAAGGGCGTGCAATCGTAAATTCGGATCTGATTGAGCGGAAGATACAATCGGAAGAGAGAATCCAGTGGATCGTTTAATGCTTCTGTAAGAAACGGGGAACTCACCTCTGCACTTTCGACCAACTTCTCGAGACGTGGGATTATAGTATACTTTCGGTTCACTCTCTCTTTTCCCTTTGCCCTCTTCCCGTGGAAAAAGTTCTTTTCTTGACTCGTATAACGTAGGTGGGCGCCAGTGCCCTCCTACCTGTGTTTCTTTCAAGTTACAGCCCTTCTGGCTAAACTTCTGGCCCATTAATTTACATTAGGACATTTTTCAAGAGCTCCCGACGCCCGTGTACCTTAAAATTGGCGAACTCTTCTTTTTCACGGTGCCCCGTTCCCTGCAACAGCGCTCGAGTTGTTCGTGTTTCCCTTGTCGACGTTACGCTTGAATTCTTCACCATTAAACGGCGAAGCAGAGAGGACAGGTCATGTGTGTCGGATAACTTTATTAGCCTGTATATCTCGCTCTTTTATTGTTTAGAGGCGTCAATAGAAAATAGTGGCCGACCGTTGTCGCGACTTTTACGCGGTGACGTTTTTATTGGACGATGACAAAGTTCTCGAATGAATTAGTGAGCAAACTATATTTATAATTCATGCGCCTATCTCGATCGGAGCTTCTAGATAACCAGTTCTATGGGATGAAAGTACGCGAGGAAAAAGTAAAGTGCTTTCGTAAAGCGAACGCTTTGATAACTTAGAGATCGTTTTACAATTATGCAGGTTCGATAAATTGGATGCTTTTTAGAATATGATGTTTGAAAGGAGGTGATTATAATACATGTTATATAAGCTACTCGAAAGCCGTATCTATTAGACCCATAAATTAGAGAGTAAAGAAAACTGCGTTGAACGTAACAATTTCCTTAGAATTTATCCTTGTTTATCATTTTCTTAAAATAAATAAGCTTGTGGAAATAAATCATTTGCTTTTTTTGAGAAGCTCGATACTAGTCATGTATCCAGATATTGAAGTTGTATGAACTTAGAAAAAGTGGAATTAGTCAATTTAGCTTCTGAAAGGGATACATATAGCGAGTAAGCGTCAATAGTAGTCACGGCAATTATGGTCAGACATCAGAACAGGAATTGACGGGAAAACGAATGTACAAGAACTTGAAAACTCATTCAGAGTCGCGTGAAAAGATTTTTGACACAGGGTTGATATATTTTATAGAATAGCAGATAGAAACAAACATTTTTCTTCCACATTCTTCAACTTCTTAAAGTGGTATACTATATACACGAAGAAATTCTCAACTCTATTCTTGTCTGAATTTTACTTCAGGAAGCTTCTCCTTCTATTGTTGTACTACATTTTACACAGCACCTTACGAATTATTTTATGAGTGGCTTGATCTTTTTTAATTTTTTAAAAAATATTTTCAGTGTACTATTTGTTATTGACTTCTCGATGATTGGAGAAATTTAGTGCTGGAATAACATAAATGAAAGTGTTATGTACATATATCGTATCTCACGAGTAAAATAACAAGCAATTTAATTTGATTACATTTATGACTAAAATGAATTAATAATTGGTGTATATAATTCATTCATATCCGGGATATTTCTTACTTATAGGAATGAATTGATTATATCGTGACTACTAATAAACATAATTACCAAATTATTATTACATTAGCATTATTATCATATTTTAATTATTTCATAAACGTTAATATATCGATAATGTCAAAATATTCTATTTTCGTAATTGAGTTATTTGAGAGGCTATTTCTCATGAGATTAACTTAATTATATACACCATTTTGTACTGTACTATTTATGTAAAAGGAAATGTATATATATAGATATATAGGCCATCTAGATTTGAATTCATGAAATATATATTATACGTAGTTATAATAATTTTCTCTCATTATGAACTGGTTATCTATAAATACCGGTTCTTAATACGATACGTTGTGATTTTATTAAAATTTTTTCAAGATTGTTTTTGCGATGTTACTAGCAATCTGGATGTATTATAATGTAGTAAAATTTACAATGAAAATTAACATCACGTCATTTAAATACCTCAATACATATTTCCTTCTACGATGCAAGGGAATAAGCGATAATAATATATTGAAATTAAAATGATCAATACGTTTTGCATTTAGATCATGTTTTAGGATAATCACCGAAATTAATATGAATATTGACACGTAACTTCAAAGCGTATTCACTGGTTTAATCGAAGTCACGTAACTGGGTAATTGAGGTTAACGTGAATATACTAACAATTGAAATATTATAACCATATTCGCATTACTTTTTCGTATTATATTATCGTTTCGTTTAAATACGTATATATTTTTGTTATTTCAGGTATAAATGTCTATATTGACTGAACTATGAATTACGATGATTATTATCGCATTCATTCTAATAAATCTAAACTGAAACAACTAATTATTAGAATCTTATAACAATTTTACTTACATTAGCCAATTTTCTAATATTGATAAAAATTATCGTATTTTAGTTACACACGCTTTTTTGATATTAATTCCAGAAATCGATATACGCGCTGTATTTGTTTTATTTTTGTAACGTGTAAATAGAATTCAGTAAAATGTTGAGAATACATACAAAAAATCTATCTATGTCAATAACTCGATCCTAACTAGAAATTCAATTTATTTTAGCAGAAGCAATTTATATATTTGATTGAAATTTATTAATTTCATACTACTTCTATTTGATTTTATTTAGTTATTTATTTTATTCAGTTAACGGCCATATGATAGACCTTATAATCTGTATTATTTCTTAGTACGTTAACGATGCATTATATTACTAGTTCCTAACAACATATTCCAGCACGTTAAGAAATTATTGACTTTATTAATTGATCACTCATAGCTTTCCTTGTTAACATGTATCAGCTTGATGCAAACAGAGTGTAGAGTATATTACATCGAAGCCTAATAGTGACATACATGTAGAATCACTGAGGCATCTTTGTCGCATGTACTCAGAAGATTTTCAAACTCAATTTCCTCGAAAAGGAAACCTGGTATACACTGTAAGCCTCTTCGGTTGCAACACAAATTACGTTGTACCGTACATACAGCGCATACCATAACTATTTTACATTACAGTTTCAATCACTTATACATGTCTCTTATTTCACGTAAAATAAGATTACACAAAATTTCAGTTTAATTCCATTTTTCGTCTTACTTTTATTTATTGTGCAGTTATATAAAGCAATACACATATTAATAAGCAACGTATTCTACGTACAGATTTGCACAAATTTCGTAGTATCGATTCCCAGATATGAAGATCCTTCTTCAATCAAACGATTAACGAAGAATATTTTTCAATTGAGTCCATTGCAGAATACCCATCTATACCTATAATGTTATATAAAATGTAATCTACAGAAAATCTAAAATCTGACCTGTAACAGAAAATGAATTAAAAACGTTCTAATCCATAGAATTATATAGACGTTTTATACATATAAAAAAGCTGACAGTTAATAGGTTTATCAAACCATTAATATGAAAAAGCCACGAGTTTTTCGAGATAAAAATTTCATAGTCATAGAATTACAAGTATTCCGTCTTAAAAGAAGTACCCATACAGAATTTAATAGATAACTTTCCATAACTCATGCTATCAAGAGAACTTTTCGCAGTCCAGAACCACAGCAGTATGCTCGCCAGTAGAATCCAAGCATCCAATTGCTACGAACCATTTTTAATACGTCACGTAGATTACAAATGATCCTATTATCACGCGGAACGTGTTGGTAAATGTTCCAAAACGACATTCCCATTTCTGTTTCAGCACACTCTAACGGGCCACTGTGGGAAGGTGATGGCGGCGAAGTTTCTTGGCGAGCCTTCAAAAGTAGTTACTGGCAGTTACGATCGTACCCTAAAAATTTGGGACCTGCGTAGCAAAGCGTGTAAGTAACCAGTGCCAAACAAATAGCAAGCGTTTAGCGTACACAGTACACTGGCGCACGCTTATCCTTAACCGTAACCAGAACGTTGTTGCGCTATAGACAGAAAATAATGTACGGCATTAGCGGTAATCACGCTCCTCATTATTGCCATTAGTCATGAATAATGCTAATATACTTACTAGCGTCGTGGGACAATAAAAGGTGCGCGACTCTGCCTCTTCGTATGTACGCCTATTACGAGCCATAAGTTTCAGGCCACTCTTAACAGTACTGTACGTGGACGAAATGTTTTAAGAAAATTGAACGACTGTTACAGAGTTTACTAACGACTGTAAAATCAATCACCGTGTTTGTAGGTTTGCGTAGAAACATGAGATGAATTGCTTAATCCATTATTTGTTATCTCATATCATAGAGTCTATAAATGACAATAGGGTGTACCCTATTAATTACAATTTTTATAATATAATAATATTTAGTTAGTTCTTATATACATTATTTACATTATCAATTAGTTAAATTAGTTAAATAGTTCTACCTGAATATCTTGTAGTATTTTGAAGAAGCTAGTTTATTTTTACGATTGCAATTATAACGTGTAGTATCTCCATGAATGGTTGTCTCTTTTTTTCCTTTACGTAATTGCCTATTTTCTTTCTTAGATAGTTATTTGTTTTTTTTTTACGTTTGAAGTACTGCGATATTGCTTCGTTATCTATACGTGAACTAGATCTTGTTAGTTTAGTCCGTAGTGGAATAAAAATAAGGTACTACAAGTGGAACAGGTGAAAGAATTGAACATTATATATATATATATATACATATACGTTCTTCAACCATTAAAGCGTGAAATTAATGCGGGCGAATGTAGAACTACTATTATCATTGTTTTCGTTTGAGATTCTTCTACGGTTTAATATTCTAATTATACGCGTTTTAAAGTATCCTCAAGATAACAATTTTTACTAGTTGCTGTATCCACGTATTTGCGTCTAGATTTATGGTCTCCGAATATATAAGGAAATTTAATAGTTTTTAATATTTATATTTTATATAAAAGTAAAATATTACTTTCAGTTTAGGTAAATAATAGCATTGAATTATTTTAAAATATTTCTAAATAACCTATGGACAATGAATTAATTCTACGTGTTTTAATAGATTACAATGTCTCGATATATTAATATAATAGGTTAATAATATAAAAAATTCGTTGCAAGTGGATAGTTCAATTTCCTCGCACCTTTATATTCGATTCTCGGCATCGTCTCGTTGCTTTCCCTTATTTACGAGCGCGCGTAAAGCCATTACACGCCTAATTCGAATCATCAGGAGGCATAACGTTGCCGTAATAGAGGAATCTAAAATAGCGTCGACGATGTTGTGCGATAACTTTGCCGGATTATGATACATAAAAGGGAGATTATTTCATGTAAAAAAATAAAAAATTCCATTGAATATAAAAAGAGCTTCATTTAGCATGTCTATAATGCTCTTATTTAATTTATAGCATGATTTTCGCCTAGCACTGAGGTTACAGCTATTACTTAAAATCAAAGAATGGTGAAAAATACATAAAAATGTTACTGACATTGCTGAGATTATTTTATTCCTGCAAGTAGTAACAATGTCACGTGTAAGAAGTGATACCAAAGATTTCTCAAACGAGACGTTGGCTCTAAGCCAAAATGTCCACAGACTATCGGTGACTGCAAGAAGTTCGAGGTTCAGAAACAACAAACATTACTGAATCAAAAACGGTCGAAAAATGGAAAGAAAGTTATCGACGTTACCAGAGAATGCTTCAGTGACTGGAAATATTTCAATGTTTAAGAATGACGATACATCTTGTTGATAAAATACATAAAGTATAGAATTAAAAATACAAAACATTTTTTCTAAACCTAATATATGCTTAACGTTGAATTTTTGCGTAAAAGTATTCTTCGATCTTCCAAATCATTAAACACTTTCACACATATTCAAGGAAATATAAACTTCACCACAATGACCATACTAGTTATAGGATCATACTATTTTTATTTCTCATGTAGTTCGCCACTGATTACAATTTAATGCTCGAACTTTGGGATCTTCTTGAGGATTTTTAATATATTCGGTTCAAAGATGACTGGGTCGTAAAAGGATCGAATAAAAGTGATCTTTCGTTGCGTCGTCACTTCGTGAGATTAATTAAGACGATAAGGTTCTTATCAGCAGTTAGCGAAATCTTTTCGAAGTTGCTTCAACCTGCAGTTTTCTTGTCGGGAGACGAGCTTTTGTTCTTGACCAGTGACGGCTCTAACGGATGATGTTTTTCGATAAAAAGGACTCGATAAGAAATTGGTAAATTCATGCGGGATGAATGCGCCCATTTTCAAGGTAGATGGGACGAACGATTAAACGGAAGTTCCGACAAGAAGAAATTTAATTTAGATCAGCTTGTAACGAGACAGCCTTAATTCTGTTCCACCGGTTTTAATATAAAAGTTTGCAAAGTTTTTTGAATAGATTATTTGGCGAATCGCCTAGTGTCTTAAACTGAATATTTTAGCGCGAAAATTTTAATGAAATGCAAATTGCTTGTATACAGACCGTTAACGAAGATGTATAATACGTGTCGTTGTTGGCAAGGAAATTTCATTTTTATTTTCCCCTTTTTTCTTTCGAACTGTATTAAAAAGAAGCGTCACGTAATATTTTTAATATTCATGTTTTATTCTCCACCTAAAGCAGCGAGGAGGTTTTGAATTTTCCCTGATATTTTCTTCCAAAGAATGAAAGCAACGTAATCAGGTAACAAAAATTTGCGTGATTTTTGATGCTGTAAAAATAAGATTATCTATGTCAAGTTTCATATATGTTCTAGATTCGAACTTGTATAAATGACTGCAATTTACGATATAAGTTAATGTGGATATTCCTGTATTTTTTATTTGCAAAAAGGAGAAACTTTACAAACTTTACTGTACGGTCACTAATTTTTCTATATTCAGATAAAATGTCTGCAAAAGAAGATTGTAATACAATTTTTCATCGGTTCAAAAAAAAAAAAAAAAAAAAAGAAAACGATTAAGAAAATAGTGAAAAGCTATGATCCCGTCACGTTCATTGAGGATCACTATGAAATATATCCGCGGTGCAGCGACAAAAATGCTTCGGCGTGATATATTTACTATTCAAATATTTACCTGTAACGGTCAACAAATATTGGAATTATTTTGGAAACTACAATCGCATAGAATAAAACCGTTAGTTTCCATCTATAATATCAATTTGCGTGCACGCGGAAATTGTCAGCCGTCTACGTGAGAAATATTCTGCTCGATAATGCTTTCAATACACGATTCCTCTTATTTTTTTTTTTTTTTTTTTTTTTATTAGATGTCATCTATTCTATCTCTCGATTGATATATATGTTCCCATTGCAAAGTTCTAAAAGACTGCATATTCTTCTTTATTTCTACTCCACGAAGGATTTCATTTTTAAAACAATTTTTATATAATAGCGGATTTTGTCTCTTTTCATACTTTCGTCATTTTTTCTGTGGCTTCTATGTAGGTTTTCAGATTTTGTTCAAACGTTACCAACACAACCGTGATAATCCTGTTTCATTACGTATAACGGTAATTTTGTGTAACACGTAATATATTCATAAAAAATTTCTACAGATATCCAAATACTTTTGCGAGCCACTGTTGACGAGACTTTACGTCATGCAATTAATTTTAGAACGAAATTACCACGATCTCTTTTCGGTTATTTACTTACAAGTTCTCTGTCGACGGGACGTGCGGCAACAATCTCGGCAACTGTGGGTAAATTTCGCTATGATCCTTCAGTCGAATCTTGCAAATTAATACGACCGGTGTACTATCATCCACGGCAGGCTACATCGTGTATCCTTTGTCAATAGAACTCCACCTACCATTGGGGGCCGCACATCACCCACAACTTCGGGTACCTCTGTAGCAATGTTGACCAGAGTGTAAATCGATATCTCGAACGGGGTTCCTCGAATGATATGGTTTCACGAGATTAGTCAACCGTCCATAGGGATCGAATTGTAAATCCTGCATGCATTTGCAAACTATTCGTACCTTTCGTTGGCTCGCGCTTCATATCGGTTGATCATGTCCATTCACCTCGTTCAATTTACTTTTCTTACCCTTTAAAGTCGCCCCTATTTGCTGGAAGAGCCTCACTTTCTCTGTACTTCACCGCGGCGAATAGCCACTTTCACCCTGCCACTAAATTATCACTTTTGCCTCTTTCTTCAAAGCACCGCTTATCACGTAAAGATCGCGGCTTGAAAACGTGCAAGGGTCTAGCTATATACCGCCGCTGAATCTCCGGCCACGATCTGTATTTCTTTTTCGGGATACGATCGGTTTCGAACGGTTGTAAATAATCGGCTTATCCCTTTCTAAATCATCAATCCGATAATAAAAATCCTATTCCACATAATTTCCCTGGAAATATAAGGTGTTTCGGTGAGATTGCGTAACGGAGGAAGGAATAATTTTTTACGATAAAGGTGAATCGAGGCAACGCGATAAAACTGACATGAGCGAGATCACGGTTTCTGGAATATCAATTTCCAAATTCGATTCCAAGTTCGATTTAATACACCGTGGCTCATGAAAATGAGTTTGAATACCCATCGAATTTTATTACTTTCTTTTTACTTATTTTATTATTATTTCAATTTTTATGATTTATTATATCTTTCGTCAAATCTGCGAATATCTCTCGTACACGTTTGTCCAATGGCCGCTGTCTCTGAGTACTTTCAAACTCTGCAGATAATCCCAGTCATTCTGAAATCACTCTGTACAGCAATAATGGAACGGAGGATCGTGTACTCGTTCAACGCAAAAAGTGGAGTTCTTTTGCTAAGTTGTCCCAAGCGGATACGAGCACTCGATGAATCTAAACGCGGAAAGGCGAAACTTCAATCCTTTTTTTCCTCTTTTTTTTTTTTTTCAAAAACAGAGCAAGCGCACTAGTACAAGCTCTTCTTTTTCCTCTTCCAATTCGACGTTCCTCTCTTTCTTCTCTTTTTTCGTATATGTTCTTTACACGTAGAAATATAAAGCTGGTTTAGTAAATCCAGTAGGACACACTTGAACCGTTCGCCGAAATTTGTACGCTTTTACGAGTTAAATCCAAGTTAATTTCACATAGGCGGAGATAGAAGAACCGGGGGCAGGTTGATACACACAGACACAAGCCGGACATTCATTTTGGTTCAGGGTTCTCACGCTTTTGTTGTGAACGCGGTCCTACGGGCAAAATAGTGAAAACCAAGCCCGGTGCTATCACAGAAAGGCGGACGACGGTGGAAGAGGTGTACAAAAGTTTAGCGCAAATAAATCTCGCTACGCAAGGAGCGGACAATGGAGAACGGCGTTGCTGAAAGCGCGTTTAAGCGTGAATTATTGTTTAGCCAGGACGCTTTAAGACAAAAACCGATGCTTAAAGTGGATCAGCTGTTTTCTATCGGATTATTACCTATCCCTCTTCGCTACTCTTCCTATCGTCTTGTTAATGTTTCGCAGCTGCATCGGCTTACGGATACAACTGCCGCGTTTCTTCCATTTTAATTAAAGTATTCCTGTTTACAAACAGTAAATGTTTAGCAGAGCCAGAATATCTGGGAAGAGAGATGAAGATTTATCGCTTAAAGTGGTATCGTTTTCTTATCTTTCTTGCCTTATATAATTTTGGAATAATGGGTAAGTGGATTATAGTAATTGTTCCATTCGGAATATTTTCTTTCTGATGTACTTTCGCGTGAATAAGGAATTCAAATTTTCTATCGTGTATGTTGTTGTTATGGGTTATATAGATAGAGAGAAAAGCGCGTGGATAAATTGTCAGATAGTAAAATATATTTAACAAAGAAATGTTTGTATAAATATGAATACAGTTTGAGCTGGTCCAGATCCGCACGCTAGCAGTGTTACCTAGTAACTGAAAACTCCGAAGCCATCGTTGCCTGTCTTTTGTCTATGGTTGCCATGTGGTTGTCTTTTGTCTATGGCCTGTCGATGGCTTTAGTGAGTCAGAAAATTAGTCAGTACGGATGTAGAGTTTCCTTAGAAGTGTTAACCACTTCAACAGTGTATTCTGTGTTCGAGTTTTTGTATCTTCTCTGTTAGGGAATTCTAGGAATGCTCATTCGTTATTTAAAGTACCAACGTATGGGACGTAACAAATGATTTATTTAGAAATTTACTGGTCCCTCAATACTATCTTTAAATTTATACAGCAAACATATATCATTCTATATTTATCTACAAAAACTAAAACTCATTAATTCGTGCTCGTTATTTTTTAAGTTACGTTATCGTAGATATTCTAATAAATGACGATTGATGAATAATGATAAATGGCGTCATTAGCTGGCAGAGAGTAATTTGTTTCCTGTTTTAATAACTTTTTGCGATTCGCTCATGGTTATATCTGAAAGATCCATTACTCATTCTTGGAAATCGTTTTATACCATATGTATGCTTCTATGGCAGATGAATTGCTTGACACAAGTCGTTAGAAATGTAGATTAGCCTCAAAAACTCACAAAAGAGAGCGTGTTCGCGAGACTGAAAGCGCTCGGAAACTCGCGTTTATAGTTAACTGTAATCCATTGAGAACCCTTCTCAGCTAATACGGGTAGCAGCAGGAAAAGTGAATCGACGACGAGAAACGCTTAGGTACTTTAGACTGTACTTCAGTTGCTCGAATCCGGAAACTGTTGCTGTTTGCAACGTGTAACGGAGGAAACGGATACAAAGGGCATAAAACGTGTATATAAACTTCGCGTAAATGTACACGAACGGGCAATTAATACTTACGCATCAGCGAATTCCGTGACTGAATAGAAAGAATTTAGTATTCGTTTGATTTTATCGAAGAAAATTATAATTATATATTACTGGAGAAAGCACAATAAACATAAGAGTTAGTTCTCTTCTTTAATTGATTATTTACAATTACATCAGTTATTGCAGGTTGTCAAAGAATCAATTGAGATGTAATTTACTTAATAATAATAATATTAATAATTTATTTAATTTAATTTAAGATTTAATTTGGATTGTAAATTACTTTTATATTCAATATATTTGTTATACGAATTGGACAATATATCTCAAGGGAAATGTAATTGCTACTGTTAATTATACTAGTTTTATATTATACCATTTTTTCTTGCATATAATATCTAATACTGATTTACAACGTATAGTTATTCTTTACATCTTCTTCTCTTAATTAATTTATATACGTATTTCTGCACATATTTTCAAATTTACTATTCTTTTTTTTATTTTGCATACGGAAATTCCAAATAAATATGGCAGAGGAAATAGGCAAAGCATATACATATATCGTATTATACTTACGACACCAATATGTCCTTCCAAAAAATTTACCTAAATTTACATTTAAATATCTATAACAAAATCCTATGACAAAGATTATTCGAGAATTCCGTGGTCAATTATTGGGTTTGGAACGGCGCAATCACGAATGAAGTTAAACGGCTGACCCTGCGCAAACTGTCCATTCGTACGATTGCAAATTTTACGTAGAAATGCACGTTTTACGTTGTCGATGGTGATCTATATTAAATCAAAGATGATTTACTAGCCGATCAATTGGCTTGTCGAACTTACCGCGACGATACGTCGCGCCGGTTATTGATATCGCTTGAGGCACTGTGCTTCCTGTGAAGATGGAATTACTGGGTCCAATTACTTCATGGCGATGCATCATACCCGTCAACTTAGGTGCACCGACGTAAGCAGATTTTATGTGAATACAGAAACACACGATCTGATTGAAATTTCAGATGTAGAAACGATTGATTCTATTCTTTCTAGGGTATTACAGTACACGTTACAATGTACATACATATGCAGTAAATATTGCAAAAGCAAATTTGTTAATCGTTAATTCTTCTTCTAGATAAAATATGAGACGTACAAGAGCACGAATATACTAGATTCACAAAATAGTAAAAGTTATCGTCTAGTAAATATTCATAGGTACAGTTATTAACTCATTATTCGAATGTATATCATATGTGTAATAATATTTTGTTATATAAATAATTAATTGAGTAAAATACTTCTAGCAAATAAACGTTTTACAAAATTTATTTTCAATACGGACACTTGATGCGAGTTGAATTTTCTGTTACAGGTATAGAGACAAAGTTTGCGGGTTCCAGTTGTAACGATCTTGTAACTTCTGACGGTGCTGGCTCTACAATAATTAGTGGCCATTTCGATCAGAGAATCAGATTTTGGGACACCAGGGCCGAGTCCAGTTCGAACGATATTTTATTGGAAGGGAAAGTGACCTCGCTAGATTTATCTCGTGGTAAGTTTCCTTCCCAGATACTTTGTATAACTTTCCCTTTTCTGTCATGGAGTTATCACCCCTAATTCCTGGAATTGCTTCTGCGAAGCGAACGTCGGTGTTATTGGTAACGCTTAGTCGGTGATTACTTCGCTATTGGTTAGTCACTTAATCATGGGACTATTTTAATCGAATTCGTTAGATTTTTTTCATTGAGAAGTATACCAGATAACCGAAAACAAATGTCTTACGAATTATGCACATCAAACATTTACAGGGTTTCTAAAAATATCCAAACATCATTATTTAACGCCATAAATATGTAATTGGAATATTTGTGTGATTTTCTTACATAAGCTTAAATTTGAAAAAAAGACCCACGAATAATAAATATCTCTAGGGAAGGTTAGAGGCATTTATTTTATCTAGACAATTTTTAAAATACTTTGTCATAAATTACTTTAAAAGAAATTTAAAATAAATAAAGAAATTGCGACAATTCTGTTCCAAGAACTTCTTAATTCTAGAATTGATAATGATTCTTGTAAATTTGAAATAATTAAACTACAAGGAGCCATGCACAATTTACCTTGACTAAATGTAAAATGTTCCAAGGAAACTGAGTGCGGTTACAGTTTTATTTGGGGGAACGCTTGAGAATTGTCTGCTCTATGAACACTGAACAGTCTATGATGACATTTGAAATATTCATATCCAGAAACATCTGTTAGGTTGTCATACTTATTAAAGAATTCTTTGGGAATATGCAGCTCGCGTTTCATTAATTTCGGCAAAGCGAGAATAGAACACGAACGAAACGATATTGCCAGAGACTGTAGAATTCTGCTCGATTACATCGCGCCAGTTTAATGGTTTTCCTTTATCATTCAACGTAATACATTATGTATACTTCCATTAAAGTATAATGTACCATTTCTTAGGAAATGTGGCCGGTAGATTCACAATGAAACCTTTCTCGAACGCCTCCCCATAAGATTTATGCGTCTCGAAAAGGAATTATTTACTTAGCATCTCGGTGCATTTCAAGCCGTAGTAAACGTATTTTTTCCTCTCCTTACGTACTTCTTCTTTTTGTCGCCATTAGAATAATAGAACAACACCGCGAAAACTTCACCGCAACGTGAACTAAATGCAATCAGAACATAATCAGCGATTATGTTTATTCAAACAGAATAGACAAGCTGTTGTATTGCTAACCGTATTAACACAATCAATTTAACTTTAACATTAACGACATGCAAATTCAAATAGCGGCACCTGCTTGTTTCCAGATGCAAATTACCTTCTGAGCTGTGTCAGAGACGATACGTTGAAACTCATTGATCTACGAATGAAGAAGATCATTGGATCATTTAGGTGAGTATAATTTTATTATGGATCTATTTAATATTACGCGACTTACAAAGTGGAATATAGAGGCCTAGAGAAACGGGCCTATTGCTTGTTCGATTTTGTACATTTTTATATAATTTAAGCTATCAAGACATGGAGCAAAGCATTTTCACTTGAATATATTTTAACTTTTTTATTCGGTTCCATAGAATTTCAAAGTTTTTAATATTTGATCCCTTTTACGTTTTATTGGTAACTATTCAATTTAATAGTTATGTGCAAAGTAATGTAGTATCGTACTTACGCTAATATCTAATAACATTCTGGCGCGCAAATATCACAAGTCCATTTCAACAAACATTTAATTTCGATGAAATCGTTGCGTTAAAGTATCATTCCGAATGGAACAGGAAATTAATTACGTGCGTTACTTCATTTTTAGCGCTGATGGGTTTAAAGTCGGCTTTGATTGGACGAGAGCAACTTTCAGTCCAGATGGCCAATACATAGCGGTTGGTTCTTCGGATGGATCCGTTTTCATTTGGTCAGTCGCTACCAATATGATTGAAACTGTGCTGAAAAACCATTCGTAAGTAACTCTCTTACATAATTAGTAATGATTAATCAATGCTACTGACTGAAATCTAGTCGCATTTTTTTAATTGATCATTTGAAATTATTTAATACTATTACGCAAAATAATTACGTAAAATAATTCACTTATATTATTCATAACTGTTACAAAAGCAATAATATACAATTAAATGCAATAACTTCAAAGTAACAGAATATTTAATAATTTTATATGGTGCCGTTTGATTTTTAAGCAAAATAAAATCTCTTTCGTCGTTACATCTTTCAATTAATAATTCATGAAATACAGTGATATATATTTTCAGTCAAATTTACAATCTTATGAAAATTTATAGGATTAAAATTTATGGGAATATGTAAAGCACTCTTTTTTCACTGTTTATACTATGTATTCATTATTCATATTTGTATTACGAATATTAAAATGGTGGATGTTCATTTATCAGAAAATTTGTTTATTAAAGTCACTTTTCATACGTAGTAGAATATTTAATAAGTATTTTTCACTCTGTATTGTGTGAATATGTGAACTATTCGAACAATTCTGACGACACCTTCGTAAACTTTAGAAATAGTTTTGTACCTTTCTTCTGTAATATTAAATGTACAAAAACTGAAATTATAAGTCAGTATCATTGAAGATATTAGTATTCCGTAGCAATCCCATATTGATTACAACCATTCGTATCAAATCGCGTAATCAGAAATGTACCTAATTGAATCGTACAAGTACGTATGTAGTAACCAAACACAGACCTAAAGTAACGATTGGTGATTCATGCTACCAATTCAAACTGTACGGTATAATCACTTACATTAATTTCATTGTGTTTGGTTTAATCGAATGAACTTAGGTTTACGATTAATCGTACCAACCGTGTTTCTACATCATCTTATTCATTACTCTAATTATCGTTTCCTCTATAAGATAAATAACTGTATTCACAAGCTTATCTCGAAGAAAAATTCATAAATTTTCATATCATCGGTACAAAATGTTAATTCGGCAACGACAATTAAATGGCTACTTTCAGTCATGAGTTATTTGGATAATTACTATTAAACAAGTATTACAAAATATAGATAGTATTATATACACCATTCCTCTTTTTAAATGAAATATTTCATGATTTATTTCAAACTATTAGATATAGTAAGGGAATATTAAAAATATTAATATTTATTAATTCTTATGTACTGAATAATTTTTGTATTTATTATTTGCTCAATATTCTTAGCACAAACTGCCTATTTTTAACATGTTTTTGAAAATCAATAGTTTTAGAAACTGTTGCTCGCAAAAAATTAATTCGCTCTTAGGAAAAAGTTAAACACATATAATAGCAGGATCCTCAACCATTAAACTCTAATTTCCAACGTTAGCTTGCATAAAAATTAACACTAAATGGGCGATACAGCGTAATATATTTTAAGTGGTACGATTTTGGTAAGTCTACTCTATGTAGCACCCAATTTATGGTTGTAATAAAGACGACTTGAAGATGCTAGAAACTACATTCTGGAAGCAGAAAACGCGTAAATCGCCCCCATACGTTATTTAAACATACTAGGAAATAATTGCGCGTTTATTTTACGGTAGGCCATGCACTGGTATCGATACCGTTACACAATTTGCCGCTAAAATTATTGTCGATCGATCGGTTCTACTAAACCAGTCCTTAAGCCGTGGACCTTCGCAAATTACGTCTGAATTTTCTTCGATGTTCCAAATTAATTGCCCATTGGTATTCTAAAAAGTGGATATAGTACCAAAGCTGTAAACTCTACATAACAGAGAGTCATGAACTTGTTAGATCGAATATCTTGAACCTCTACCTGCATAAGAATCGAAGGGTTCGGTGCAAGAACTTCCTTTTTTTGGCAAGGATTGGCTTTTCATGTAGTAGTAATTCTAACTACATATATCCCGAGATAATGTAGTTTTCCAGATGTAAAAATCGCTTAGTTCCTAAAACGCAGCATCAGTGTTGATTTAAGTTCTTCAAATCTTCGCCTAAAGAAAAGTTCGGCTATCTTTATGTTGCCTATGGAAAAGATGTATACACAATATTCGTTACCTATTAGATAAAAAAGAAATTAGAAGAGTTTCTTCGTTAGTAGAAAAACATGTACCGAAAAATGACTTGTGGCACTATAACAACGTTACTAATGCTAGAGGTCCAAATTTAGATCCACAAACTGATATTGATAGCAAGTGAATATTACGTATATTGAATTTATATAATCTTCATTATTTGTATGCTTCTTGATAAATAAAACTGCATTTAGAGACTTTCATTTGTCTAGTCTTAATTTCGATGCAAGAAGTTGACAGCTCTACTGAAGAAAAAGAAATTCTATCGAAGCTGTCATTACTAGTCAAACTGTCTCTCGTGAAAAATGTGTTACCAATATAATCTTTACACGTTTAAACAATTTTCACTCACTGTTAGCTAGACGGTTGATACTGTGAAGTTTCCAATAATGGAGTTGACCGGTTCTCGCTCCGAGCACTTCAATTGGAAATTTTAGATTGGTTTCGTAATTCTGTTATGAGACGCAGAGTATTTGAATAAGCAAGCCTTAAAATCACATTAACGTTCAACTAAAAATCATTTTCACGTAATCATTCCATTCTACGCCATCAAGGCGTATATATAGCATCATTCTTCAGTTCCCTTTAATTGCCTTTTTCTCATTTTTCTCTAACGGCTCTGACTCGTCCCGACTCGAATGCGCGCTAAGCTTGCGCGCGGAATCACCAAAACGTTCATAATTGTAGCAAGCATCTTCCAGTGCTTTGCATACGTATCGCCGACGAGAGAAATTGTGTATGTATGTTCTTTAGTCCAGAACGCGCACACACGTTCGAACGCTTACATCTCCTAACCTTCGCCTAGTAAAGTGGAAAGACGCGGAAAAATATCTCGGCGTGACCCGATTTCCTCCTCCAGCTTCTCTACTTATATGTGTATCTGCGGACACTCCCCGCCCATTTTACGTTAGACCCTCTGTGCACATAGTATTTTTATACATTATTATATGTATATGTGTGTACGTATACACATAGATATATATGGGGGATACATCGCGATATCGCAAATTTATACGGTAGCTTGGATGCCAGCAACTTCTTCAAGCCACCGTGTCGGCTCCCGCAATTCGAACTGTCGCATCGAACGAACATTCATTTTTCGTATAATAAAATATGCGTGATAAGGGAGTCTCCTTACCACAATTTGTACGTGAAATTGAAAACAAAAAAAAGTGTTGTATAAAATATAGGAGATGTGGATTAATCATTTTTCAAATAATGAAATATTGTGATCGCGAGAAGTATTTGCCTTTGTACCCTTATTTTCCAATGAAGTGATTTTCTATTATGTTCTTTCATGTTTACGTATATACGAAAGTACCGCTGATTGATATGAAATTTAATATACTTGGACATAATCGAAATTGGTACGTGAAGGCTGTAATAAATACAATGGCGTGCTAATACTTCTTGCAGCCACTCTATTATAATTGTGTAGACGAATATTATTGATAAAGTGGCAGCTTTTTGCTTCTACACAAAGATATTGACGATATTATTAAATTTGCAATTGCGTTTCGTAAATATCCTTTGCTTTTTAACAGAGTTATTATACGTAAAATAGATTGATCGTAATTAAACAATCCACTCCAGGAAATTCTCCTTTCGTGTTCCTGCTCATTACCATTATGTCTTCGCTTTTTCTGTCCATCCGTTAAACAGGTTCGGTCCAAAAAGTTATAAACAATCTCCGCCGATATCGTAACATCATCGACCTCATATCCTTCAATCCTTACACGTAACATCTAGACAAAGTCACGACAAGGAAGAGGAAAGGGGTACTATGAGAAAAACGAAAGCGGACTATCCGCTTCTTCTCCAGTGGTCGCGCGCATGTGTGATCGTTTTCACTCGAATTTCACGGTAGATATATCGCGAGGCCCGTTCTACAATTATCCGTTCCTTCCTTCCCCTTTCTTAGTCGTTGACCGCTTCGTCCTCGGCCTCCTCGAGCTTCCCAAGGACGCTAGGAGATCTTCGGTGGTGGTTTCTATGGGAGCGCCCAGCGGGCGGTTGTGTAGTCCGGCGTGCACCTAAGTACCGGTCGTATCGAAAAATAGCTTAAGTACCAGTCACGTAGGAGCTGGTCCAGTGAGTTGGTCTGTGTGCGTGATTTTGTCGGTGTATGCGCACGTTTCACTGTTATTACTTTCACTATAGACGAAGCGCGGCCGCGGCTCGGGCCGGTCGAAGCGTCATCTTTCGTCGTCATTTCTCCTCCAGTCGTCCTCATCACCTTCGCTCTCTGTCGTATTCTCCTTCCTCCGCGTCTTCTCTCGTGATCGTCGGACGTACGAAGCTGGATCGTGTAATTCATACGTTGTGGCGCGTACTCGCGCGCTCAGGAATCCCCGGCACTAACTTAATAAGCGCCTCGCCCTTTTACAATCGCCTCCCGCCTCCTTCGTCCGCGTCGAAGCTCCGCGTACGCTCCGCAGAGATTCTACAATCCTGTATTTAATGCGCGCTCTCGATAGCCAGATACACGTAGCCGTATCTATCACGGATAACGCGTGAGATTCGGCCGTTTCTCGAAATCCTATAACACGCAAACCATCCTTGCAATGGATATGTAACTGCACGTTAGATTCAAAGTTAACAGATTACTGCGAGCGATACTCTTCTTATTTGTCGGCTATCTGGCTTGCCTCGCCGAGATAGGAAAAATACCAAGCGAACCAGTCCTGATAAAAGACCAAAGGGTTATGGTTAGATATAAAACCTTTCCTTCGTTATTCAAAGCTGCCTCCTGTGTTCTCACTGAACGTTCTACTTCTTAGTACGTAGCCTAGTTTGGAAAATAGACGTTCGCGTTTGTAGCAGCTGTTATTTTGGAATAGTTGATGTTTTTTAGGGTAAATGTAATATCTTTCTGTGAATGTTATACTCTGGAATTAACATTTTTTTAGTTTCGTTACCTAATCTGTTAAGTAATCTTCGAATATCTAGTATTGAGTTTGGATTTGATATATTTCCTGGACAATTTTTTGACTCGTAGTATTTCCATTAATTTACAAAATTCTTCTATATTTTTCAATCCATTATTTAAAATCTTTGCGAATAAAACGATATCCTTTGTCACTATGAAATTATTTTTACTAAGAAGATAACAATAGATGATCAACATAATATTATTTTCTGTTTCATAAGAGATATACTTAAAGCAGTGCTATACAATATTTAATCGAGTAAAACGAGCTTTCTTGACTTCGCTTTCCTTGTCAAGGAAATCGAGAAGCTAGTCGGGCAGCCCTCAGGCATCCTATTCAGATCTCGTAGATCTTAAAATATAATGAGTTATTCTTAAAGTTACGAAATAAAAGCATCGATTGTTGGTAATTCCTGGTGAAGAAAAGCTCAGTGACTGAATATAGGATATATTATGCAGAATGATGTAACATCATAAAAGAGAAAAACGTGTGAAGTGTCATGGTAGTAAAATATTCAGATGTAGAGGAGAAAAAGCTACATAAAATATCCTGTATAGGACTTTAAAAAATCATAAGTTTTTGTTAAGGTACTTTTGTAATTGAAAACTTTCCTGATATTCACTGAGACTGTTTTCATTAATACTTAGACGTTTTATATAATTAATTATAGTACAGTACAATCTTCGATTTTCTCGACATTCATAAATAATTCAACCTCCATCTTTCGATTCAGTACAATTTACTTGCATAGCATTAGTGATAGGACTTTCAGCTTTAAATTAAGTAATTTATGAACTATAAAACGATGTAATAAATACAGTATAAGTGAACACCAATAATGTTCTTCTAATTAAATTCGTATCATAACTTACTACCTCATTACGTACCTCGCTATTAATAAAGAGTTATATGCATGTTTGGAATTTAAATAAATTAAATTGCGTATAATTTCTCATAATGATCGGAATGAAGAGTTCAAACAAATTAAAGTACCTAATGTCTCACAACCATTCTTACTCATCCTTTAATGATCGAATTCTGTCGGAATACGTTCGCTGTTACGTCAATAGAATCTGACACGTACAAAGTTCTTGAAGAAAGGAAAAAGAAAGAGACCAGTAGCCGCATTCCCGTTCGATCGAAATTTGTTCTGTTCGATAATCAATGGTCTAAAATTGATAACATCCTTATTTACATTTCAAATAAAGCAACTCGCTTAGGCGCGGCTAACACGCGGTTTGTGATAACTGGTTCCATCGAAGAAAAATCGCATCGATCGCGTAGCTAAGGACGCGCTAACGCAAAGTATAGATAAGCAAAATAACCCGAAACGTCGTTAACTCGAGCAACCAGAATGCGGAAAATGGAAGGATGTGTTCAGGCCAAGGCACAATGGTTTTCCCACGTGCACGAAGAGCAGCGAGAATAAAGGCTATCATTCCGCCGCGAAGCCAGCGATACCTTGATTTGTGTAACTTGTTATTAATAAATAAGTGCGTAGCCAGGCGTGGTAACAGCGCGGGTTATTATTCTTTTCAGCGGTAACTGACAAGTAACAGCATCTCATAAACATTACTGCGCCATATTTCAGTCACGCACGCATTTATGGCGATTTTGTCTTGTACTTTACGAGTGGATGGCTCACCGCGATAGTTAGAGGGTATAACTGGACCCCTAAGGAAGTAGTTCGATTAGTGTATTTCATGGGTTTTTGCAAGTATTTCGTGTCTTTTTTCCTATATTCTTGCGACGATCAGCGTGTATTGATACCAATCGCGGTCCTTCGATTACAAAGATGGGACACTTTTACCTCTTTTTATCGTTTCCACCTGTAAACGATACGTGTTTATGGTTGTCACTTGCAGCTCTTGGTTAAATTCTATACTCTTTCTTCAAACAGGAACAATTATTGTTTCATAGTGCCTTGATGTTAATCGTAAGATTTTGGAATGAAGGATAAGTAACAAATACTTACCGGCCTTGGCACGAAGCGCTAGAAACACCTCCTGTAACAGCTAATGAATCGTGATAAATTACATACACATTTGTCATTGGAATTCTAAAGCGTGGATTGCCAACTAAAACTAGTATCAGAAACGATAAATCAAGTGAAAATATTTAATACCAAACGATGTTAAAATATCTCGTGAAATGTTTCTAATACATAAACGTCCACACGTGTACGAGGAGTAGATGAATATAAGGTAAATAATTCCTATCTTAATCTTTGCTAGCAACATTATCTGAAGATTTACTTTATACCTCTACCGTTATTATTGCCAAAGGCTATGGTTTTGAATATTTACAACGCATTCGTGGGTACATTTCGCATATACACACTGAAAATGATAAAATGAACTGTTTATTATAAGCAGTGCGATATGGAATGATATAATGCTAGAAACCGCACCTTTATAGCGGGTTAATAACTATTTTTCATTTTTAGTGCGTTATTTGAAATTAACTCGTAACTGGTATAGCGAGGTCTATCAGAATCTAGCAGCTTTAACGTTTGTAATAATCGGGAAAATAGTTGTCATACCTTGTACATATGTAGTAACAGCTGCTATTAAACAGCGCATAACATAAATAGTACCTAAAGCAAGTAAAAGAACAGTCTGTGATTCCTATGATATTATATAGAACACAACACAATGATTATTGTTTCTATAATAAAGAAACGAATGAATTAATATCTATTATTAAATATTAAAAATTCGTGAAAGATTCTATAAATTCAAGAATATCATTTTGAACATTTAATACAATAATTCTAGAATCCTAGAATGTATTTATTTTTATATCATTCACTTCCATTTGAGAAAAACGTTTTTCGTAACAACTGCTTACCTATACAGAATAAAAGAAGTCTCGGATAAATAAAGAGAAGTTAATATCTCATTTCATTCAAAATAAACGAAGAAGATACTTCACCTCCGGAGCAGAAAAATTCTACTTAAATATACCAGTCAATAATTCATCCTGAAATATTCGAATAAATCCGCGATTACAAGGATAAAACAAAATCGTAAGTGGTAAACGATAAATCAACGGAAGACGAAAATTAGGTGCTTCCATACATAAACTGGCTTCGTGATAAGTGGAGAAATCTAGGTAGCGATTTCGAGATTCTTACAAGTTATATCGCTGGGATAACCTGATATTTTTCGTTCCAGCAAGCCGTGCATACCATGCCTCAACTACGAATGCGTAAAAAAGAAGTAGATATATAATATATTATCGTGGCACACGCAGCAGAGAGTAATTACAAAGTTAAACGTTATAGACTATGCGTCAAAGTAACTAAAAACTTGAGACTGCATTAATATACGGTGGCTAGAATGAATTTAACAAATTGCAAAAATTCCCTAATAAGGCAAAGTCAAGATTCTAGTTGATACCGTTTCTGGAAACTTGTCCACTTTGAGACAATACTCTCTGATTGCTAGGTAGAGGTTGCGATCAACGGTTTAATATCAGACCTCGTATTAATCGAATATCCCCAGCCACGCCGAAATGATTGGCTCTCCCTAATTGTACAGATATAATATACCACCGGACACCTAAATACCGTGAGTCGCCTTAACGCTCGTTGCTCTCTTATTCAACCGCTGGTCCTTTAATAAGCGTGCTGCCGATAATGCTAAAAGTCGCGGTAGCAAGACGGGGCAATGATTTATGGCGATGCTTTACGACCGTGCCGAGTAAATATTTACAGATGTCGTAAACTCAACAACAGTAATTAGTTGATGTATTCATAAATTTCTCCGATCGATTATTATTATGCTTCTTGGTGAAATATGACGATGTCCAGTGCTCATTGTAACGCTGTTGTTACAACAGTAGTAGGTATTTCCTTATCCAGACGGTTAGCTTGGTTCGAATGCCGCATATTTTATCGTTCCGTTTATCGACAGTTTATCGAGTAATTGTAAGTAAGGAATCAATATCACCAAGGAATTAAACACAACCGTTAGTCAATACGACGACAAAAAGGCGTAATGAATACTCAGCGGTTCTTCCTTCAGGACAGTGAGGAGGGAAGATGGACGGTAAACATGTCGGATGAAGAAAAAAAGGATTACATTATATTGGCTGAATGTGTCGATACGTGTACCGTACACGTGTATCCTAACCGTTTGAATCAGCCAGGAAAGCAATCTCCCTGGCATTCCCTGATGAGTATCAGACGGATTTCATTGTCGCCCAGCGTAACGAAGCATCGTCAGAGATCAATTGCCCCGTAACACTCTTTTCGCTTAACTCGATTTCGTTTCTGGGGCAATGATCGGCCAGTCCGGCACGATATTATGTCATTTATCTTCGTCGTATCTTCGGAAAGGCAAGCACTGGTGAGCTCTTTATCTGTTTTTCCCATTCCTAGGTCCCTTCGTGCCAGGAGCTGGCAGCTGGTACGGATATACATGTCAGTTCAACCTCGTGCCTTCTCTTCCACCCCCGTTCCTTCGTATTTCCCTCCCTTTCATACCCTTAACAATCCCCCCTTTTCCTTTTTGCTCGTTATATTTTTCTATTGATGATCAGCTTTCGATAAAACCTCTCTATCAACCGCGTATAGATCTTTTCTCTTGCGGTTACTGGCATCAGTTTAATATTTTTTAAATAGGTCGTTGCGCATCTTCCATAACGTGGTCATATTTATGATTAGAAATTTTAGGCCATTGTATCACAATAAAATTTACAGGAGCAGATGTAGATGTCTGGGATCTGTGGATGTCTCTGTCTGTAACAATTTATTAATTAATAATATCAGTGAATTCTTACACAATAATTTATTAATTAATAACATTGGTGAAGTTTTGAACAATAATCTATTAATTAATAATATTAGCGAACCGATTATTAGAGATTTCTATTGTACATATAGCATTTTCACAATTTTCTATCGAATAAAACAATCAACTAGCACGTAATTCGTAAACTTCATTTTTATTACTAAGCTTGTTACTATTATAAATATCATTGATAGCGTTTATAGTAAAATTTCTCTAATAATATTAATTAAGAATTGGCTACTAGTGGACTTTATTACACAAGTAGCTTTAAAAATTTTCGTCGGATGGAACAATCATCTGGCGTGTAATTTCAAAAAATTGTTAGAATTATAATATCATTATCGTTGTTAATTAATAACTTATAATTAGCAACGTTTCCCTAATATTAGTTCCACTATGCAAAAGCTTTCTGATCGGATAACGTTGCTCAAGAGCACCTTAATCTGGAGATACTATAACTAAGCAGCTTTAAATCCATATAAACAGCTGTTACAGTTCTCCTGAAATCCTAGCAATCCTCCAGAAGTATCTGCTTCGAACTAAATATAGACAAGCTGTTACTTACTTGGCATATTGAAAAATAATTAACTTGCAGAAAATTTATTTATATTAATACTTAATAGACACCGCAAATTTATTAGTAAGTATATAAGTACTGGTACATATATTTCACTTATCTTTCACGCAGAGACTTCCAACCATCATAAATCGATGAAAGTTATGCGGCAGCTGCACCCGAAGTAACGCCAAGGGGCTCTTTTTCACGTTATAATTTACCTTAATTTCGGGCTTTTCGAAACAAAAAGCTGTTAAAAGGCTACTGTTACATGCTTATCTCTATCACGGCAAGTTAATTTCTATCATATTCGATGCAATATCCTCATATTATATTCCTATCAGATTAGCATAAATCTCTCCTTCCGATGCACGTCGTTGCACGTAATAATCAAGTAGGAAGTTTTATTAACCAATAGATTTATCTCCACTTCCTGTTAACTCTATAAGCTCGTCTAATGATTGAATTTGCCTCATTCTTTAATTTTTTCTTCGTAAGGAACATTGATCCAGGTAGGAGTTCTAGGAAAGGTCTATATCGTTTTCTCATTTATTGCAATCTGTAATTATTTTAAATGCACGTAAGACGTATATAAACTGCGTTACTATTTTGATATATCAAAAACTGTGTAATCATAAATGTTCTAGTCTAAGTTTATTGATTTTATTCTAAACTTTTCGGGAGTCAAACAGCTTATATAATCGGAGTTCGTATGATAGAAGTTCGCGGAGTTATCTCAATGTCTATCAGTTTTCGTTCACGTAATAGGAGCCACGTTCAGATGCGTGAATTCAAAGCAGAAATTCAGTTAATCGGACATTAATCACAACCTTGTTCCAACAAATGGAGTTTTATATTACAAAGTAATTTTGTTTCTGGGATGTTCTTCAGTGTACCTATGCAATTTATTTGCTTCAATCTCTCTCATTCCTCCTATCAAACCGTTCCATTTGCAGCTTTGATTTCTTTTTTCCTCTCCTCCTTTTGCATAAAACTAGAAAAAGGAGATAGATGCTTGCCGAACGGAAATAGACCTTTTAGCGTGTATCGTACGTTAAGAATTAAAAAGGAGCACGGTAAAAAAAGCAGGAAGTTTGCTCGCCACCGCTGGTGAACTAACTCTAACGTAGGAATAATGGAGCACCGTGCGAGGATGCAGCACATCGATCTTGAGTATAAGTATTCACGGGATTCAACGTTGCACCCAGCCACTGCTGATGTACCCAGGAAGCCTTACATAGGTGGTGAAAGTGAAGCAGAATTTCGCACAAGCGGTGCGAAACTTTAACGGAGAACCGCGCGGAATTTCGCTGCCATTTACTAAAACTGTATGTTCAATACACTCGAGAAAACGTTCGGGGGACCAAGCGTGAATTCGAATCAAATATGAACTCGTAACCGTAACGCGAACATGGGTTAAGTAAGAGAATTTGTGTTACAGCGGAATTCATTGTCACGATCGTTTCGTTTGATCGTTTATGGCAGCGTGTATACGTTTGCCTCGTGCTTCCAGATTTTCCTGTTACAGCGCTACCCAAAGCGCTTAAACACACCGATACATACATTGCTTAAGGTACTGTGTATAGCTGCGTTTAATACAGATTTAATCGCAACTTTTGTTTATTATTTCGTTTATAAGCAGGACAGTTTTAATCTTTTCATTATAAATCGTTAAATTTTTATTGGATATTGAAATCTCTTTTATATGCTTGTTTTAATCGTGGTATTCGACGCTTTTATGTTTGATTTCATTGTATATTGTGGAATTGTTGCGTATATCTTAGATTGTACAGTGATTTAATTGATGTATCTTCTGCGTCGAACCACAATATGAAAGCTTCTTGTTAGTATACGAAGAAATATCTTCTGAATAGCATCTAAATTCCAGAATATAAAGAAGAAACCTTGTAATTGATTAAAAATTGTATATAAATGCAGAACGACAAATAGATTAGATCGCATTGTACAGTACATTATGCAGACAAGTGGATTACATTATATCCAATTAAATAACAAAATAGAGAATAACTGGTAAAATGTGAATATAACGTTCTTTTAAAATATTTTCACATCATTTACTAGAAAAACTGCAAACATCTAAATCATAAAGATACTTCCTAGTACACCATTTATAATCCACTGTATCTCTACTCTCTGATTTCATCAGATTCCTATACTACTACTAGCAGCCACACATAATAATAAACCTGCGGGTGAAATAATTTCTGAGAAACACTCTCAGAAATGCTTCCGCGAATCCTGAATACTGGAAAAGATGTTGATTATCAATATATCTGGTCGATAAGGCGCTTTGACACCAAACAGGAACATCCTGTTCGCGCTTATCGGTCGTATCTCGAAAAACCTAGCGATTTTATAATTCGATAAATCTACATATCTGTAATAATAATGAGCCGCCTTTCACGTACAGGTTTATTCGAGCCGTGTACGCATTCGCGTATGCAACGAAGGTACAAAAGAGGAGCCTGTGAAAGCTGCTTACGAGCGCAATGACGTGTCACAGGCGTTGCTTCTTTACGACGATAGTGTTTGTGGCGACGTTTCGCGTCATTTGCCGTGAGAACGACGCCGATCTAATCATCGTACGTATTGTCATTCTCGTACCCTGCAGCCCGTAGAGTCACCGGGAACTGTACGTCAATGAGCGCGCCATTAGGCGCCACTGTTCGTGGCCGAGCAAGCATTCAGATACGCGTCGCTCGCGGCCACGTAGATTGATGGCAGAGATACACGATTGTCTCGATAACCGGCGGAATTCCTTGCAGAATTGTCGCGACTCCTACGCGTCTATGAATTGCTCCCCGCGATCGCTCACTTCCGTGACTCCGCCGCTAAATACACCGGAGAAAGTAATCGCCATCGTGCTATTCAACCTCTTCCGCGGATGTTCGCGGGCCTGTTCGTTTGTTCGCTTCAATACGACGCTAGATTTACTCGATTTTCTACACCGTCCCCTTGATTACGTTGCATGCCGGACATATAATAGAATCACGCAGATGCCCCGCTTGTTTTATCTTCCTATTGATATATGTACGCATTTGGCGCGTTTACTGGTTCTTATGTACAGTGAGTACTATAAAAAGCATTTGCGTACTATCGTTTTTATTGTAGCATTTATACGCCAATTAATTGATACTAAACGTATTGAATTTGATAGTATTTTTTATGTAGCTTCTAAAAATTCGATAATGCGAGAAGGAAATGTAGAACATTGTTGATAAAGGTTTCATTGGAAAATAAGTGAATGTGAAATGCATGTAAAAATTATTATAGCGTATAGGAATAGGTTATATTGTTTTCGAATAATCTTTATTTCACATCTGACAGGCAGAATGAACATTATCTTTCGACGATAGTTTAATGTTACATATTTTCGTCCATTATTACGCATAATCACGTTAAACAAATAAAAAGGGAGAAAATATGTACTTGAAATTAGTTGGCGATTTAAAATGATTGATAATATAAATGGCACTGAAAAATATAAAACATTAAAATGTGTTTTAACAAAACTTTGAAGTAAGTAGGATTTTTACTTTAATACATTTTATTGGTTCTAAATCGTATACACGACACGAAAAGAATGATAAACGAATTGTAAGGAACTGTCGACATAAACCTACCATTACACGTCGCCAGGTAATTGAAAGGCTTGATTTAAGCATGTTCTTAAAAACAGTAGCCCGTAGATTAAAGGAAGCAAATTTGCATAGCTGTACGCCATTAGGAAAAGCATTCATTAGCGATTTGAATAATAGGAAGCGTTTAACTTTCACCAAAGGGTATGTTGACATGCCAATCTCGCGTTGTAAAAAAATTGTATACAGTAAAGAGCAAAGGAAAATTTGAATTATTTAATAGAAAAGAGAAGAGAAAGTCTGAAGAAAATCAAACGAAGCACTGGAGAATGAGATTCATCGCTCAATGCGTGAAACATTGCAGAGTTCGTTATGCTATAACATCGCTATTCTTGGCGTGACGTTGGTAAATTGGTATTAATGGAAGGGTATATGTCTACGTGTTGTGGATGAAAACGTGGAAGAATGTGTTGAAAGTATCTATTTCACAAAATAATTGCTTCTGAATAAAATAATTTTTTTATTTGCAAAGTACAGAGAATGAATTTTTTGAACAACGCAAAATACAACGTTTAAATTGAATATTCAAGAGTTCCGATTATGAATCCACTATGAAATTCGTAAAATTTATATTATTTATATTATTAAGAAGGTACAAGTTACAAGTTGAACGAGATAAATTACAATTCTTTACTTTTACAGTAAAAATTTATAACGATATTAGAAGCTATTACGAAAAAGATTTTTAGATATGTACATATAAATGAATCTTATTTGGTGTTTTTAATTGATAAACTGAAGCAAGTGTCCGCTACGATCATACGAGATCTTTGATCACTGAATTGCTTAAATGACAGAACGTATCAAGCTGAAATTCATTGTAAACTCATTTGTGGCGTGCATCCAACAGCTTTCCGAATCAATTAATTCTGACGTAAAGGTAGTTAACCCTGCAACGCTTTGCGCTCTACATTCAGTTAAGCATGAATGTTTACTACGATACGATTTGCAAAGACATCTTTGTTGGTTAATCTCGTAATTTGTAGTTATTTCTTGTACTTTATTTTTTACCAAATACGATAATTATACGATACAATTCTATGTATTTAATTATAATTATATGTATTTTTATATTTGCGATGAAAAATAAAATAGCAAAAAATATTTAAATGATAATTCACACAAGAATGAATATAAAAGAAGTGATAGTAATTAACTTTAAGTAATAATAAGTTATTTGTAAGAGAGCTTCGAATATTAAATAATTAAATACAGATTTCTAATTTCATTATTTTCTTTGCTATACGTTTTACTGATCAAAGAATAACAGATATTCGTTCATCTTCAAAGTTATATTGTAACAAAATTTTCTATTTTTCTAAATAGGATACCGAAACGTATGAAACGTGTATATCTAATTTTTCTAACATTAATACCATACAACAATATCCGAATTTCGCTCTGTGTATTCGTTAGCAGAAGCATAATCATGTTTGAAATTTTGCGCTTTTTATCCGCTTACGTAACCGTAGCTCATTTAGCTTATATAAACACATGGGCAGTGATATATATATATTTTGTAACAAACATTTTCACCCTGATTAAGTGGCAACGTGCCAGTGTAAATGAATTACGTGCATAAACAAAATCGTGAAATTGATTCTTATAAATTACTACCTATAAAGCGGTTTCCTTTATCTTATTACATAAAATAGGTACATATATTTATTACGAATGTTATTCTATATTTCAAGGTAAATTTATTTCTAGTCATATAATATATTTATCATATTTATTTTTTAAATTACGGTAAATAATATAATTGCTTTTTGAGTTTAGAGTAGAGAAAGAAGAAATGAAATTTACGTAGTAATATTGAAAACCAATCATTTTATGCTAAGGTTTTTCTTAGAATGTTAAAAGTTTTATTATTCGTTGAAAAATAGATCGATAATCAGTATTACTCTATTAATACTCGAATAATTTTCAAATTGGATCAGTTCAGACATAATACACTGAAAAATATGAAGATGCAGTGTTTTCATAAAAATCTAAAATACATTGTGCGAACGCGTCAACATGTTGCTGCGCAATGAAAGATTATATCTTACGGTTAGGTGCGTTAAGATTCTCATTTTGCCGGTGCTGCAAATTTATCGCCTTAAGGCATCGCCTACGTCGACTGTGTCAACAGGTGGTGCTCATCATTTTGCACTGACATATTACAAAGGAGCTGCTAAGTATGATAAAAGACGCATTGCCAAAGAGTAAATTGACCAGCTCCTGCCTGTCAACCTGCTTCCCCTTTAATACTTATAAAACAATGTTTCGATAATCTTTCCGCGCGATAAATCATACTTTTCAATCATTCATTTTAATACACGTTTCGACACGTTGCGCGTAAATCAGCCGACTTAATAATTGGCGGTTGCATATGAATTTCATGTTAGCCACTGATGATAACTCATCTTTCCTATAATACAAAAATTAAAAATAGTTATAAATACCGAAATGTGAAAAGGAAGGTGCTTCGCTCGTTAATTATTATAATTTATAGCACTTATAGAGATTTGCGATGAGAAAGCTGTTGGAAAACTGGATATTATCGGTATCCTGTACACTTATGTTTTTGTGCAAGAATCAAATTTATGATACAAGTTTCAGCGAATAGATGAATATGTTATCAGCGTTTTCAGATCATTAGATTATGTATTACACTTTGGTATTGTAACACGTCTTTAGTGTCTGAATAATAATAAATATATAGTTCTTTTATGTAAATTATAGTATGGAATTTCTAACTACATATTATTACTTTTATGTTGTACTTGTATGTGGTAAGCATATTCAACCTTTTTGTGTAACGATAAGCCATTATTCTTTAGACACTTCCGATGATCTGAGAAAAAATGTTCTGAATAAAAGTTTGACTATACACTCGAATATAAAAAAATTCCTAAAAAAAAAGACTGCTCTTCTTCAACCAAAACGTAGTAGCCTGTGTACTTCTATAAATAGTACCATATTATGTTTTTCACTATATTAAACACGCATTGGAAGTAACTACTTGTTTTTACAATAAATTCATATTATAATATGTAAATTAAAATTTTTTACTAGAAGCTCTAAGTCACAGTATTCTCTACGATTTTGTTAATTATTTCGCATTCCATCGGATAAATGAGGCGCACTTATGCTACAAAATAGGCGACGCTGCTCTTCCGATGCTTTTCTTTCCTTAAGTGATCCCCCGGCAACAATATCCTCTTTCTTACAATCCTTGCGCTCCGCATAATCCATCGCCCCTAGCTGAAATCTGAAATCCTTGGTTGCTCTCCTAGCGAATATACTTGCCACTTCCCTTCCTCATTCTCCTATAATTATTTGCCACTGGTTTTTATAAAACATCGTCTATCGACGTTTACATGTTGATACATAACAAATCGAGTTGTTCTCTTAATTATCAATCACTAAAAGATAAGGCATACTTTACTATCAAGATAAGATTGATTGTTGCTACTGTCGAAACAGAACTAAGTACATTAGAACAATTTTATTCATTATTGTTACGAGTAAATCATCGAATAATAATTATAATTTATAAAAGAAAACCCCAGAAATAGTATTAGAAAACAAAGATTATAAAAGAATTAATTAACGTCTTGCTTTACTTTTCCATTATCCTAACACAAATAACCAGCGAGGTTTCCTAAAAAGCAGGTACAATTATAGAATAACACTTGGCGCAATTAAACTGAATCGATTGGATAATTGTGATAATATCACTTGGCCTTTCTGTTCTCTTCGGTTAGCCAATCTTTTTCGCTTTTCTACTAACCATTTTTTTCCTGGTTAAACGCTAACACACTCGCCGTAGAAGGTGGGTGGGAAAAACAGGCGACCGAACGAAATGCAATGCAATGAAAGGAAAAGAGAAACAAAGGGGGCAGCCATAGAGGTAAAATAACGGTTGGAAACGTCGTTCGAGAAAGCTTATTTCCACACTCCTTCGGCAAAAATGGATAGGTCTCCTTTATCACACTCGCAATACACACCACGTAGGTAGCTGCTTTCGCAAAGGTATCTTGGATAGGGAACCGAGACACTTCGAAAAATATCGTTGTTGTCGTGGTTGGTTGTCGTTGCTGGTTGTCGTGGATGGTAGCACTGCCTGCGGCGACGACGGCGGTCGCCGTGCACGACGGGCGGTCGTCGCGACGCACGTTTCTCCTGCAACACTTTTTCTCTCCTTGACATTGTTGTTTTCTCCTATATGAGTCCGCCTTCTTGTCAGAAACAAAGTTTACCTACTCATAGGCATATCGATCAAGCGTCTATGCACAATCGATTTGCTCTTTTCTTTTTTCTCGTTTTGCGCCGAATCAACTATTTGCCACCTATCTATCTTACAATATACATTGAAACTTGTCAAACATTTCTAGCGACTTTTAGAGATTTTATTTCTTTAATTATATGTCCTCTACTTAATCCGCAATTTTTCGCTCGGATTTACTTGTTTTTGCTATCGGTACATACATCTGTATCACCGATTTTCTTTCCTTATTTCGCTCTCGGACAAACATGAATATTCAAGCAAATTTCAGTAGCAAAACTATTTCCTAAAGAGTATCATTTTTTATTCTCACTATAGACACCATAGATCGGCAAGTGTCCGTGTACAATTTGAAATAGTGTAATACTTAATGTAGTAATTAGAAGATGGAAGAGCAAGAAATGTTGTAAAATACTTTTATTCAAAAAGTGAATGTTTAATATCCTAGTTTATGTGGAAACAAGGTTCCATAAATTTAACTGTGCTATCCATAACATAGAAATTAATGTCCTAATTAGACACTAGAAAAGAAAATGAGTACGCTAGTTCTGTAGCAAAAACACTGAAACCTTAAATGTTCCCGTTTGAACCGATTGATTTATATGTTCCTGGAAATATAAAATTCAAAGTCTAGTATCTTGTTTTATTTTCTATTTGATGTAAATTTCTATTTTCGTCAACCATACGTTTCTAGCCGCTTATGTGTACACGTTTCATAAGGTATCCAATATTAGGTGAATTACAGTATCAACAGGAAATATTCATATACCATAAATAATTAGCAAGAGCTTCGTTTTATTACCACTGGAATTTCATAATTCATACAAATTGAATCTAATAAGTAGTAAATTATGTTAAATTAAATATTAAATTATTAACGTTTTCCATGTATGATGTCACCGAACTGCTGAGTATAATTCGGAAGAAAATGATTATACGTGGAACATGTGAAAATATCGAATACTTTCGGAAGCAATCGTACGAGCGTAGTACGCAGGACGCAATTACTTTGGTAGAGAGATGGGAATTATTCCCAACGATTTTTGCATTAATAGAGAACTTTTATTGTTCATCTTTCATTCTTTGATATGTGATTACGAGCACCAGTACAAGTAGGTTATAACGATATCTGATCGAAGCACAAGTGAGACCGCGCGTAAACGCCAACACTCGATGTGACTTCGATATCGATTTATTCAAAAATGAAGTTTCAAGTGAAAAAAATGATATTCTACGTTTTCGTTTTGTCCTTCTATTTAGAAGCTAGCGCATGCTCATGCAAATGCATATTTTTATAGAATGCAAATAGACAAGGGAAATCTAAATTTTAATTCGTTTTGCGACTAGGAAGATTATAAAAATGTGTGTTGTCTATTTTGCATTTTTTTGCATATTTATGTTTAAGAACATAAATGTATACTGCTCGCATATGCATTTAACATGTATCTAAAGTCTTCTAAGAAATTAATAAACTTCTTTGTTATGACTATGAAATTATGCAGTGTTGTAAACGAAAGATAAAATTATGTGGATTACCGATAAATTAATCGAACGATAATTGTAATATTAGAATACTGTTGATTAAGAAATGATAGCTTCTAACTATAAAGTATGAAGTCAATTGATATATATATAAATATCATTTACTTTCCGCGAGCTGCGTGCAATACAAATGAAATATAAGAGCGTATAGGTACAAGCAAAAATGATATGGATGTCAAAAAATAACACCGGAATGTTTTTCTCTTGGTCAGTTTTTCTACGTTGCAACATCAATCCATCATATTGCAAGTGACCTGGTTTAGTATGCAGAACGTTGTCAGCAACTGAACTCGAAACTTTTACTTCGACTAGAGTTTCCTAGGTTTATATATGTATACGACAACTTAATCATTGTTCAGAGTAAAAGATCATGACTACGCTGCAAATTTTTATGCATTTATGGGAAATTTGAAAGTGCAAAGTGCATAGACTACACATAATTTACAAAAATATGTAAAACATCCCAAGTTTAGTACTCTCCATAATATTTAGTGTGTAAAATACATTTCTCTCTAGATCTCATTTCTTTAATCAGGTATACTTACAAAAATATGAATTTACTTCAAATATTTCCGGTATGTCCGATACATAATTCCTTTTCTACTACGTAATATCGGAGGCAATAAATTAACATATCTGCGAATCTTACAGGTTAATTTCTTCTTTGAATTACGTCATATTAAAAATTGTTTATTTAATCATACAGGACATTAACATCAGAAAATTATGAAAAATGTATTTATCACGTTCTTCTCTTGCAATTCTCGTATATATCCACCATAGACTTTTACCAGAAAGTTTCTCAATCGACATATAAATTTTTTAATCATACTTTTACGAATCCAATTTGCCTTTAACACATCATTCCTTCCGTTTGTACTTGACCTTTATAGTATTCCAAATATACAGACATTTTATACCCGTTTCTCGACGCACTATCTCTGGGCGAAGTTTTACTCGAGACGCAAAAGGTATGTCATTTTCAGCACGTTTGTCCTCGCATAGAAACACCCTTTTACGATTCTACGGAGCCCCGTGAATCACCCTCGGGAATTCAGGTTTTATAGACCTTTTGCTGCATGGGCAAAGCCGCTCGGACCAGAAAATTACGCGCCACTGTGTATTTTCACATTCAAATGAAATCTTTAGCGGAAGCGGTGCGCGCCATCGTTGATTTTCGCGTATAGGGTGGTCCGTTGTCGCTTTAATGTTTCCGTAACTTAGCGGTTCCAAGAACAAAAGTTTTTCTTTAACAAAAGATACGCAAAGAGAAAAGTATCGTATTGCGGTAATAATATCTTTATAGGCGGTGCTCTCGAGATGCGAAAGTTACGTTTATTCTTTCATTCAACGAAATGACATATCTTTTTTCGTTTTATGATGTGATAGAGGTTTTTGGCAGGATATATGTAGGAACGTAAAAATGTAACAAAAGAAAGTACGCTCCCTTTGTGGTAAATGATCGACATTCGCTGATTTCGAGATTTGGAATTTATAGAGTTTTAGGAATCAAAAAACGCTAAAACTAAAACGTAAGGGTTTAAGTAAACTCTTTTTAACAGTATAATATATGTTTATATTATAATATATATTTATATGATTGTATAACATACATGTAACGTTACAGATTGTTATCGAACGGATTTCAAAATTGATTCTAATACAATCTTGGTATAAGTTATCCAATAAGAATTATCGTTCAGTGCAGATTGCGTCTTTGGTAATTCCAGCAAGTTAATAATGTTCCATATGAATTTAGAATACGACGAGCTGCAGCAGAAGGGATATTTAAAAATTGGATTTAACAGCAGAAAAGTTGCGAGAAATACTTTCAAGTTGCGTACCTTAGGTCTACTTGAGAATGGCATTTGTTCTAAATCTGTGAAAAAAGGGGAACAGTTAGGTTTTAACATTTATGTATATGCGTAACGCTTGGCTGCAGTAACGACAAACTAAAGTCTCGTGTTTAAGTTACTTTCCCAGCACGTAACATTTCCATGGAATTAAATTTAACGACGACATATTGGAAATTCGAACGAATCTGGTAATAAAAAAGCTCAAATACATCTGTAAATAACGTAAATAAAATCATATGACATTATATAATAATAAAACTAACGCATTTATGTTTGTTTTATATTATATAAACTAAATAAGATACAATTTCTTCCATTTTCCTAGAATGATAACTTCGAAGTTAAAGATATTAGAGTATTTCCTGTTTCTTTCAAAAAATATCCAACATACACCGAGACGAACAATGGAACTTTGTTCATCAGCGTAATTTATCGATAATCATTAGCAGCGTGTTTAAACTAGTTCACCAGTAAAGAGATAAAAATCCATATTGGGCGGAGATCTACCTGCGCAAATCGTGGTATCCGTGCGGCCTGTTTCTCCATTTTCTCTCATTTGACGAGACGAGACTGGTGAAAGACAATGATATTCAGTCATCCTAATTAAGACCGTGTCCTTCACCGCATTATGTCGATTCACAGCGGCGGATGAAACGAACGGAGCCACGACAATCCTCTAGCACATATTTACCGCACGCTACCGCGCAAAAACAATAGAAACGAGAAAACAGAGAAAACGGTATGACCGGCACCGCAAAGGATGCCGTGGCCAACTCGAATCAACCACGTCGGACATATTTGCGTGTGCTTTCCTGCCTCGAGAGACAGCGAATTCAGCAGACGAGCGAGAAACGTGTGCGCAGTTCGCTTACCGATATATACCAGTCATGGGAAACCGGTGTTCTTTTATAACAGTTAGCCGGTGGTCGCAGCGATTCGATCAGGCTATTACGATCTGAAAACGCAATCTGAGATCCACAATTGACCTCAAAATGACGCTCGCCTCGCAGCGGTCAGTTAATACGTTGCATGTTGTTTCGTGTAATCTTCGTGATTCTTCTTACCTCGTTGTCAACTTTCCAGCACCTTTATTTAGATGTGTGTAACTTTACTGTTAATACTATGTTAATACTTAGTCGGGGATAAAAATAAATGGACAAGTGGTAGAAGTATCAATGAAGTTTAATCGAACTACTACTAGTATTATATACTTAAGTCTATTTCTCATATATCCTCATAGAGATCGTTTAATAAGTAAGCGAAATTAATATTTATGTCTTTGCATAAACAAGATCTATTTAACGAAACTTCATTTATAATTATCTATTTCCACTATATGTCCATTTATTTTTATCACCGACTATGTATATACATAAGTTTTTAAATTTAAAAACAAGCTACTAATTCCGCCGACTTTAATCTATTGTAAAATCCGGAAATCTCTAAATTGCAGCCGTCATGTACGACGAATTGCAAAAAAATTGCGTTGATCTAATCAATCTGTTACACTATGTCTTTCAGAACTGTGGTGACAGCAGTTTCTTGGCATCCGCACGGTGCCTACCTCGCATCGGTGGACAAAGCAAAAACGGTGACAGTCTGGGGCGACCATGTTTAACGGGACAAACAATCCTGGGATACACGATTGTTTCACGTACGAAGGTCAGCGCGTTCTTTTGTGCCGAGACGGACGTTTGTGGAATTGAAAAATGTAGATGCAAGCTTTACGCGCCATAGAGGAGGAATATCACAAAGGACACGATCCGGCGTGTGCAGGATACTAAAAATCAGTGGTGTAGGTTTGGGCGCGCAGGCTGTAAAGAGTACTATTTCGAGATTGTACAAAGCGATGCTACCGGCGATGAAGCAAATTTCAGCCACGGTAGAGATTATTGTACATAAAACTGCCCTGATTGTTGCCCCCCAAGGTTGTAAAGATTTCCTTTTTTAGGGTAATACCCGCGCGCCACGACCGTCGCCCTTTCTTCAACAAATTGAACAAATTATCGTAGTTATCCTTTTTGAGATTTGCTAGATACACTCCTTTTACTTGTAAAGGACTATTTTTCGCGTTTCAATCGTCTGTGCCGGCAGACGCGATCGCTCAAGTTGGATCACCTTTGCGAGAAACGATAAAACACGGTTGTTTCTTTCCTGTTTCTGTTAGGCTACCGCATGCGAAATGTCGTTTTATCAAATGCAATTTTAGTCGCGTATTTCTTCTTCAAAACATGTTATTTAATAAATGCAAGTTTCACGCGACTTGATGAACTTTCCCAGTGATTAATTGATTTCATTGTCTCAAATTTAGAAGGATTGTCAGGAATCAAATTTCTGCTATCTTGAATAAACACGAGCATTCTGATTGCTCGTAACAGTAATAAAGTTTCAGCGTTTTTATTATAAATCTTTCTAATGCTCAATACACGTAGTCTATGACCAGTATATTCTTTTCTCACGTGGTCGACAATTGAGCCATCAAGGTGCCACGTTCGTCAATTTCATCAGTAGAAAAATAGAGAAAAGTAATTTTTAAATTTATCTTAAAATTTAGTATTATTTATGTCATCTTCTTGCAACGAATGAAGTTATAAGAACGCCGTTTGTTTCTTCAGAATTGGACGTTAACCGTATACCTGTGTAACGTAATTGAGAAACTGTTAAAAAATGGAGTTGATTAATTTGGCTTCTGACAGGTTTATTCTACGATAAAATAAAATTTAGTAGATATTATTAGCTCGAAGATATCCAAGTTTCGAAACGAAAACATCTCATACGCAACGATCTAATATTTTAGTCAGACTATTCTCATTTCGAAAACTGTTACTCAGTTAATTCTTACTCCTGGCGTATATTGAACAAAATTTCTGGTTCGTCCGTAGTCGATCTTCCGTTCATGACTAATCACAAGTCACGTGCAATGTTTTCTAATACTCTCACTCCCCCTCGTTCTCTCTCTCTCCTTTTCGGTAGAGAAAATGAAAAAAGTCTCATTGTGAGTGAAGTCACAGAACCAGCTTGTTAATTGCCGAAGCAACCGTGAAATCGAGTCTTCTCGAAGTTCTCCAACGTCAGCGAGTTTCGAACGTTTTTATCGTAAGTCTGATGTAGGATGCAAGTGAATGTACTCATTAAGTGAAGAAGCACAATAAATTTCTAATACTAATACTGAGTATATTGCATTATACAAATTTCATTCGATCGTTGATAATGTATCGAACAATATTACGTTTGTCTTAATTGTCGGATTTATTATAATGGTGAAGAATCGTTTGATTTGTATGAGTCATTTCACATAAAATGTATAAAAACTCGCAATACTTGTTAATAATCTACTTAACTGTATAGTTTATCCAATGCTCGAACTTCGTAGCTTAAAATAACGTGTTAGGTTTAAAGATCAAGCGAAGCAAATAGACTGATATCAATAAAAAATGCTTCTTATGTATTGCAATTTAAAAATTTTAAGTACAAACTTTTATCATTCAGAATTATCTCTTATTAATCCATGAATTTTTTATCTGTTCTTAATTTTTTTTTTTTTTTTTTTTTTTCGTTAACAACACGATTCAACAATATGGATTTTCTTTGGTATTCCCATTTAATATACGATTTTTAAGCTTTCCGTGTTTCTTCCTTAACGATCTGAAAATTATTCTAAAACCATGGACTTAATAGCGAGCTATCTCGAAGCCAGATGAATGCAATAAATATTCACAGTACCTTATCCCATCTTGAGCAAAGTTCTTTCTCCTGAAATTTTCAATTAATCCGAAACCTTATTACTCGTATGTATTTTTAACGTTTTAATCTTAATTTTATAGATTTTTATTTAATTTCGCAGAAAATTCATTAGAAAAGTTAGAAATATAGTCTGAACATATTGAATTAAATCTATCGCACTACGAAGCAGAAGCTTGTGTTCAATTAAAAATATTTATCATAATGTTATTCCGACATTATAGGAATTTTACGTGGTAATTTAATGTTTGATAAGAGGCTATATTTTAAACTGCATTTTAAGCATGAAAGCTTTATCTAGATTTAGAGAATTTTATACAAATTATAGTCTGAACTCTGTCAATAAAAAATACAAAAAAATTGAAAAGGAATGAACGGATATGTAATTTCAGGTGAAGTGACTCATACATTGTATTTTTGTGGTTTTCGTTTCAACTATCGAACACTCTTTTTGTGTCACAATTTTACGCGTTTACTCATTGTTCCTTAGTTCGTGCACAACAATTTGAAACTGGTCGCGACCGTAAATTGCACAATAGCTGTAAGATTTGTAAGCGAATGCTTTTTAGGAGTATACAGGGCCAAGATCGAAGGGCTCTAAGTATAATTTAGCCTCTAAGGGCTTCTATAGCGTAACTATAAGAATTTATGAGTCATAAATTGTAAGGAAAGTTTGCTAGTAAAACGCGAAATGCCAACGTGTATAGCTTTTCATATTTTTGATACGTATTTTTGTTAATTCGAATACACAAGTACACGAGACATTGATATAATAAACCGTAAACGCGATAACAAATTTCTTTCCGCTCTTATTTCATGTTCCACCATAGTTTAAAATATTTTCACCTGTTTTGAAATATTTTTCTTTTCTCAGAGTCCTTTGATCATCGTTTAGTATAAGTCTATATTAACACCGCGAAGAAAATAGTAGATCTTGCGGATAAGTTAGATGTTACATATGAATTTTGGTATAACATGCATTGATTTATTACGATTAGTATTTCTTTACTATACAGACAACCAATACATCTTGATATTATTTCCTAGTGTTTAAGTTTTGTAAACTGTAAGTCGCTACTCTACTTGAACATATGATTAATTTCGATATGACTGTTCATAATTTCATCGGTTTACCTAATTGAAATTTCATATAATAGCATCGATTATGTTTGCTGCTTTGATTAACCACCTCATTGATCTCAAAAGTATATAGTTCATAGAATAATATCGATCAAATGGTTTGCTCCACTAATATTTTTCTATAGAGATAAACCGATGAGCATCAAGTGGTTATATCGTTTGTAGCGTTTGATTTTTCGAGTAAGTCCGTTCGTGATGCAAATTATTATAATTGCGTCCAACTTGTTGCATAATTCTTTTCCTGTCGTACAAGCAATACAGTGACACACATGTATTCTGTTATTCTTATTCACATTTTACACCAATTTCTGCGGAAACAATGTATACACTGCTCGCAATATATTATACATATTAAACGTTTTCTTGTTGTATTTTTTAAAATGTGCTGCATTTTTAATTAAATCCGTATTCTCCATGTTAGATGATAAATTATCAAATAAATGGTTTTACACTAAAATTATTAAAATTTCGGTTTAAAATTTCATACGAATCTTGCTTAATTCGTGAGCTTTCACGAACAATCTATTACTAATTAAATTAGCAAAATTTTATAAGTCACAAGTTGCAGATAACAAGTATTAGTGAATATCCTTACAACAACGAATTTGATAATAAAATGAATGGAATTTTCCAAGTAAATTTTATAAATTACCTATGTCATTACATTAAGTAAATTACCTTATTACAAGTAAACTATTGTATAATATGTGATGAAAAATGATAAAATCTGTCAATTTTTGCCAATATTATCATGTAGAAGGATTCTAGTCCCTATGTCGAAGTATACGTATATTAATTTCAGTAATAATACACAGTTTTAAAAATATTTTATACAATTTTTCCTCAACTTGGTATTCGTACAGCGCGAAAAAGGTTCCTTTGTTATAAACGACAAAGATTCGCGGAAAGAGTTTTTATTTGAAGATGTTTCTGGATAAGTAGCAAAGATCCGAGCGCGCAGCGCATTCCTTGTTCCCTTTAAAAAATTCCAAAAGCACCATCTGTACTCCGAGAAAACTTTGATTTACCACGAAATGAAAGGTTCTTTCATACTAAAGAGACAAGCCGTATCATACTTTATCTTTTGTCTTTTCCCTCTCCTTCCCCCTCTTTCAAAATAAGCAACCAACATTTTAAATAGACCATCGTTTGTAGTCGGCGTAGTTTCTCCCCTCGTGTTTTTTTTAACAAAGGAGTATTTCTTACAAATTATAAAACTTTGAAAATCCATGCCGCGGAACATCTTTAGAAGCATGACTTCAATTTTATTTAAAAAAGGGTTTAAACAAACATAATATCGATTCAAGCCATGGTGTGTAACAATATGTTCTTTCTAAATATATTGGTCAGTGATTATAATTTTGATGAATGATATGCCCTTTTAAAATACTTATTAAACATGTGATAATTATTTATCTTAATTCTGCCTGAGTTGTATCGTTGTACATTGTAATAAATGCGTCAAAATGTTCATGTAAAGATATTTCATATTTATCATAAATAAACATATGTAATAATAAATAAATATATATATATTATAATAAATAAGATATACATATTTGTAACAATTTTTTGATAATGCTTCCTGTATCGAATAACATGCAAAATTCGTTTATACAAATTCAACAAACTGATATTTCATTATGTACGAAGTATTAAAACGAATAAATTAATGTTTTATTACATACAGATTGTTAAAATTAATAAACTACAAAGTATAGAAAGATACATGTTTTTTACATCTAAAATTAGAAATAATTTTTCCAATTATATTATAATATATCCTACACGTATCCCATCTCGTGTTATTATGTATCTTTTTATATGCATAAATTTCTTAAAAAGTTGCGAACAGATAAAAACGTAAATAATCCTCATCCCAATAGTTTCATCTAGAAATCTAGATCATAAGATTGTCTTCCACAGATTCACGCCTAGAAATATTTTCCACCGAAGTGCCTTCAATTTTTCGCTCACCACGTAGGTCCCTAAAAATCGCACCTCGTCAAACCAGTCCATTACTTTTTAATTAACTCCACTCTAGAGAATGGCGACACATACGTGTCCTCGATGCCATCATTCCCTTTCGGCACGTACGTGTACGTATTCGCGGAGAAGGATGATAAGTCTGCACACGGAGAAATCGCGTACTCGCTCTCGAGGATGTGTGTACTCGTACGTGCGCATGTATCAAGATCCCTTCACAGAGGTCCACGATATAACAGAGCGTGTATCTGACAGTACCTAACGTGCTTTCGAAAGCGCTCATTAGTCACTGAAATGCGGTCGCGAAGTGACAACTCGTACGTGGAATATTATACGGTCGAAGAACTTCCGCTGTGTCGTATCGCGCGAGCAATGCGCGTCCTCTTGCGCATGCACCGTTCACCGTCTCTCTGTTTCTAACTTTCGCATTATACGCCCTTTGTCCGCGATTCGACAGTTTCGACAGTTTCGCAATGGAACGTGAGAATGCGGCACCGCGGCCAGGGGAAGCCGCTTGCAAACGACGTTAAAGTTCGATCGGTCGGCCGCATCTGGGGCCACCGAAATTTTTCTCTCGCCCTTGCTTCCCTCCGTGTATACACACGAAAGGATACACGCGTACACAAAAGTGCATACCAGCCCCGATTTCCGCGGTTTACCGGCTAAACACTATAATCAATTGTAAATCTTCGCCGAAACGGCCCGAATCGAAAATATTTGAACAAAAGATTGCACCTCGTTTCCTTGTAACGCATTCTTTAAGCGTTTGGCCGTACGTAATACGGATAATATATTAAATATCCGAAAAGAACACTTGTTGTTTTATAGAAATTTTACCATCATAACAAATAAAAAAGATACATAAATGCAAAGATACCTTTGTTGTGATAAGTATCTATTTGGGAACCAAGTTATAATAGGAAGAAATATTATTATATAATTTGCGATATAGATTTAAAAATATTATCTTCTGTCCAAAATTGTAGAGGCAATCTAAAAATTAATAAAAAAAATCTTAAAGTACAAATAAAACACATATATGGGAGTTCAAGTCGTAAGGAAGATGAACACCTTTTTGGCTATTTTAGCTAGCACTCGAACGATTAATAAAAATATTTCTGTCTATAGTAATAAAGGATGTACAATATCCTTAATTTAATATACAATTACTTTTCATAATTTTCTTCGAAGAATCTCTGCTAATTGCTTACGTTAATCTACATTAATCTATAATAGCGAGATTAATCAATAAATACCCTTCTCGTTTCCATTCTCGATTCCATCACGCTAAAGATTGAATTTTGCTTATTTTTTGAAAAGAGAACGATTAGATTCGCTTGTAGTTTCCTTATGGTGAATTATAATCGCACAAGATGCACGAGAATTGATGAAATTTGCAGGAATAAAAGCTGATTATGATAAGATAATTTGAAAGTTGATATTTGACTGGAATTATCGTTGATCTGCACTACTGAACGTAGATACGGTGACTTGTACTCTTACAGGCGTGTGTTAAGCTGACTGTAGTCAAAGTATATACTATATAGGCTGGCTTAAACTTACTATACAGAATGATGAGTTGGATTTGAGTTTGTTAGGATTAGAACGGCGTTAGTTCTACATTAAGTGTAAGTTAGTTTTGCATTATGCTATTAAAGCATCACTTCATCTTGTTTAAAGGGATTGAATATAGATCTAGGAAGGATGAGATATATATATATATATATGTATATACAACTATATTTGAGATCCCCTTTAATATGCATGTAGGTCTTTAAAGCATAAAACAAAGAGAATTTAAAAGAAAAAAAAATTTCTTTGGTTCTACAATACAAATTAAATTAAAACTCATTCAATATTGCCTATAAAATTATATTTATTATTTCACAGCTGTATAACCCAACAAAACAAAAGACTTTCCATTCAGAAAGCACACAAGATAGAAATTATATGAAAACCTCAACATCCACGTCTTTCACTTTTACCACCTGTTATACCAACATTATGTAGCACTGTAAGTTCCTGCACTTCATTTTCTATTTCCCTTCACACACTTTATAACGACTTAACGACATCAGCTTGATTTTCCACGTCCCTTGATACTATCTTCGTGTGATTAAACGTGCTCCGTAATTTTATTATATTTAATATACAGAGTGGCACTGCTGAAGAAAGATGCCACAACATGATTATTGTTGGCAACACGAAATCTATATGTCGCTTCCAGCTTGCGGTAGTTTGCCGCCAACGTAATGAGCAAGAGATTAGGAATTCAAACGCAAAGAGGGGCCGTATAAAGGAATCAGAAGAGCGACTCACACTTTAGCGTAGCTTCGTGAGATCCAAGTAGCCTCGTCTCGTCTCGAGGCATAGGGGTTACGAATATTATCGGAAAACCCGATGGAAACGTCGGTCGTCAGGGCCAGGTAAGAGACTCGTGAGCAAGTTTAAGCACGATGTTTGTCCACTGATATAGAATCAGCTTCTGTGAGATCCCAAATGCTTTCGCGTTCCATCACACGGAAGCACAAACTCCTTTGCTTCGATATTTTGACTGAGCGTGTGTCTTTGGGTGTTCTTGCAAAAGATTCCTTCCTACTGGATTTAGCAGGAATCTCTCTGCATAAACTGCAAATACGTCGTCACTGAATATTTCAGTTTGTTGGAATATTTAGGTCTTTATTTGGAAATATTTGGTTTGGGAAATTGTTTATTAGGTTGGTAGAAACTAAATAGTGCTCTGTATATTCGTTAAATTGAAGGAAAATAAATAGCTTAGTACATATTTATTAAATTGGGAAATATATGGTCAATTAAAGTATTCGCTGCTAGTGACGCATACGTTGTGTTCATTGAATTATTTAAAATTTGATTGTCAAATTATAAATAATATTACTGAGTCGTTTTAGGAAAAATTAGTTCAAACAACAGGCAACATAACGAACAATGATGTTAAAGCGAATATTATTATATAAATTAAAAATATTTTTGATGGACAACATACGTTTGATAGCTCCTGGAAAAGAGTTATCCATTGTAGCATCAACGATACACAACAATTCATTGTGATAGACTCTCGTTGCTTATAAACATTTTTGAAGAATGAGAAAGGGAGTGAAGCTTGCAAGACATCATGTCCGTTTCCGTTAATTCTTTGAAGTCGACAGGAACGTGCTATGAACTTTGTCGACAAAAATCTCATGCAGCACTTCTGCCTGTTCCGGACATAACATATTGTAATTTTGAAATATAATATAATGTATATTTAACTATCTTCGATCGGAGTAGAAGCGAAGTGAAGTTAGAATTTAAATTAAATTTTATTACAAATTCACGTACTCTTATTAACTCTGCTCGTATTAAGTCGAGTTTGCAATCCATGTTACGAGTATGGCTTTATAAAATACAAGAGTTTTATACATTTTTACGGGAATTTTTAAATTACCGTTGAAATATTACGAATTAAATGATGAGTATTTTGAGTACTAGCGACATAACATTATCAAATGTGTCCGTATGTAGAACAGTTCAGTTATTTATTTGAAGCATGTTTAATACGACGCGAAATATCGTTGGAAAGTGCACGATAAAAGTTGCATTTCATGCTTTCAGAGCTTGTGAATTTATTATTGGTTTTAAAAAATAAAAAGGTGAAGTATCCTATGACACACCCAGTTATTGCACTTAGAACTCCATTATACGTTTCGATTTTTCAATCATAACCCTTTTTAACACACCTAAAACTAATTTGAGTAAGATGAATACAGGCTTATTAGATAAAATTTGCATTTTAAACTACCTCTCCATACATTCCTGTTCAGACAAAATAATTGAAATAAATCGAAGATGAAATTACATCTAATCACTGTAACATATACATATGTAATGTACCTAATCTTATAAATTAACACAATTTATTTTATTTAAAAGATATGATTTGTACAAACAAAGCACATTTTTAATTGAGTATTGCATAAAGCGCCACTCATTGTTAGGTTTACTACTTATTTGATTTTAAAGTGCTTTTTCTACGTATAAAAAGTGTTTTATAGTTAATAATGAAATTCATATTTTTTATGCATGTCTGCTAGACAAGTTAACGAAGCAGTATATTTTAGTGGGCGACAGATCATGTTGTGCTCAACGAGCATATTTTGTTTCCATGGTGACATTAATTATTTGAGCTTCTTGAAATATAAGCCTGTTTGTTTGCAAAATTTGTCAACTGGAGACACTAGATTCTGAAATAATCTTTTGTCACCTTCAGTTATGAAAATTTATTACTAAACTATATATAGTAATAATTTACGGAGAGATAATAAAAACTAAATCCAACTGTTTTTATGTAATAATTGGATGGTAAAAATGTGTAATGCAAATTTGAAATACACAAAGGTCTCGTTTATATAAGACTTAAATAAAGTTACTACTTTACTTTAATTGAAATAACAAATCCAAATAACTTCTTCTTTGAAAAATAACTCGAATTTAAATCAACAGTGTCGTAATATTGACATTTTTATCAAAAGAAAGTTACCTTTTTTCTTTTCTTGATGAAGTCGTCCTTAAGAAATGTTTCAGCATGCAATGAACATGACCAACATGGTCGTCCTAAAATCAAGTATAACCGAACTTTATTTCAGGATCATCCATTTACTTTTAAAGTAAAATTCTCATAAATACGAGTAATATTGTCGAATAAAAGAATTGGGCGGAATGAATTTTAGTTGAAATTTATATCAAAAATATTTCATAAGTTAACCAATGATCGTCCGCATTCGCGTATTTAATACACGCAGAAGGATTTAAAATTTTCGTATTAATATATTATGTTCAATGTATTTTATTAGCACAGATAAACATTTTGTAATAATTTAACAATGAAACTAGAACTTTTATTATTTCAGAATATATAACCCGTTAGTAGTCATAATTTTAAGAAGGCCAGAGATAAATTTATTACATTTAACAGATCTGACCTATAATACAATTCCAGTGAATCTACCAATGTATCGATAAAAAATTAATTAAATTTATGTTAACGCGAGGAATATTATATAGAAATAAACCAATTATACTTATGTACAGATAAATCAATAACACGTGAAACAGGGGTGGCTAACCCTGTATATTTATGAAGCATCACAAAGAAGTTATGAAATAACAATGTTTGTCAGAATTTAATTAGAAACTTGGTTTCAAACATTAGTTTGAATAATATTCAGTGTCTATGAGATTTTAAAATGATTCTAAAACGTTAGATTAAATAAGAAGTTGAAACAATGGAACAAAGTAACTTCTTAGCGGTGTAATTCTCACTTCATAGAGGATTATTCACACGCCAAATAGAAAGGACGAGATGGTAGTCGTAATGGGAATTAAGATAATATTCTCTCACAAGAGCTTCGAAAGACACAGTCTTAATAATAAAATAATGCGTTTTATTACTTGTACTATTTTTAAAATATATGATATTAACAATCGAGAAGCTTTCCCAGAAAAGAGCCCAGGGGTCTATAATAAATTTATAGGTGGCTGGGATATTTCTTAGTAATTATTATGAAGTTTTTGTTGATTTTTTTAAAACAACAGTTTTCATTTAATTTATGAGAACAACATTCTTTAGAAACCTTATAAAACTATAATTATCACTTTAAACATGGTCAAATTTAAAAAAACTAGAACTGAAGCTTCCTCAAAATTCACTCAATTCGCTGTTTTGTCTTGTGGACCCTTTTAAAAGCTCTTCACAATTATGTGATATCGGTAAATATTATATTGATTGATAACTTCTTGTAACATAAGCTTATGGGAATCTTACACGAGATCAATGATACTATTTAAAATATAAAATGCAGATAGCTACATATGAAATGCTATTGCCGTGTAAACGTCAATCATACTTCGATTCGACTAATACTCTGTCTTGAATCCAGGTCACTTACTCGAACACGACTCATCCATCCGGTCTTAATTAACTTAACTGTTTGTGATATACAGTTGTTTCCTCTTAAATGATATGATCGTGATCGCCAGATTCCTTTCAGATCAGCTTAAGTCATTTATGCTAATAAACCAGTCGGATAAGTGGAGAACGATTATCACGATGATCATGATAGTTCTTCCCAAATCAGCTTTCGTACCAGAGATAAGTATCTTTCACTTTTCTAACCTGAGTGTAGAAAAAGGAAAATGCAAGTGGTGGATTGAATTTTTACGAGATCATGATAGTTCCCTCACTGCGTTTATAGAATCTGATGAATATACTATTTACTCTCTTATGTTTGCACGTATTTGTAATTAACTTGGAAATAAATAGATATAAGAATCTAACAAATAATAATTATTCTTTTTTTTTATTGAGGTTTATTTCTCCTATCAGTGGTTTTTTATTTCGTTTTATTTTATAATAATTTTTACATATTGCAGATTAATTTTTATTTCTATAGTAATATTTCTACACTGAACTGTAATCAAATCGTAGAGTTAAATGGATAGTATCTTATTTGTTTTGTTAAATCTATAAATGTTTAGTATTTTATTTAAAAATTGTACCAATCTAATAATATTGTACATTAGTGTGTTAATTTCAAGGAAATGAATATTTGTACGTGGTAATAAAATATATAATGTCTCTAATTCAAAGATCAATTAGTTTTTACAATTTTTCTAGAAGAATTTCTATTGATCGCATACATTAATCTAGAATATAATAACTAGGGTAATCGCTAAATGTTGTTCTCATTTTCATATGCACTTTAGTTGAATACCATGTTATCTATAATCAGTGATCTGTCGATGTCGATCGGCAAACACGGATTAATTAGATGTGATATGCCACAATATATGTATTGCAGTTGAAGGCCATTCAGATGTCATCTTGCATTATTCGTCTGAGCTTAATGAACATAATAATTGCGTTCACTAATTATACGTTTCTTAAAGAGCTCCAACCAACTTATTTATTGGTAAATTACACAAAAATATCTATTCTTGAAATAAAATGGAAAATTAGCAATGAATTGATATTTATGACCAGTTTTTAATATTCGCTTTTGTTGGATTAAAAGATTTTTAGACAAATTCAGTGACCTGTATTCGCGATATTTTGAAAAATGAGGAAATATTAGTGATACACGTCACAACTGAAAATAGATTTTATGATAATAATTTCTCGTTTTTTTTTTTAATCTTAATTATTCATAATTAAGTTTCGTTGAAAAGTGAAAAAGAACTTTTATTGTTCCAGGTCGATATCTGAAATTTAAATTGTATTCAAAGTTAAATAAGCAAATTAAAGATGCTAAGGAAAAACACGTGGAAGTTCTTGGTTGAGGAAATAGAGAAGAAGTCACGTTGACATTATAAACGCAATTCACGTCGCTGTTCTTAACGCGCCATCGAGCACACGTTTTCACTTTTCTGGCATCATGTGAGCTAACAAAAATTCCCGTATCTCTCTCTTTTTAAAAATCACTGACGCATAATATTAGTTTCAATAAAATATTATACAAATACAGTACGAAAATGTTGACGAGTATCGAAAGTAAAATAGTATCAGTCTATATTGTACAATACTTCGAATATATATTATGTATATATAATATATAGAATATTTATTTCTAAAGTTCTCGATTTATAAAATTTATTTTTATAATGAAATTTTCAACATACAGAGATACGATCAATGTGACTTCAAATGACTCGTAGGATCGTTGAATCGTTAGGATTGTTGAATAAAGATGAGCAATATCGGTAGAAAAATTTCTCGTTAAATGAAGAGCAGTAATTCAGACGAAATTAAAAGAAGTAGCCACTGTGTATCAATATAAATCCAAGATACAAATGTTCAGTCGGTGCTAAGAGATTTAAAATTCACCAAACTGCGCTGCGAGAGATTTTTTTGTGGAACTCGTGCGAGTGTAGGTAGATCAGCTTGTTAATAAGAACCTTCTACTGACGACTCTATCTACGTTTTTGAAAGACGTTTAGGGGCCGCAGGATGATCTTGTACAGCATCTACTTGTAATAGTCACGCCATAAATTTTCTGAATAAACCGATTGATGCTCTGCAAAGAAAGATCCTGCATCAGCATCAGATAATATTAGTAAACTTTCTCTGTGAACGTGTAATTTGTTTTGTCTTCTGTCGTGGTTAAATCGGATTGCTCGGTTTGTATCCAGCACGATAATGAGGTGAGATGGAAAAGTACGAGCGTGTTTCAGAGTTTCAAGTTTGATAGGAATTCTATCAACATCTTGCTTTAAAAAGACAGTCAGGAACTCGCAGTATAGGTACAATACGTATCCAGAATCGATATCTCAAAAAATATATAACGAATATAACAATAATAAATTTTATGAAATTTAATAACAGCTTGCCAGATTTAAAGTTTTTCGATATCGAAAAAGTATTTCTTGAAATCTTCGTGATCATGGGTGGTACGCCATTTGTAGTAGACAAAATATTTTTATATATAGATCGAGTTAACTTTGATTTCTCAAGACAACTGTTTGTTTTAAGTGCAACTTTATGATTTTTAATTTATTTCCTTCGATTTTATATAGTAACGCAAAGATCGAAGAAAAATACGATAATGTCTCGTACATAATCGCGAAACGTTTTGACGAGCAACATTCGTGGCGTAATTTATCTACGGATTTGACTTCATTCAGCACACAATCCATTCAAGCGAAAGAGCATAAATATTCGGAAGTTGATGAAGAGCATTTTGTGCACCTAATATAACATTTTTACACTGTTGATAGCAATAGAATTATAGTCGATGCTGTTGTGGCCGTTTGAAGATTTTATATATTTCATAAGATATTATTATATCTTACATATTTTTCTCGCACGTTTTAGATAATTATCATGTTAAAAATATAGCGTTTTGATAAATTTGGTAATTCTAATAAACATTTGTCACAAACTATACTTTTGTTTAGCAGAAAATTAATTATCAAATTTTCCTACATACGTTATCACTTAAATAAAACATACCACGACGTGTGAATTTCACATAACGGTTCTGCAAGGAAGTCCGAACATTGCGTGTTCCCACACGAATTATGCTCCCGACGTGACAAACGATAATTAGATTTAAGATAAAGTTTAATTGTAGCTCCAAGTTTAGCTTTATCTTACAGGATTGAAGATCGTTTAATGCAAAATATGTACAATATTTTCTTATTTTTTATCCATTCTAGTAATTTCGCTCTGAATAGCTAACTTCGATTTTACTAACAAGATAACCGAGAAATTCCGTTAAAATCAATATGATTATAAATGTTATCGACGTATGTCATTTAGGTAAAATGAAGGAAGAAGAATTCATTTCACAAAGGTAAGAGATATATAACGTGACAAATGTATCTTAAATTATATTTGCGTGAAATCAAATTTTATCTAATGCAATTGTGATAGCTGCTTCTTAAATATCAATTAGAACAAACCCATGTAATATACCCAAGAATTAAGAACATTAAAACCTATATTCCAGTACCAATTGAAAAGGAAAAGAGACATGAAACTTCACATCTCCACTGCACGTGACCCATTCATTTTCGAGTTCCAAGGATTACTATACGCTTGACAAATAAACGGAAGCAATAGATCAAAGTGTCCATGTATGATGCGTCGCTGTCAGTCTATCCAAGTCTCAAGAATTACAATACGAATAGGGCTATGGTTATAATCAATGTGCGTTCTGACTAATACGCCAGAGCAATGAAATGTGTACTAGACTACCAAGAAGGGAATTGGTCAAATTGAAGTTTGGGTTGGAATAACGTAACGCACGAAGTACAATAGGAGAAAATGTAAGAGAACTACTATTTATAAGACTTGGACAAAAATAATGAATTAATGACCACGGGGTGACAACCATAATTCTCTGATCAGTTCTCTGTTCATTGAAAATTTAGAATGAACTAGCGCTACATAATTAGATAACAACATATAAAATATATTATAAAATAAAAGAAATACAATAAAGTAGTCAATATAAAATATCATAAAGAATATAATAATACGAATGTTTAAATTGCTATAATCGATGAATATGTACGAAGGAAATCTTACTTTGTTATGTATAATCAATACATTTTTGCGTCATATCTAACATAGGGAGTAGGCATGTATCATCGTGAGTGTTTGATTTTGTGAGTCTTAATTTTTAAATCGTTGAATTCTTAAGAACACGCATTCGTCGTAATCATTTGTTTTTACCCGTGGAACTTCACCCCATTCTCGAGAAACTGAACATCCCTACAGTACACGGTGCTCCCGGCGCAACCCGGTGCCCACTTCCGGCATGTGGCATGCATCCCACTCAGGGATATCGATATTGAAACGTAAAAAAGATTCAATCAGTCGCGAAGTTTCATCGCCAATCAATCACCCCTTCCCTGGGGTTTCTATCCAGCTTTAGGACGTGAAAGCTCTCTCGCGCGCGCAGCCTGCACTGGCGCGGCTGATCGCGACGACGACGCTAAAATGGCCGAGGGGGTGAAACGAACAGAGGCCGAAGAGGGGACGAAGGAGAGAGAAACGAGCTTTCGGGTTGCATGACCGAGTCGACGCACTGGAAGCTTTCCGTGCTTGCGGCGGGAGCCTCAGTAGCCGCTTGTACGTCGACCGGAAGAGCTCTTCGCGTTACGCCGTCCCGAGACGCGCAGCGCGCCATCGCCGACCAGAGATCGACGAATCGAACTCTCGTTTCACCGAGTCAACCCTCCGCTTTTGTTTCGTTCGTTTTCTTTTTTTTTTTTAATTAAAAGACTCGCTCGCTTGGTGTTTAATTTCAAAATCATCGGTGACCAGAAAGTTTCTCTCTGTTACCAGTGGATGTTTCGAAACGAATGAACGAACGAACACAAGGGATTTTGTCATTTTGGTGAAGTGTCTGTCTCGTGAATGGATCTTTGGAATAAGTGTGACAACGAGTAGATAGAGGATGTGCTAATATGAACACGGAGCAGTGAACCGTGAGCGTATGAGTGCATAATATAACAAAAAGAAAAAAAAATTGGAAACACGGAAACACGATGAGAAGTGCCACAAGATATCGAGAAGCGCGACCTTCCCTTTTCGCGTCCCTTTTTGTCGTCCTCGCCGTTTTTGTGATCGGTAAGAAATCACCGTGCGAATGAAATACGCAGTGATCCATTGCGATATTTTTCACCCCTTGTTTCATTTTAAGATTGCTCGCTGGTACCGTACCGTTGATATTTTAAAAGGTGGATTTACTACTTGAGACGCAACGATTTTACACTTCTTTTAGACTATCTTTTTAAATAATCATTAAAAAGTGAAAGAACGATTAAACGAAAGCTATTGCAATTTTTTAAATTAAATATCCTGGGATGGAATATATTCAAACTTTGATTGTTAATTACGAATATTTAAATTTCAATGGGTAATAAATACGAAAGTTCGTGTTAGCTATCTGATTATTGAAAGATCAGAGCATAAAATGAATGGTTCTTTTACGTTTGCCGCTGACCTCATCCGCCAATGTTGCTGATTCAATCTTCAGAAAATTTATTTGCCAGTTGTGATCTAGAAATCGAATATCCTTCGTATAACCGGCTGAAAAGTCGGGCCAAAACGAAGTTACATTTGAAACATTAAATATAAAAGATTTGAAAGTGATCAATTACGTCAAGTTTGATTTTGCTGCGAATAATCAACGCATTTCGCGATCCAGTGAAATTCATCGCGTATCACCGGATCTGTACATGTTCTTTCATATTTTTTCCATATTGATTATTTTTTTAACATCACTGCAATTTTTACAAGTACATAAAGAGAACAAACGATTGAATTAATATTTCCAAGCGTTCAAAAACAAAAACAGAAGCAGTGCAATTTCTTAAAATATACAAATTCTTATTAATACATAGTTTTTCTCTCTTATTTCAAATCAATTAAAGATACTTAATCATCATTAAAAATAATAACTTTTTTGCTCTACTTGAAATCGTGTTAAAAAAATTAAGTAGATAATAAAAAGGAGGAGAACGTAACATCTCACGTAGTTTTTGGTGCAATTGACGTATACAATTTCTTCAAATATATAAATTATTACAACATCGTGCGACAAATCACACAACGTAACATAGTATAATTTCTTGATTTTATTTCAAATCAAATTAAATAAATTTAAACATCGTTGAAAAAGCTTGATCAGATAATAGACAAAATGAAGAGAATTGAATTGAATAGACTAACGTTTTATCCAGTTGTTAGCGTAATAGATCCGCGGAACTTCGTATCAGACGAAATTAATAAATTTAATAATTAATCAAATTAATAACGATCGAATCATTTTGGTTTGAAAAAATCGTCATCGTATAATAAATAAGGAGGGAACGAATTTTCATATAGCTTTCGGTGTGATATACCCGTATGGAGCGACGTATCCCATAGGGGTCTGTGATTTTTAAAGGTTCAATCAGTTTTCGTTGGCGCGCTTTTCTACAGCTGAAAGCGACGGGGCTTTTTCGAAACGACACGCCAACCCATTCGTCTTCGTAAAAGTATTTGAAACTCGGTTTTCGAGAGTTGAGAAATCGCTGCCGGGAATTGTGCACGGCAGCCGTGTTTTGACTTAAACCACGTAACTTCGTTCAGATAAAGTATCGAAGTAAGAAACGTTGAGTGCAAACATATCTCACCGGAATTATTCGAGTCTGAAGAAAATCTAGTGCACTTACGGAATTCGAGATCGTCTCTATTAGGTGTCGATAGTACTCGTAATCTACCGAAGGGACATTTCCTCGCCGATTGCGGAGAAAGGGTTTCTGCGCCCGCTTCGATGGAACATTACAGTTTCCTCCTTTTGTGCCGGACAAAACCGCCGTGGAATAGGATTAAGAAAGATTTTGCACCGATAATACCCGCCACAAAATTTTCGTCAGAAGGAAAATCGAGTTACATTCGCATCCTACGTGAACAGATTCTCGTATGAAAGCTGCCGTATCAAGCAATAATTGGCTGAAATTTCAAAAACCAAATCCCGACAGAAAATTTCATCACGGGGAAGATCGAAACAGGCTACGTGCGTATCCTACGTGAACAGATTCTTGCACGAATTCTTCGGTCTTATAATTAAATAATAATTGACAGAAATTTTTAAAAATAGAGCCCAACAGAAAATTTCATCAGAAGAAATTCGCAGACGTTCGCATTCTACGTGAACAGATTCCCGTATGAAAGCTTCCGTATTAGGATCAAGTAATAATTGACTGGAATTTCGAAAAGCAGAACTCGTTAGAAAATTTCATCACGAGAAAAATCGAAACGAGTTACGTTCGCATCCTACGTGAACAGATTCTCGTACAAAAGCTTCCGTATTAGGTTCTGGTAATAATTGACTGGAATTTTAGAAAACGACGCTTGACAGAAAATGTCATCACAAGGAAAATTGAAGTGAATCGCGCATACATTCGGCGTAGACAGATTTTGCTATGAAAGCTTCCATGTTGGGATTAAATAAGTGAATGAAATTTAGAAAATTCGAAACTCGACAGAAAGTGTCATTACAAGGGAAATCGAAACGAGTTACGTGAAGATCAGTACAAAGCAACTAGTTTCTTTTTTTTTTAATGATTCTTTATACTCGCTATGATATTAACCGCTAGATTAACCGATAGATTCTAATTGGAAATTATAGGTAGAATTTTATAAGTTTTAGAAGAGATTTATTTAATAAATGAAAAGTAAATTTAAAAGATGACATTCCATTTGAATGGCACATTATATTTTTGTACACTCTTTCAATAAAATTCAAGAATACCTCTGATTAACTAACTCTAAGATAACTCTGATAGAATCTCAATGTTGTCAAAATACGACACTCGAATAATATCGGAAATTATAGTCAAATTAATACACGTCTACAGGATTAAAACGCAAAGTTTAAATACAGGAAAAACGTACCGAGAAATTAAAGTGAAAATTTAGCGAAAAACCGGACGATATCGGGGCATTTAGAAATAAGAAACTTAAATTGCGAACGTAAAGCTGTCTGAAAGAAGTGGCCCTTTCAGGTAGAAAACATTAGTCAAACTAAGAGAGCTGTTTCTCTGAAGTGAGACGTAACCGGGAACTACTAAATAACGTAAAAGAAATGATTCTCTGGAAACTTACATAATTTCATTTTTGGCGATGTTTACGATCTCTCACTGCTGTTCCACGAGAAATGAAAGTGATTATGTGATTATTTTGAATTTATTTCAACGAACTTTCTGTGTTCAATTAATATAATTCGGTAACGAACGTGAATGGGCCGTGTAGATAAAATTACCTTTTCCCCCGAGAAACCCCAGAGGCGTGCAAGCAAATCTCTTTATTAGGCCGGAATCAATTTACGATCGTGTCTAGACTCAATTAAAAATTTTTATTGACGCGTAACTAATTTATCTTCGAGAGGAAGGGGAAATCACGCCATTGTAGAAGTTCGTACTTCGTCTACCAATGAAGTTATTAACTTGTTAGTAGCGTTTTGTCTTGCTTATTCCTGTTGGAAATCGTTGGATGTAATAGCAATTAATATCGATTGCAAATATAAACTATAATTATGAGCTACCGAAAACATGCAGGAAATCTCGTTCTATTATGTGTAACACCTAAGTTACGTGCATTTATTCAAAATACAATAAACCAGTCTTATGGGAATTACATTGCGAATGTTAAGAAGATTCATTTTTCAACATTGTACTTCTTTTACGTCGAATGTACATATATGTATTCGTGTGTTAAGTACGTAATAATAATCTGACGATGAATTCAGTGATTTACATTCGTATAAAATCTCAAGAACAATTTTCATTTCCTTAGATAAGAGAATTCCACTAACAAGGAGATGGCAAGAACTGCGAAATTAAATGCCTTAGGTTGATGGCAAAACAGAAGGAGTTGACAGCGCAACCCTTTGTTTTCTTTGTTTGTTTGTTTTTTATCTTACAGTTTCTAAATTCTTTTAATACTAATATCATGTTTCTTCTAATATTAAATTTTTACAATTTATTTTGGTAGATTTTTAATTATTTTTATTTATTATAGTACTTCTGCATATTTTTACAATTTTTAATTCATTTACAATTTTTTTATAGAAAAAACGTTTAAAACATAAGAAATTTCTGCACCGAGAACATAATTTCTCGGGACAAAGGACCATGCACTGAAATCCTTTCGGGGGTTGTTTTACCATCAACCTAAAGCATCGAATACACATGCAGCCAACTCATTCCAGATTTCGCAGTTCTTGCCATCTCCTTGTAAGATGAGTTCTCTACGAAATATAAAGTTTCTCAAATTTCTTAGAATGAAAGATATGAACGATACAAATTCTATTTGATGAAAAATTCAATAAATATTCAGTCAATACAATTATATTAATATAATTCGATTGTTTAATTTTTTTATGTATAATCAATATATCGCAAAAATGAGAACAGATAAAGATTCAGATATAAAGAAGGAGAAGAATGAGATTAGATTCGACAGAGGAAGTTGTTGTTTCACTATATTATAACAAACTGTGAAAAGTCACTGCTAACAGGGAATCCATTCGTAACAAATTCAGTGTCACTGAGGATGACTTTAATAAACAAAATATGAAGCTTTACAGCGGCATAATCAAAACTTCATAATCGGTGTTGCGTCAATGACGACGTAACAATAAGTATGTCGAACGAAGTTAATACATCTTCAAGGACTATTCCATTCAATGAATTATACAGAGTATCAAAGCGAGTGCTATATATCAGAAGTCACATCAATTACCTCATGTACTTTAATACATGCAGATATATATCAGACTAATAGCTGCCTTCTTCACTATATATTGGAACAATTATGTGTTTCCCCGTCGAGAAATACAGACGCTTGTTAATTGTTATGTCGGTGAAGAACGTGCTAAGTTCTAAGCGTTTGTTTAAAATCTTAAGGTGTTTGACGCGTCATTATAACATTAAAATCATAACCTAATTAATGTATAAATTATTCCATTAATTTGTGAATTTTATCGAGCTTTTCCTTCCTTTTCACTTCTAATATAATATATTTGTCTTAATATAAATTAAGTGTGTTGTTACCTCTGGGACATTATTTTAAAATGTGTTATTTTCTAGTACTTATTTAATTAATTTACAGAATAACTTAGAGATCTCGTAAACATATAATGACGCAATTAATCAATTCGTTTTTGTTCAATTATTCAGTGTAATTGAGTGTATAAAGAGTAGACGTTATGCGTACATCAAGTTAATTTATTATTGTGAAATGAAAACATAGTATAAAATAATTTTATAATGCTTTCAATGTTTGTAAGAAAAGAGGAATCTACAAATATAAGAGAAATCTATATAAGTATAATAAATTTAAATTGATATTATAAATTCGAAAGACTCATACTTTAGTAAAAATTTTCAATGCAAAGGAAAGTTAAATGTAAAATTGCAAGATTACTATTTATCTATCTAGAAATCTATTTTCACTGAAAATAAACCGAAGGATAGAAAGGAAGAGGAATGAAAAGGATCCCGGATGCAAGACGTTATTCCAAAATTAACATACTCTATATTGTCTGAATCATCTTCTGTGCAAAACCATTCTGCAATAATGTGTATCTAGGAGGCTATCCTATTTCACAACATTTCCCAACATTGCATTACTGGAAAATTGAAGCGTAATTGGAAAACTGAAGCGTTAACTTCTGTGCAGTGTAGACTTTAATATCCTTTAACCATCGGTAGTGTCTATGTTTCGCTATAACGACAATCCAGATATGCTAGAAGAAAAGAATGAAGCATATAAAACAAATTTTCATTAAGAGAATCATCACGAATGGGAAAAGTAATTATAAAAAGTCGTGCTGAAAAAATTCAATTAATTTTCTGCTTAAATAGAAAAGTCATTTGCCTTAAACGACACAATTAACGCAACTTGATAACACGTTGACTTTAACGTATCGACAAAGAGACATCAAAGAATATCTTATCAACGAAGTTGAAATACTAGTCCTCTTACTTTAAAGGGAAATGCAATTAGCTTTTTGATGAGAGAGTACACGCAGAAGGATAAAAAAAGAAGTTGCACATCAATCAATCAGTAACAACATAGAAAAAACAAACTGCACTTTATTTTTATTTCGTGTGCAATCGGCGGATCACGGAGAGAGAGAGAGAGAGAGAAAGAGTCACGCATATGTTCTGATAGAACTATCGCGAAAGGAAATAAACTAAAACAACGTGGGCGAGCGGGAAGTTGAACTCTCCAAAAGGGCATAAAAGTGTGAAGGGCCTATAAATCCTAGATCGTAAATTGTTTATAAACTAATACCATAAATCGTCCAACTCTGCTAATATCCCATCCTTGATCAGAAAGAGTGACGGATTTAATGGAGAATAAATTGAAGTTAAATGAAATATGATTCGATAATAAGATATAACGATGAATAATCCTAGAATAAAAGCATGGCGTTAAAAAATAAAAGAAGATAGGAAAAAGTGTCATGTTTTATTTAACAGCGAATGCATCGAATATTTAAGTATTTAAATATTAATATTTATGTATTAACTGGTGTCAGTGCTTTAGTTGTGGAAACAATATTTAAATACAGATTTTTTATAATATCAGAAACAAAATTTTGTGAAAGAATACAGCATTTACATTAAATTTATACGACGATAAAGTAATGGAAATAAATTTATTCGAAATATTATAATTGAAAGTAAAGTGACTTGTTTCATTTGATGTTGCGAACAATTCATTTCGATCGACGTAACCAACATGGAATAGAGACGAAGTTTGATAACATCCAATACCGTAAATGGAATAACATTTGAGAGATAATATAATATTGTTAATTGCCCCCTGCAGATACTTTGCATATATGACATATTTGAAGTAGCTTAAATATCATTCTATCATTACTATTACTATCAGCGAAACTATTCTCAAAATCATAGCATATACGACAAAATTTTTCAAGGCATGAGTACAATGAGAATTATAAAAACGAAATTTATTGCATCAAAGTCAGTCAGGAAGCACAAAGCTAACTTTTTCATTCCAAATTCCATGTTATTCTTTTTCATTGTGTAATATAAACTCTTTGTGTTTGCTGCACTAAAGTTAATCACAGAATTTCTAACTGTGTGTTCCTATTCAATGCATTCAAAATTTTCAATATATCTCTGATTGCCCTTTATCTTTAATTAAACATGTGAAAGTTTTATAAATGGTATTTCTATAAAATAGAACGAACCGAATATAATCAGTGTTCATTTGTAGTGCTATTTATAACGCTGCGACGCAGAATCCATTTATAATACCGCGTTCTTTACAAATTTATATGGCGCAGTATCGTGTAAACTGAAGGAAATGTCAACACGATCGCAAAAAGTGTTTAAATTGAAAGAAAGTGATTAGGTGGAGCAATAGAATTCCACGATAAGACATTACGAATTCCAATCGAAGTAGAAGCAATTTAATCTCAGAAATAGCAGAAAGACTGAATTCCATCTGCATTATGGTAATACTATACGTAGACACTTAACAAAGATTGGAAAGTATCTAGACTTGGAAAATGGGTTCTTCGTATACTGTCTATGGCTAACTGTATCCAAAGCACTATCATTTGTATTTCATTATGTGACCAGGCATATTCACTCATTTCCATACTGAATAATTGCTTCAATGAAATATGTATGCGTTTCGTGGAATTTGGATGACATAAAGAATTGCATTCGACAACAATATGTAATCTAAGGCACGCTTTGTTTTATGTTTAGTAGTGCAAACTGTGATTTCGCTTATTTGTCGAAGTTAATTAAATTCTGAACTAGGTATTTTCTCTGAATAAGGTATTTTCTAAAAGTTTCTTACCGTATATCGATTATTCTGTATATGTCGCACAAATTTTTTAAGACTACAAAATTGTATTGCGTATTTCATATACAAACGTGATATTTATACTTCGTAAAGTCTAATATTATTTACTCGAACATCGAACAAATTAACAAAGTGCATACGACTATATACACGCAACACCAAATAATTATTATTTACTAACGATAAGTCGACACAACTATTAAATGACATGGATGAAAATCTGACGAGTAAAAATGGAAATATCAGAAAGAGAATTTTGTGCAAATGAAACATTATTTTGAAGAAAATATTCAATTTTAAAACAATGTTACGCGAGGTGATCAATAACAACGAAAGTTGAATAATGAAGTAAATTTAAATATACTCCTATCACGTGTCATGTGCCGCTACGAACATATGTCGAACTACAAATTAATTTTATTTCGTGAAGATTATCAATCAATCACTGCCAGTATAGAAAAATGTTTATAATTTATTGTAATTCATATTATAATCGCAACAACCAAGTAATATCATATTTTCAACACATGTAGTTATTCACATTTGCTTATTAAAGTTTCATATGTCGCATATTTTATTTTCATACTTCGATACATTTTAAAGACACAAACGTCTACAACCTTATAATCACGCTCAATAGAATACGTTTTATAAAATTAAAAGTAATTTCATAAATATCTTAATTTCAATCGTTTAGTATCGGCTTTGTGATTGTCGAAAGACCGTTGTATAAAATGTATTTACCTTTTCAATGGTACCTTTATGTCGCTGTTTCCCTTAAAATTAAGAAACTAGTTTTAAAAAGAATTTAATATCTTAGACAAACAAACTCAGAAACAAGCAATCCAATAGAGGAAGCCATAAGTATAGGTCAATGTAAAGAAAATGTTCTAGCGTTGTGCACGTTAATTGCCAATCGAATCGAATTTTCAGCGTGGAAGTTAGTTTTAGTTGGATTTACACGACAGCATAATTAAAGTGTCACGCGACGAGCAACGTTGATAGCGCGTAAAAGTAAGAAGGCCAAAGTAACGGGTGCTCGCCTTTGTTCTTTGACGCTGAGCGAGGGCTTACTTGTGAGAAATTAAGCAATTAAGCCGCGTATTTTACTACCGGAGATCCGAGTTCCAAGCATGAACCAGTCTTCCGATCTAAAGTCGTTGGTTGCTGTACGGCCGTGAGTACGTGCACAGTTGTATTATTAAGATATCCGTGAATGTGTAAAGCGAGATCTGCACGAACGAATCACATCACAAAAAAGTACCAATGGAAAAATACCTATAATGAGAGAAAACGAAAAAGAAAACAACCGATAGAAGAACACGAACTTCGAATAAGTTATTCGTAATTAAATTCCACTAGCGTGCCCATCGAGCCATTATTAATAACTTTCGTAGCCAGCCTCTAATATCTTGGTCAACTATCAAACAGAGGTCGTTAAATAATAATTAGGGACTTATATTTATGAACCGGCGTACCACGATAACGATGTTGTTCTTAAGCTATATACATAGAGGATTTGATTTTTGATATAATTTCGATATTAATGATCAGAAGGTTAAGAAATCGTAGTCATGAATTTCATTTGGTAAATATGTTTATGTATCAGGATCGTCGCCCCTTTATTGCATAAATATGGAAATTATAAATATAATTGCGAATTATATCGATCGCGAGTAAATTAAACGAAAATTATTCTGACTATAAAAAATGTTTATTTTAAAATCTGTTATTTACACTCGTTGACGATCTTTCATCTAAAAACAACGTTAATAAATGAAAACTAAAAAATCTGATCTTGTTATAGAGATATTCCACATTTCCCTTTGAAACGTCAGAATATATTGCGTGGCAATTCTTCAAATCTATTCTTCTATTTAATTCAAAGTATTACATCGAAATGATACCAATCATAGTCAGACGAGCTTACCACATTTATGAGACATTATTGTGACATTAAATACCAAGCACTCGTATTCTTTATCGTAAGTGTAAAGTACATATAATTCTGTTAGATGAATCGCTATAGTTGCTTCCTATTCCCTTAGATTGAAATGAATTTGGACTTCTGCCTGAGAAAACAAGTAGCTCACTGAAGCACGGAAGTAACATTCGGAGGCTTTCCGTCTATATAAAGACTAATCTTACTAGTAATTCTGGGAAATCCTATTAACCTAATTACATAACTTGCTTAATAGCGTGTATCTCAAGCTTTCTGCGAAGAATGTGCACCTGTACCTGTAATTCGTAGCAATGCGCGAATCGATACAACGGTTCGACATTTCGCCATCGACAATCTGATTCGTTGCTTTCAAACGATTTGCTATTTCTGATTCTGTCAATGGAGGCAGCATTCTCATTGTTTCAGAGGAAACGCAATGTCTTGTTTAAATTTGAAGGAGAAGCTATTCATTCTGAGAAACTGAGAACGGTATTGTCTTATGGCCTTCAAAACTTATTTGAACTAATTTGTGCTTTCTGTTCATAATGTAATTTTTACAGAGAAAAAAATTGATATTTCATATATCGGTAGTTATATAAAATAACTAAATGTTAAGTAATAAAAAAATATGTTAATCGATGACGTAATTAAACAAGCAGCCCACATTTTTACAAACAATGCAATAAAAAAGACTCCTTTCTAAGATCTACACTATACTAATCTACAATATACTAATCATTGTCAAATGTAAATTTGCAATAATATACGTGTTCAGATTGGTTTCACATTTGACCAATATAATTACGATAATCGTATCTCACTACAATGTCAGTGAAATTTCAAAATCTTTCGTATAACACATGCAATATGGACACGAAAATTTTCTATGGTATAATGGGTATAATATGGATATGTGGGTAATAGTATGGTATGTTCGAATGCTTTCGTACGCCAGTATGCATCAATGTATAACAGTATCAAATACACTAACGAGTAATATATTGTTGCATATGTTGCACAGTAATTGCTTTCTATTTCACATTTCGATCATACGTTACAATAAAATAATCCCATCACTCATACAACGAATTACAAGGCACTTCCCATAAATTGTGGCGATGTTTGTCTTCGTTTCGATTCATCGTGAACGGAATGTAAGCGATAAGAGTGTGTTCGCCGTAAAATTATACTCCTCGGCCCTCATTATGCGAGAATAATGTTGACGGAAGGAAGAGAATAACGAAGAAAGTTACCGTTTGTATTAAACTTTTGATAAAATGACTCGCGGTGCTACTTCTGGAACTGAGACAAGCGATTCGTCGCATCAAAGTGGATCCTCAAGCGGCGCAAACGAATCGTTAAGAGCGGGCTACGATGTTGTTTTTCCATCGTAAATTCAATTGTGTTGCTACGAGAGAGTTGTCAAAGCGTCCCTCTAGAATAAAGGAATTAAGACAAAACTCTAATAATTTTCCACATCAAAAGTTAAAAGTAGAAGTGATTAAAGTAATTGCGAAGAGAGAGGGAGAGAGAGAGAGAGAGAGAGAGAACTCTCTGAAAGTACCGTTCTTCGTACAGTTTTGATTTTCGCGTTTTCTTAGTGCTATAAGGTAATTATTTGTAGTGAAAACAAACTTTGAGTGATGATCAAAGAGCTAAAAAATTGTCATACTATTTAGCAACGTCATATTTATAAGGATTGTCTAGTTGAGCTAATGCTATTCAGCTATAGCATAATACGATCTTCATGATCTTTTTCAGGTACTTAAATTGCGCGCGATGAAAGAAGCGCGAGTGAGAAATCTATAGAATGATAATTAGCGATTCGGAGGCACGCAGCACTTTATCTTGGAAAATGAAAAAAGTAGTAGATAGAACGCTTTAATTAAGTAGATTCTGTGACGCAGCATTCTAATTTTAATCACATATATCGTAGCCAAATTTTTAACATATTTATTTCATCAATATGCAAAATCGAATTTATATTAAATATTATTCTTATGGTAGATTAAAACTGTTGTATAATTCTTGATTGTCTTCTGACAAAATATAAAGCAAGAAGGTAGAAAACGGCCAATTTTTGTGTAGCTCAAGTACCAGAAATATTTATAGGATGTCATTCTACAGGTTGATTTGTTACAAAGTTATGATGAGTCAAAGTTGACGATCACCAATTTTTCGCTCTGTTCACTTCATACTTTAACTACTTTTTTTACAACTTTCCAATCACATAGCCGATAGAAGATTGTGTTTCCATAATTCTTTGCAACCTATAGAATAACGTTTTGCAAATATTTTTTGCTGGCTGAGCTACACGAAAATTGGCCATTTTCTACTTCATCCTTCATTGTAAATAAATTTTCTAAATAAATATTGCATATAAATAAATATATATTGTTAGAGTTAGCGAGGACATCTTTGGAAATCTATGGCACGGTTACTGCATAGAAAAGCAGGTACATATATCCAGGATAGGGACTGATTTCACATTCACGTGATAAAGAAAAGTTGCGAAGGGGAGAGATAGAGTTGGTAACAGGGTTCCGGTGTGTCATAACCCCGATAAGCCGTTGCTGATTCTTGCGGAACTTTAGCCACATTTGAAAGGGAATCTTCGGGATTACCATTACTTCCATCTGAAATCCTTTTTCCAAACAACGATATCGCTCTTTACTTTGTAAGCTGTCAGAAGAGGGAAAGAGAAAAAGAAAGGAATAGGGTTCGAGAAATATAGAGTACGAAATGAAAACCGGCTGTCTGAATAATCCATTTCAATTTGCAGTAAACTACTCGCGAAGGATAAAGAAATCACGGCGTATGAGGAAGAGATGAATGGACGAGGAACGGGCCAGAAGGGAAGATTTAAAAGAACAGTTTGGTGTATAGATCAAACCGGAAAGAATGCGGAAAAGGGAAAACGCGAATGAATTTATAGGCCACATATTTGAATCATGCTTCGCGTTAAAGTTACAGCGTGCTTGCTCTGACATTCTGGCCTTTGGCCTAACTGACGCTACGAACGACTGTGAAAGAGTGTTTTATTTTCTCGTGAAGATAATTGTTTTCCTGTTTTGGAGTGTGTAAGTGGTACATAAATGCGCGAGATGACTGCTGGACTAGAAATGCAGGGAATATAATGGCAATCTTATGTCAGTATCATGAATAAACTGCGGATATTTATGCAAAATTGTATTTTTATGATTGTAATTAAAGGAATGGATATTGGGTTGAAAAATATTTTACCTCGCAAATATTGTAAAAAGTACTTTGGATATTTCATGTGCTTCTACATATTACGTGCATTTTGTGCATTCCTACATTTTCAAGCTTTTCATAAATGCACTATAAATCCGCAATTTAGTCATGAATGCTTTATTCGATAAATTATAGAAATTCACGGTTAGGTAATTCCGGCACAATTAAGAATTAATCATAAAGAGACGAAAATATGGCTTTTTAAGCGCGCAACGATACAAATCATAAAAATTTAATCAATAGCCAAGATTAAAACTGAAAATTTTATCTTCATGATGATAAAAAATAGACAGCATGGGAACCATAACAGTGAAAATATATAGACCACAGAATACTGCTATGTATAGTGGAAAGAAAACATTTTTTAACTAATATAAAGTGTTCATTACTACAGAATTGTTTGTAGCGTAAAATGAAAATAACATTCTTCACAAATGTGCGTACAGTTCTGTGTTTCATTTCACATGAGAATGGGAATATAAATGAATCCATCGAGAATAATGTTTCTACGCTAAAGAACAACCAAACAATAGAGCGAGTTTATTGGAACAATAGAAATCTATAATCAATTACTTCCATATATACTTCTATACATCCATAAATACGTCAGTAGCGTTAAAACTTCAAGAGCTACAATAAATTGGAATGCCTCGTATGTGACGAATAAGCAATAACTTAACTTAATAACTTAATTATATGGAAGAACGTCTCGTGAGATAATCTTCATACAGAAAAGACACAAGGAAGTGTTATGCGTGGAAGGATACGGAATACGAATACAGTAGCTGTCGTACACAAACTGAAGCTGTTTGTCTTCGAGGAAGAAGAAAAAGGCCAAAAGGAAACGACCATTCTTCAGAAGTTCTTCCTGCTGTCTGGTTTTCCTGAATCTCCAACCTATCACCGCTTTTTTCCACTTACCAATGTGCATGAAAGTTACTTGCTTAAAATTAATTGAACAATGGAATTATAAATATGTATACTATTTTATAAATACATTATAGCAGATATAATTTTTAACAACTTTAGTCTGGAAAAGAGATTTGAAGATTTAATAGTAAAATATATATAATAATAAAGGTTTAATAATAGAATAGTTGTACTTGCATTAGTAATTGTTGAATTAAAAATCTTTTAACATGTTGGTAACGTGATATTTCTATATTTATTGGTCTTATCAAATATTATTTGTAATATATATTTACAATTTCATTTATTGCAATTTACAATAAATGATTTGGGTATTAAAAGAGTTGCGCATTGCTAATAATTAATATTTTATTGATATCTAAAAGTTCTGAATATATAAAGTAGCAAAACTTTATGTCCTATTGTTAAGTATACAAATTCCTACGTAAAAAATCTTTCACTTTATTTTTCAAGTACTTCAACAATTTGCTATTTAAATCTCTGATAAAAAAGGACTCGAGCTATTTAATATATTGTAAACGAGGACTGTAAATGTCCAGTTATCTGTGATACAAATGCTCAAATCGCTCGTTATCGGAATATTGAAGAGTTGTCCACTCGAGCTTCCGGATTCAAGCTTGTTGCACTCGTAATTTACATATATTCGACGGGGTTTTTTTTTTTTTGGTGTTTCAATATCTCAGTAGCAGTGACAATACACAATGAATGAGAAAATAATCCGATTGCTCTTCCTGTTATTACACAACAGTATACACATATATGCACTTGATACTATTAAAGATAAAGTTTATTTCTCGACATACAATACTAAATAACGTTGTTAAATGGCAGAGGAAAGAATAATATTATTTTTTTAAATTTTAATATTATTCTGACGTTTCATCAGTTTTTTTTAGAAAACATACTTCGTATCCGAATGATAAAATGATAAAAGACGAGGTTACATTTCAACGAGAAAATTAGCAATTTTGCACGGTTCGAGGGGAAAATCGACGACAGGAAAATTCGAGTTCTGCGATAAAATTTGAAATTCCTATTCGTCCTCACCAGGCAAAATCGCGACGCGTTCTCGCTAACATTGGTATTGGTTCTATTGTATCGAATCAATGGGCTATCCATCTGGTGCAGTTATCAATTTGCTAAATTGCAAATCGATACGTCGAATTCCGTGCCTGGTAATATACCTGACCACCGGCGCGATGGCCGTCGGATACGTAATGATCTTTAAGGTATACTCGATATTGAACTGGCGTCGCGACGTCTCGGCAGTAACCGAGATTACGGCTTCTGCCGCGTTACATCTTTAAAGTCTTCTAGAAAATATATTTTTCGCCGGATATACCGACCAAAGGAGGCGACTAGCGCATACGACGTGGTTCGTAAAATTGGATTTCACACTTTATAGAATGTAAATTACGCGGTACTGCATCGAATCGCGAGATTCACTGTCGCATAAAGTTAGGTCTCTTCGAGGAAGACTATAGAGTATGGAAAACACGAAGAAAACCGCAATGCTAACAAATATTTCAATATCCAGAACAAACGTGCAGGATCGATGATTCACTACATAGAGAAAGATAATTTTTCTTGTGGCATGTTATATCGTCGAAAAAGGTAAAACTGATCTAAACTGATATGTTGGAGAAATGTACGTATGATAAATAAGAAAGAAATAAGAGATTGAGAGATAGAATGAAAGACAAGATATAAATTATAAATAGTTAAGAGAATTAATATACATAATAGCTTGGCTACTTATGTAACTATTGATATTTACCAAAGAAACCAGCAGCACATTTAGGAACTTAAAGTAGATATATAAAAAACTCTTTTTGTAAATTGATTTCTTTTTCAAAAAAGTTGAATACTTGTCAATAATTTAGCCAAAATTAGATCTTCCAATATTATAACTCTCTTATATTCCCAAAATCATGTATATTAGATAAGTGCAAAAATGAAATACAATCAAATTTTATTTTGTTCTTTCTCTTTACTTCGTGTATAAAATATTATATTCTTCGACTGTGTTATTCAGTTAGAAACTAATTTATATTTGTTCAAAGTTATATAAGTATATAAGTTTAACGAATTCCTTGCTTTTATAATTTACATCCTTTATGAATCTTCCTTCTTGGCGTGCTTTTAAAGCTGAATATTCCCAGAAGATTGAGCGGATATTGCTAAAACTAAAACATTTTACACTAAAAGACTTTATATTTAATCCATTTCAATGGAAACAGTGTACTTAAAGTTCTCAAAGTCAATATTTAAAATTATTCAGCAGGAAATTTCATCTTTTGATTTTATTAAACAATTTTATTCGCACGTTGCTTTCATTCTGTCTACCATTTTAATTCTATTTTCAATCTTGAGCAAGGTTTAAAGCTAATCAAATTGAACATTTGTTTCACGTTCCTTAATAAAATACATCGCAACAAAAATACTAATTAAAGATTAATTGATTAAATCTTTCAAGGGGACAATGTTAATATTTTGAAAATATTTAAATGAAAATCTTGACAGATAAATAATGTATTTAAGAATTTCTTCCTCGTTTTTATTTTAAAGTAAAGACTTCTAAAAGAGATCAGCCATTGTCAATAATCTAGAAATGCAGCCGCGAACATAGCAAGTCAATATATTGCAGATTTACCAATAAAGACAATATAGATACGTGTAATTACAGAACAAGAACTTTTATCATCAATAATTTAGTTTTTAATTCGTTGTATTTAGAGGAATCCTTTGTACTTAATTAATCGCGAGATTAATCGTGATAGGTTGAAGCATTTCTTGGCTCGTAAAAGTCAATTGAGCGAGATGATAAATTTGGGACCCGCGATATTTATTACGAGTAAACGTCCTTCTTCTATCTTTTTCATACGTGCTCATCGAATGAAGTCAATGGAGCGAACGATTATCGATTTGCCGGGCCGAGAAAGAGTATAACAATAGTTTGGCGTAGACGAATACAAACGTCTATTCCCGGTAGTTTTAATAAAGGTCCGGTAAACTTTCACGATTCGTAATTTCGACAAATTCAGCATGAACGAACGCAAACACGAAGAAGGGATAAACCGATATACATCTACGGTAAGAACAATTGGCCATAATCAGAGCTAATATCCTGCTCTGAGATATCGATGAAATATCCACGTGTCACTGAGACCAGTGTGCCAAATTACAAATCGATATTCGGAATTTCGTCTGCACGATTCTAACCTCCTACGTAACATCTTGAAGGATTGACACGGTTTCTGATTCAAGAGGAAAATTCATCACCACAGAACCATTCATCAATCAAAATTATTTAGAATTCCATTAGGCGGGAACGTAGTAATTAATTTTCTAGAGATCGGGTACTTTCACGTAATTACGTACTTACTCACGTGGAATGCAAGAGTGTAAATAGCAAATGCGATGATTTATATGATTTATGGCAATGTCGAAAAATCTGATTGCAATTAGTATAAAAATATACACGTTTAAGTACAGAAAATTTTATAAAAATTATTCGTTTCTATTACTAAAACAGAAAATGATTTCACGTGTATGTTAGTTTTGTAAATATTACATGTAAATAATAAATAATGTTTCCGTACTTATTTTGGATAACATAATGTTTCGGATTGTACTCTCTGCAATGATTTTTTAACCAAAATTATTTCTATATGCTGTGATACAATTTTCTCGATAATTACCTAATCTTACAGTACCAGATTTATATAAGTTATCAATTGAAAAAATAAAAATTGGTCATTCATAAAAATAGGAGGAATATGACTATGTGACAAAAATTCGTATCCTAATATTTGAACATCTTATACATGGTCATTTCTAAACATAAGGTCTTACGTTGTGGTGAAAATATTCATTTCTCGTTATTTACTAACGGTTATTTTTCTTTATTAATTCCGTACACACTCCATACATTTGCCTACAATACGTTTCTTCTGTAATTGTAGCCTCAGGTTAGTAAACGGGAACGGATAGGTTCTGCACACGACCATTAAACAATCACTAGGTGGTTTTAGCATGTACTTTGCATGTTCACCTGTATCGAACCATTGTTGAAGCGCGTGAAACGGTTTTCAGTTATTATTATACGGTAGAACCCTGTTCATATAAATCTATCGAAAAACAAGCGGCTCGCTATAATAGAAATTCATTGGTTTTTCTCATTACGTATGGATTTTTCCTTTATAACAATAGAAGATTAACTTCAGCAGTAGATTCAGATAACAGGAGTGCTGTAACTAGACACTACAATTAATAAACGCTAATATTATTCAATACTGTATATTAATATTATGAAATATTATAATATTATTATTAGTCGTAGCATAAATATAACTATATATTATTATGAAATATTTATTGTCATAGGAATGTTGTTAAATTATTATATAATAGCAGCAATAATATTATTATAGTACGTTAATAAATACTGCTGCAAAATTTAACTTTTCATCAAAAGGAAAGATACGTTTTGAGAATGGTTTACATATTTCCTTGGGATAGCTATCTGGTATAGCCATATGGCTATATTCACAATATACGGAATCCATTAATCCATTTCTTTTTACAGTTCCTATTTAAATAAAGCTCACTTTTTCTTTTTAAAATAAATCTTTTCCGCAAGAATAATTCTAGAATGGCTTACTTTTGTTCAAAAAAGATTTTTGTCTGTTATTTCCATTGTTGTATGCCGTGAATAATATACAGTAATATTTCTTAAATCGTTTCAACGTTTATGTTTTACATTATCATCAGTCTATATTATAACAAGAATTTATAATAGAAACTATAAATATAAATGTACTGAGATTACCTAATTCATAACTGATAATGTATCTATAATTCCTTATGTATTAAAAAGAAATAAATATTTATAGAGACTTCGTTTATGCCATGACACTATCGATTTCAATTAATGCTTTCATTGTAGTTGTGTTTTATTTATTAGGCGGCCAGTAATTGTGAAATCAGTTTCGTCTCTAAAATTCATGAATTGGATACTCATTGAATATCTGTCCATCCTACAAATTCCAAATTGTTCAACGTTAATTATAGAGTATTATAAGGAAAGGAATCTACAGCTCAAATTGCTCAAACAGCTCAAACTAATTCTACAAAGTATATATACAGAGTACATTTAAAAACAAGAGGATTATTAATTAATATAGTGACTAATATATTGAATATACAATTTTTTCCTTATAAATTGAATGTGATTTCGTACAGTGATTCCAATTATATAAAATCATGAATCGATCGTAATAGATTGTTGAATGCTGAATCACATTTCATCGTGTCTAGATTTCTTATTTCATGGAACAATTTCAGGATAACCATCCATGGTAGCGGCGTTCAAGATTGAAATTACAGCCATTCGTATCCATCAAATGTCAAGGAAACGTAACATTTCCTGTTACACTGGCGCAAGGTCGATTTATCTTTTCGATAGGGCTAGAGAAACTGTGCTCCGTTTTCGAAAGCGGAATGCTTCGTTCAAACTTTGATAGGAAACTTGAAAAACATTGTAGATTTTCTGTCAGTCGTTCGTACCGTACCATTGCCACGAAACTGACGCTACTTCGGAAACGTATTTTTCGGGCTATCGCTTTTTCTAGAACGTGTATTTACACGTAGAAATAAGAAAAACGATACTTGATTCTGCTTTACGAGCGTTATTGCCTTTATCGATAAATTTAACCTAGAAAATAATTTTTATGTATAAAGACAGTTTGAATACTTTTATAAAGTTAACTTTGAAAGTTTAAATATATCATCGTTAATATAAGGACTGTTAACAATACCATTATAAACGGTGTTGTTAAAAACAATATACATATTTATTCCAATAAACCTTAAAGACACATGTGACACCTATTAAAAGTACTAAAAGTTTATACAATTATTGTTACAAATTATGAATTTTCGAAGAGAACAAACCTTCCCCTGCAAAATTCTTTCTCATTCATTTCGGCACAAACTTCCGTTGCTGAGATAGCGTCGCTTGAAAAGAACTGAATATTTTAATAACTCTTTATGGCTGTCTCTGTCACACACTCAGAGCTTTAACAGCGCGTTGATCAGTGACAGACAGCGTCTGCGTTTTTCTTACCATTACTACTACTAAACATATGCATTTCCTAGAAAAAATGTAGGTCAAACAGCTGCAGGTTGTCATTCATAGTTGTATAGTTTTAGATCGTTGTATCGATAGTTGTATCGTACTTTATACACTTTATAGTTCTATATCTTCAGAATCAGTCGAGATATGGATTTAAATCAAAATGTATTATTAAGAGTATTCTTTTGACTATCCTCTGGTTAGGTAACTAATACTTAAAATTTTCACGATTGTTTCACGTGCTATAAAATTTTGATATATTATTTGGTGAAATTTATTAGTATGATTTTTCGTATTTAAAGCAACTGTACAGTAAAGGGCGATAAAAAATATATAAATGAACAAGTTTCAGCGGAACATGGGATTTCGTTTATTGAAGCCGGTATAAAAATCTATTCGAAAATGTAATCTAGCAACAATATAAAATCCGATATATAGGTATCGTAACTGAAACACAAATTCTTTCATGACAGTTATTCAGAATAAAAATTCCACAAAAGTACTTTAAGAATCGAGATCAATATCGAAATTATCTCCAACCTTTGAAAATCGTATTTCACATAAAAATCGAAGAACGAGGGAAATACGATGGATATAATCGAAGAAAACATCTAACTTACATTATCGATAAGACATTTATCACGTTGTTGAACGTATGGTTTTTTACATTCTAAGTTTCCAAACGAGGTTTAATCATTTTCTTATATAATCCATCTTATTTAATATAATATTTATTATATTAATATAATATTTCTTTGTAAGTGTCCTAGTCCTAATACTTATGAACGAAAATGTGCTATCGAACGAATATACGCAATTTAATCAATCTCTAATGATTTATCAACTACATCTCGTTTTTTTTTCATAAATGTTTTAATACTTATGAACAGAGACATATACGTTCGATAGTATCGAATATACGCGGCTTAATAATTCTCTAATAGTTGTATCGCAATACTTATGAACGAAAGCGTATGTTCGATACTATCGACTCTTCAATGCTATCGTTTTACCGGGTGCATTCGAATCCCATCAAACGAGAGCAAGAGCACCATTGAAAAGTTACTGCTGTTAAGCGTTACCGATCCTCTAGAACCGAGTTGTTCTCTGGCTTGAAATACCATACCGGACATTCTTCCTTCCGGACAACAGGCAGGGATGGTGACTCAATTACAGGATCAAAGAACGCGCAATCCCCGGTCACGGTAAATCACAATCAATTCTTCCTAAGATAGTATAATGATCTTGGAGGAAAGGTTATGGGACTGATCTACTCTGAAGTTAAGCCATTTTTCGCTAAACCGGTTTACGGTGTCAAACTTCTCAAGGAGAAGCAAAGGAGAGGGATCGATACTCTGGCTGGTTCTCTAAAAGTCGCTTGGCCTGATCCTGGGGATGACTGGGGAGAAAGCAAGCATCGAGGTGTGGGCTGAGTTTCAGGGAAGCGATACCTGTTAAATAACGTTTCGGGGAAGCGCAACCGAAGACGCTGGGCAAATTCGATCAAGTGTACTCACGTAAATCCTCGTTTCCGTTTCAAGCGATTTTGGGCTCAACTCCGAGCGTGGATCGACTATTCCTTCGGGATAATCTGCGTAAACTGGGTCTTGAAATTCGAAGGGATCCGATTCGTTATAATGTACCACGCACCGTTGCAAATTGTCGCGATTAATAATCTTATCGGATAATCGTTACGGTTGAAAATGTTTATCTTTGATGACCGACCGATGTGTGATTGTGTAGGTATTACAGTGAATGATTTTATGAATTTGTATATAGAAGATAAAAATATCTTTTCTATTCTAACGAAGAGAAATGTACATAAGTACTTGATGTACATTGTATTGTAAAATTATTTGAACACATACTATAGAGATTTTTTGCGTTCATATTGTTATGTTGTTGTGTCATATAAGACACTTTGCACTTTTGTTAGCATCGCAATGAGAAACGACTGTCATGATTATATTGGCCAAATTTGGAACCAATCGACGATGTATATAGAAATTATAAGACATTTATTACGAACATACGTAAATTTAGTAAAAAATTAGTATATAGCATTAATCGCCATCCACAAGCGTTCGAATATTTTCGTGAGCCTGTGTATCTATTTCACGTTTATTTTAACATTATGCAGCTTCTTGAAGTTTCTCTCGAAAAGAAAAATTCCTCGTTATAACTGTTCAACTATGCTGAATGGAAAAGAATGTTTCGAACAAATGTGAAAAGAAATCCACTTCACTCAAAAAAAAAAGAAAGAAAAGGAGAATAGAGTTCTTTATCACCTTAGCAAATATCTTAGGAGAATTTGTTATACATTTAATGATTAGTGCCATTTACTGTAAAAGCCAACATTAAATAGGTAATGCCGACATTATCATATGAATGTATATTATAATCATAAATAATACATTCATCGTGTAACGGAGAACAGCCTTGACGTTGATTATGAAATACCGACAATCGATATATTGAGTTTTCCCAGATATAAATAAACGCAATATGAAATCTGATATAAAGTATCATTTATCAATGTCAATTATACATTGAGAACTGATAATACGTCCATCTACAAAATTAAGTATACTTTCGACTTATTATACATTAAATATGAAATATATTTTTTCGGTATACATATTGCTATTTTAATGACTGTAAAGTTTTGAGGGTAGTAATAAGGTTAATTTTATTTTTCTAGTTTACTAATTATTATTAAACTATAATTTAATCACATATCGCCTATCGGAGAAAATGATCTTATTGAGTTAGAAGTTCTGTGTTTGCCAAATACAATTTCAGGTTCATAATTTTTTTTTGTTTCATTAATTAATTTAAAAGTCTTGCAATCTAACGAACTCATTTAATTGCTTATAAACGTTTCTGTTTCTCACGTCAGCTATCGCAAAAGCTTTGGAAGCTTGATAAAATCAATTAACTACTCCTTCAAGCCTCTACTATTTTACGTTATGTTTCAATGAAACTGACTTGAAGCAAACTTTCCCAGTAGCATTTCCTACTTCATAACATCGCCTCTAGAGCATTGGTGGACCTGTTATTTCCATCTGAGTGGTTTGTTAGATTGATTTGAAATTACTTTATCAAATACTCGATTATTAGATTTTCAAAACATGAAAACCAAATAATAACAAAATAAAAAATATTTTTCATAATATTATTTCTATTAATCTTTTTCCATGTTCGTTGTTACAATTCATTACATTTTTCGTTCATCTATCCAAATATATATTTTAATGAAATATCCACAGGTTTTTATATTAAGATATTTTAATTAATCCAAGATATACTATATTTTAATATTTTAATAAAACATTCAAGTATTTTTATATTAAGTTATTTTATTAGAACAACGACTTTCATGTTTCTGCTATAAGGTCTTCCATCTTTTTGTTGTAATTACCTTTTGACATAAATACTAATTACGCAAAACTAAAATAATAATAAGGATATAAAATTCGTAATCTTCTTTCTTCTATTTCCTAAATCTTAATATGCTACTGTTAAAAATTTGTCACACAATATACCATTAATTATAACCGTCAATTAACTGAAACTGAAATGATGGAAATATTAGAAATTATTCTATAATCCATTAGTTATTTATTTTCCTTATGTAAATGGAGCTTTATTATTCGTGTAAAGAATTACTTTAACAAACAGCATAATAATTCCATAAGAAAAAAAATTGCTAAAATATGATAGAAACGAGAGGAAGTTCAGAATATTACGAAATGTTTAAAATATTTTTCCGTATTATCTGCGCTATCCCCGAGAGCTTGTGAAAAGTAAGAATTTTATGGAAATGCATCTAAAATGAAGACTAAATGTGAAAAATCTTACGGGTTTATATTTCGTTAAATGAGTTACAGTAACCTGCTTTCTATTATTTGCAATCTACAACGAGTCACTTCTACGAGAAATTATTCGCTTTCTCGCAGCAGAAGGGAGATTCTACTTAAAACAAATGTCACGACACTGTCTGCCGCATCTCTAAACATTTCTTTGTTACCCCAGTAATCGACCCACTAGGATAAGTTCAGCGTCTTGGTATTCAGGGGAAACAGGTCGTTTTCGCGGAGAAACGCGAATGTTCATCGTGCTCCATCTTTTCAATGTCTTTGAAAAATTGAATGGAGTTCCTCGGCTAATATAATGAACCGTAGCCGATGCTATACATCGTTTAAACTTGCAACGCCTCCCTTCGAAAGTTTCCTCGACTATTCGAAAGGAAACGAATTCCTGTAACTTCAAGGAGCACCATCTGAATGAATTTCCAATCCAGTTCGAAATCACATCGTCCCAGACGTTCCCATTTTCCAGCGGTAGGGTTTCCAGAGAAAGTAAAAACATTTCCGAAGTCATCGCCGTATATTAGCTCGTGTCTACGGTAATCTTTGTTCGTTTACTTTTGCAACGTTTTCCAGAAAGCGCACGATTGGACGAAACTTTTTACTCGAAATAATTTAACTCGTTAAAGAACGAACAATAAGGTGAAATAATGTTTAAGAGTTCCATAAATCTAATAACATCATTACGAAAGGCGAATAAAACGAGTTATTGTTTTGACGCGATTCAGAAAATGTATTACGATCGAGTGCAGTCCTTGCTCAGCGCAGTGAGACTATCTAAAATTTTCTACATTTTTTCGTGTTTTAATAAAATTGAACCTACCGGCTATATTATATATATGACAATAAAGTTTATTAATTACTAAGGTGTTATACATTAGAATAATTTTTGTTTCACATTTATGTTTCTCTTTCTCGGATGATAATTCTATTCTTTCTCACATGGTCTGTATGTTATGCTTTATATTCCCATTATTTTACTAAACATCTTTTTCAATTGAATAGTGATAATGATAAGATACTTCGACTAATAAATCTAAAAAAAGTTGATTGAATTAATCCATTCATAGAAATTATTAAACCTTAGTTTTCAAATTAAACTAAGGAGCTATAACAGACGACAATCTTTTTTTAGTGGACAAAATTTCAATTGTGCGAGGTTAAAGATCTTTTGATATCGTTAATATCATAAACTTTGTCATAGGAACTGTAAGATAAGGTTGGGTAATGTTGATATTCTAAAAGTTCTTGAATCTAGCGTCGTAGACATATATAATAAGTCGTATAACTAAATTCCGGATGGAACACTTGTAAAATACATTCAAACGACTATAAAGAATGAACTCTGCGCCCGCAAATGTTCCCATTTTTCAGAAGAATCGAATTTTAAATATCTCGATAGAACTATTCCAAGTTGGAAGAATCCTCGGTAATAACGACGAAAGTTTAGCTAAATGTTCGCGGGGATATCCATTTTAACCCGGAATCGTAAATCGTGATTGAATGCCCATCTATGTATTCTACTGCAAAGCGATATCTGTTTTGTGATTAACACATTAAGGGCCACGTTCATCTCTAATTTCTTTTTAGTCAATTCGTATTATCGAATCCTATTGGATTCAAATTATGAATTACTATTATTAAGATAGTTACATCTTGAAACTTGGAATTATTGGTTTAAAAGTTATTACAATTTAAAATTTGCTAAACTATTCCACTGTATCAGTAAATGTTTGAGTGATCTATCCAATGCATTCTAAATACTTGTTCATTCTCTTCTTTGACAAGAAGATAGAACATTTTTTCCTCTCAGTGAAGATGAAACACATAGATTAATATGACACCACAATCACACACGAATTTATTTAGCTGTCATTATCCTTCGTATTTGAAAATCATTCTGCTCTTATTTTTCAATCACAGTATCCTGGCGACTACGTCAATACGCCATCGTTCAATCACCACAGCCATGCAAATTTAACTACTTCTAACAAAAAAATAACCAAACACGCGAATAAATTGATCACCCGCTATTACATAACGATTCTTAAATTACGACGAACTACGTCTATCTGCACAATAACGTTCTTTGCTCTAACTATAGTTATAGCGCTTTGTTGTAATTCCGAAAGGTTCCAGTTGTCAACTCTTATTAAAGAACGCCACGTGTCTGTGTCTTTGCATCTCATTAATACTTTACCCGGTCGCTGCGTTAAAACGACGACATCGTTCAGAAATGGAACGCGAGAATTCGGATTGATTGTGTTTTAGCTTAAACGTTGAAACGCTAACGAACGCGCCGAGAGATATGCTGAAGTGCAACACGGGCTGCATGTAATTTTCTACTATTTGCCGGATGCGCGTAGATGCAATGAATGCACGACTACACCTGCCGGCTCGTCGCGCCTGGTAATAAAGTACTTCGCTGCAGTAAAAGAGCTCATTTTTCTTTCTAGCTGTTTACACTTCATTATACCACGCACGTCAACAACAGGTAATCAGGTACAACTGTGAAACAACGCGTGCCACGAAGAGAAGCGCGCGATAAACTATACAAGAATTATAGACTCTCTACGAATATCTGAGCAATGTTGAACAATGCTTGACGTTATTATTCCCTTATTCGTTGTTTAACTCACTGGCACACCTTTCTGCGCCAAGTAATTTCTAACAGAAGCCTGCACTGCGGAGGACATTAAACTTTCATGGTTGACGTATGAGTTGCTAAACTATTGATAACAAATACGAAGTAGTATATTATAAGTTAATTCGACTGTTTCTTTCTTTAGAAAATTGGTAAATTACAAGCCTACCTATCGCATGTGTATTTCAGAAGTGACACAACTTGAAAAAGTTTCTCAAGGGAAATGAAAAACTGTTTGGAGAAGCTTACAAAGAAAATTATTAATTGAACACGTAATGTTGGCAAAATGATAGAGAGTTCTGGGGTTTTGGATTATTACTGACATAGATTCAGCAGAGTAATGTAAATCCTAACTGGATGGCTAGGCTCTATTTCTCGAAGTTTCTGGAAGTTTATTTCTCTCATTCCTCGTGGTTTAATTACGTGTCATAAAACTGAAGTTTCTGAGAAGTAAATTAGAAATTAGTTGTAACGGTGCGGGAACCAAAGTGTCAGAACCTGAAGAAAATTTCATGCCGTTGCAGAACTTTCATCTACTTCGAATTTAATCCGAATATCCTCAAACTCCTATTCAAAAGAAACCATGCAATCGTTGAAATATTCGTTAAGTGGTTGCTACAATTTTTGTCATTATATTATATTAAACTCTTAACTATTTTACGTGACAAGTACCATTAATAGTCTTTATCAAATAAAATACAAAATAGAAATTAAATTAAAACAATCGATTTAACATATAATCAAATAACTTAATCGAAAGTATCATAAGTCATTTATATACGACAGAATGGTGGAAGGAGCTACAAAATTACAATTTACGTCGAAAGTATGGATGATAAAATCAATATTAGATTTGGCTCTTCAATTTTTGAATCTTTTTGTTTTAACATCTCGTACATCACTGATACGGTTTCTTCTAATTTGTCTAATCTACACCTATTTTATAATCAACAGCAACCTAAATTTAATCAACTAGTTAAATATAAACTCGTGACAACTACATTACACTGTACTATTATCACCGCATTCCTATCATTATATTTTTCTTAGAAGTATTTCGTTCTGCTTTTTCTATGGCTTTCACTCGTCAGTTTTCTCTAAATATTTCCAGTTTCCTGTTCCTTTGTCCCTCCGCTCTTAAGAATCTTTTTTTCCTCATCGTAAAGCCTTGGTAGCATACGTGTGTCCTTTAGACTTGGAACTAGATCCTTTTCTCTTAAATTTTTCCTTTTAGATACTTTCTTTTCTTACTCTCGTCTTCCTCTTCTAAGCTCTAAATAAACGCTGCGATTTTCCACTGTCCTCGGTTCTTTACCACGCTGAATCTTTATCTAACCGCGCCACGAACTTCGTTAACTCTCGTTCAGGCAAGTACTTAGCTGTCACTAAATCGTTCTGCACTAAAACAAACGAATTACGATGAAGATTGCTCTTAAACTGTGACGTTGCAAAAATATAAATTTTCCTAACACCACCTGACGCGTTTGATGGCCAGCTGTCGTGTTATACCTAGTATTTGTACCGTCGTTATGGAATTGCGTTGTTTTTTTCCTTTTCAGGATCGTAAATCTTCAGTTAACTAAAATGGTGTACGATTCTTCCGCAGTTGGTAGCCGCTATATTAATAGTGTTTATGTACTGTGGACTTTTATATGTACATATATATATATACATATATATATATATATATATAATTATACTTCTGACATCTTCACAATTAACGTTAAAAACAAATGAACGAAATTAAAACTTCATTAATTAACTACATTATATTTGTAATTTTTAATAACAATTAATATCATAATATATTATACATATAAAATATTAATATATAGTATATTAATTTTTAATGATAATAAACATTTAACTTTCCATCATGTAATTTCATTATACTTTCTGTATTTATTCCAACTTATTTAAAAAAAGTATTTATTTAAGGAAAAATCTTATTAGCAAATAATTAATGTTTCTGATCAAGAATGTTATTAGGAACTAATTAATGAATGTAGATTTAAATAAGATAGAAGATCGATCTGCATATAAAGAATCTGTACTTGAAATTATTATGGCTTTGTTAACTCATGTTATTAAGGTCAGAGGAAATAAGTGACGCGGAATCAATCGAAGAATTACATCCTATGATTGGTCACGGAATTTCCTATATTTTCTCACGAAATTACCTCTGGACTAACGTCAGAAAAGCCACGTTTAATTAAAAAACACGGCGGCTAGACGAGTGGGATAAAGTAAAGAGCAATGAGAAACGAAAGCAATCGCGTTACGAGACGTAGCTGACAACCAGCGTTGTCCCAATTTCGCGCGTGGCAATTAAACGTTATTCGTTGGCCACACGTAGAGAAAATTTCTCAGTCAGAGAGCACGATGTATTGTTGTCCTTTCCTTTTTTTCTCCGCCTCTCACCACACAATCACTTGCGGATTTGGACGTATGGCGTGCAATGAAATCGAATATCGCGTGTTTCAATTAATTTCCAAAAAATGGAAACACAGTTGTCCTTCTGTTTTATATTGTTTGAAGTAACTTTTTATATTCTATGTAGAAAGTTTCAGACGAGTTTAGTCGCTTTTTTAGCGAGTTTCGTAAGATGCTCTTTTTGTAGCGTTTATTTGGATGTAATTTTGAATTTTCATAAAAAGATGTAATTTTATATAATATAATGTACAATTAGAAATTGCTTGAATCAATATATTATCGTAATTAGGTAATTATGTTGAGAAATAATGATAGAAAAGCTCATTTAATCTTATACGATGAACTTAAAAATTTTTTTATATATGAAGAGTTAGTCGGTGCTTAAAGAAATGTAAAGCATCTAGAAAATAGAAACTTAAAAATTATAAAGTCAAAGAATCAAAGACACGATATCCAAGAATCAGAATCAAAAGTAAATTGGGCAATCAGAGTCAAAGTACGAGAGATATAAAAAATTGAAATACAGACGACAGAAAATTGAAGGATATGGATTAAAGCATACAAAGATAAAAAAGTTCGAAGTTCAAAAGGATGCGTAAGAAGCAAAGTTAGAATTGTTTTACAAATGAGAGGCCGAAACTGTGTTAAACCTTTGGTGAATAACTTCGGACAATCTACACGTCTTGATATTTATTTTATAAATACACTATATCAGTTTTCTTGAATATCTTAATTTCTTTTAAATTCACATCGTAATTATTTTCTTCAAAAATTACAATCATTAAAATATGATACTTTAGCATATATATGTATATACATATTCTCCAGATATTAATTTTCTGCCAAGCTATACAGTATTAAATAACAAAGTATTTTATTCAACAATGTATGTAAAATATAACAAAGAATAAACTTTCGCGGAATTATACCATGAACATGGTATTTTCATTTTTATCATTTACATTGACAACCGAACTGGAAAGTGGTGCAGAGTTTGAACACATCCGCGAGCACAATAACAGAAAATCAAAACCCACTGGCACGGAATTTAATTAAATCTGTTATTCGAATTCTGATCACAGGAGCCTCGATTAATAATCTTTTAAGAATTGCAAATTTTTAAAAGATTCGAGCGAGTAGATATCATAATTTAATTTTTAACGAGTTTGTCACGATTAAATGATTTTGCAAGAATAGTCAGTGAAAATTGGCGACCATACCATCGGAATTTTATCATGAATTTTATTGCATTTTCCTTCGTTTTTCTATATTATGACATAGTAGTCCTGCATGACAAAATCGAATATCGCGCGTTTTAATTGAACTTACGGTTCCGACGTCGATAACAGATTTTCAATTTATTTCAGATTTCAAAACTTCCTATCGTTTAGATTTATTCATTTATAGTTTATTTATACACAATATTGCAGACTAAATTATATCCATGGTTCAATTATTAGGATATTTTTAAGATCTTGTTCTTTGTTACATAGACTGTTAACACATTTTGGTAAGACAATATACTATATTTTTAATTTATTTCCAAGATCTATTTGAGGTGTCAGTCCCATTTATCATTATTTAACAAGTAAATTGAGGATCTCACGAGTAACTAGGGTTTTATTTATTGCGAAATAAAACCAGACTCATTAGTTACACGTATGTTAAACCTAGCTTAACGACTCCTGACTTCCTAATAGACTTGCCGTCTTCATCACTTCACGTACCGATGTCCTTTCATTACTGCGTGTAATAAATCTAATCAACTAGCCGCTACTTTCTTTATATCCGTTCTCTTGCTGTTATCAAATGAAGCTTCAGAATTATGATGATAATATTTATCGTAATTTTCGTCTACCTTCAAGGGTATATTAATCACAGAGAAAAGTACAACTTTATACGACATAATAACTATGGATTGATAAATCACTAATAACTACAGATTGATAAATATTTCACCGAGATATGAAAATGTAGACAGCATAATAAAACGAAATTATTTTCAACGATTCTAATAAATATTTATTTTATGCAACGCACTTATTAACTTATTCACGCACGTAAAGCTAGTCAGCGCAGACACTACTTTATTCCTAGATAGAATGGATTAAATGCATATCTACAGGGAAAGTTTGCTACACGAGACACCTGTTTGGTGGCTGCCAACACTTTCCTTTGCAGATCACCAACTATGTAAGCGTTCAGAGTTTATAGACCTAGTTGTCACAACAAGGCTGAAGGACTGACGGGCTTCACCCTGAAGCACACTCTCTCACTTCCTCCTCTCGACTTTTCATCATATCATTCTCAAATTACATTATCATTCAAACAGACCAAACATTATAATTCGAAACATCACGTAACTAAAGAAAGTTTAATAACTAAGCAATATATGAATCTCCATTTAAATAACACATGTAAGTATAAATAGTCTCTATAAATTCGAACATAGCGTATACATCGTGTATCATCGGCAATTTATCAGATCTAGGGACGAACAAGATATTATAAATTGCAATTCTGCGTAACACATTTATGTGCAAAAACCAATACGTGTTGCGTTATGTTGTATAACATGTAGAATATTGTTGAATGTTCTATTTTTAGTTGGAACGAAATATTACTGATTATTATCACTATCTATCGGAAATTCGAAAACTAGTGTACGATAATATAAAAAATCGTGATCTCTCGTTATATTTTAGATTTCATTCTTTCCTATTTTATTCTTAGAAGAAAGAGAACACATTTTGAAGTTTTGTGACATCGTTTGCAACGAACGGCGATGCGACGCGACATCGTCAAATTTCTCACTTTAATATTGTATGTACTAGAAATGAATTCTATCATGCAAACCGGATGTGAATTGCTAGAAGACAATTTGAAGCTACCTTGTAATTCAGACTGTTCGAAAGCAATTTAAATTCTCTCTCGGCAAATTCAAATTGCTTTTGCAGATTCGCGTCGTATCGTGTTTGCATTGCATCTCGTAGTTTGTGCCGTGTGCTGCTCTTCATCTTGCAATCTATTTCCTACGCACAAGACATTTTTCCTCGCGTTGATACTGATTACTGTCTTAATTCTCTGAATTAATTTCATTTAAATTTTACTTAAATTTAGTAATATATATCAAATTTACAGGATATCTAAATTCAATTAAAAATTACTTGCGTCTTTATAAAAGAAACTTACTGAAATCTTTATATACTCTACTTGATGAATTTTATATCAATAATTAACTTTTATGATCAACTTTTGGGTACAAGTAATAGCATTTTTATAATGTACTGACAGAAAAAGCGTAATTTTTATTAATATTTTTATTAACTTCTAGTTGGCATAAAATAAATTGCAATATAGAATATCAATGTATAACTGTAACATATATATCAGGCAATATCATATCATATAACACATTTATCATATTACATATCGTGTAACATATATCGTGTAACATAACTAATATATCAAATATAATATGAAATTATTATGTAGTATTAAAGCATTACATTGGTTATCCCAACTTTTCAATTACTTACACAAGTGAAACATTAAATATAAAATATGTTCTAGTTTTTATTGAAAGAGGCAATATATGTAACATCTTCTTTCTTTCTTGATTGATTCTACTAAATTCAATTTTAATGTACTCAATCTTATGTTGTGTAATGTACTTCCCTATTCCATGTTTCACATAATGAATAGTCATATCATTAATAGTTTCAATGCTACCAAAGTTAAAAGTTCACATAATGAATAGTCATATCATTAATAGTTTCAAGTAAAGTTACATTAATAGTAAAGTTAAAAGTTTATTGATGACAATAGAAATGTATTATCTGAATAAACGCGAAAAAGCAAAAGCATTTGAACAAAGCTAAAAATCGCGTGAGGTCGCGGTTCACGGTGAACTGCACTTTCGATGCAGACACGAGTTACACGAAGTAAGCGTGGGTACCGGAATGCGAAAGAATGCGGGGGCGATGATGTCTGGCCGACTCATTACACCAGTCCCGGAAAGTCTCGAGCAGAACCGTAAGCGGTTGAACTGCATGAAACGATAAATAAAAGGTGCAAAGAGACGTAACAACAGGAAGAGGCATTCTCGAATGCGGAACTGCGTTGCGTATCGGTTCGCGGGATATCAAGCACCGTAGAAAAACCTGGACAACTGCCGATGGAACGTGGAACAAAATCATTACGTCTCAGTGATGATCGAAAGAAGCATACATACATCGCGTCGCGCCGACACGTACGGTTCTCGTAAATTTTCCGCTGCTTCTCCGTTCCTAGATTCCAACTTAGAACAAAAAGGAAAACTCCGTGTAATACGTATTTTAACGCACTTACTTCATATATCTTCATTTCATTGAATTTTCATCCGTCTCTCAACGGGTAAAAATTTGACGAAGCGAAAATAACGAATTCAATAATGCAAACTTAGGAAGTAGATATCGATGGAAGAGTTGGAGAAATTTTAATTAAACAGATTCTAACGCATCGAGGAGAAGTAAATTGATTTCTCCGATTATTCGCGACAACTGACACAAGAAAAATGCTTATAAGTAATTAAACAATTTTATGAATCGGTATGTCTTAATTGATGAAACCAAATTATTGCAAAATTGGGATAGATACTTGAATAGTTCGGAATATTTAATTAGATTAGTTGTTTCATCTTTCTGATATCTAATGTAATACTTGCTTCTTAGTAGCCTTTTTTACAGCACAAAATAATAAATACATATAGTCGTAACTTATTGTTGATTTCAACAATTTAGCGTAACACTGATTGCGATAATACTAACGTGAATACAGGAAATCGTTTCAGTTGTATAACTGATCATTATGTCTGTCTATTTATAATTCTACTGATTTTGTTCCCGAGTGTCTGAAGTAGAACGGTCCATTCTACTGCCACGCGTGAGCATCAACACAGGTAATCTCAAACTTTACGTACTTTATACATAATTTTCAATCAGAGAATGTGTTTTTAATTATTGCTATCCTATTGTGAATCATTAACGCATAAAATTTATTCTAAACTGTTTGCTACTCCCTTAAACGGTATGTGAAATAAAATGACACAATTTCTACTTAATTTTCAAATGAATAATGTGTTTCTAATTTTTGTAATTTTATTATTCAACCGCTATTATATGAAATTCGCTGTAAATTAATCTTATTGCTTTCCTAGCCAACATGTAAAACAAAATTACATCCCGAAATAGCGCGGTTCGATTTCGAAAAACCGAAATCACCGTCGAATTGCACGCGTGCATCCCGTGCACTATAAACATTACACGCTTCCGCGAGAATGATAGGTTAAAATAATTCCACGTAACGGAAAAGAAACTGGGAAGAACGCGTAAATAGCTGATGTAGCGAACGAGCTGTAGTTGCCGATGGTTACCTGCAACGCCTTTGTTTCGTTCTGTACCGCGTACGTTTCTAGGAGGAAACATCAGATTCCGTCGGCTTATCTCGTGACAGACACGTATTATTCTGTCGCATCGAATGACGGCGCATCGAGGGCATTTACACGTGTCATCTTGACGGAAGGAAGCATTCGTTTCAACGTAACGTATGAACGACAGGTGGTACAGATAGAGCTTCTATTTCCGCATCCGCTATCGATAATCAGTTTTATGATGACCGAACGATCCAATATATCGTAAAGCGTGCTGTTTCCAGATAATGTCTACTGTTTTAGTTTATTCTGTCATTACGTGATAATACGCCGGGTGAAAAGAATCGTGCTTCTCTGTTCGCGTTATAAAATAAATCCTGATGCTGGGTTACGTCATATTGTGGATGTTTTTATTGCACTGTTTTAAGTATACACTACGGACCAAACTTTTAGAATCGCTTTTTTAAATTTTACTTGTAATGTGTCTCTTGATAATTTTATATATAATAATAATCCGAAGAAATAATCCGAATACGGGTATTAGTAATAATATTTCTCATTTAAGTAAATTTACAAGGTAACGAAAGTTCAAAAGCTGACATTTTTTTTACAATTCATAGATTGCATGGTACACGTACTGATTCCAATTTTATTTTCTTACAATTATTAGTTATGCTTGATTATACAAAAAGGCGTCCAATGTTTGGATAAGAAATACTAAAAAAATACAATTACACCTAACAGAATAAAAATAAAAATTGTTGATATCTTTAAGACAGTGTGTAGCGGATAATTTTGGAAAGAAATCTCTCAAGAAACTCTATTAATTAGATATGCTTCCGAATGGCAAAAACTAGCAATCTGCTGTTGGAATGGAACCAAGTTTCCAGCGAGCAAACGTAATCCTTTCATCTAATAAAAAATAAATCGCTATCAACTTAACCAACAATTACACTCTACAAAATGAATCTAACTGCACGTAATGAACAAAACTTTAAATGTTAATTTTGAATTTCCTTATTTGTCGGCATTACGTTTGCACATAAATGCATCTTCTTGCACTTCCCCTCCATAACTTTACATTTTATCGTAGTTTCTTGTCAGAAAACGCTTAGCAAACATTTACAACATAATAAAAATACTAATTGACGCGATTCCTGTCTTCCATGAAATTTTACACATTCTCTCACGCACGCTGTTTATCAAGCTGAGATAAAGTATCATAATGTCGTTTGGGAAATAATCCTAAATGCCAGAAAGGTGCGACATAACATTTTTACTTGTTTCGAGAGAACATAAAAGAAATGCAATAAAAAGAAATATGCGTATCTTCGTTGATATATACAAGAAGTTACGAGGAAGCGAGCCCAGCAACAATAGCTGTATATTATACCAATAAGGTGGAGGGGATAAAGTGTAATCCCCTTACACGTCTACAAGCCTTCGTAGTCAACAATGAACTCATATTCTCATGTTTTCTACGAGTCTTCTCACCTTCGTGGTTGTTGAACCAGACTTTCATGGTTTTAAACCACCGAGGTTTCTCTTAGAGCCTCGTATACGTGCCAATCGTCACTACTAAAGACGTATTCGCATTATGTTAATGATTCAATCGCAGGCGGGAGGTTTATCTGCCAACCAACTTTTCCACAAAACCTTAAAAATAATTGACAGAGGGAATTTATTTCATTTTCACATAATATGAAGTCTGGAAAGCAAAATTATATTAAATAAGAAATACAATAAAAAGCAAAAGTTCATACACAAGAACAATTACGGAATGAAAATAATAAAGAATGTCGTTATACGATAAGATAATTGAATGTAATTAAATGGCTATTTTTATTAATTAAATAGAATGTAAATAGATTAATAATGAAAACTTCGCTGGAAATATGAGCGTTATTTTACACGGATATGGAAAATTATTATAATTGTAAGTGGTGATTTACATTTGTCTCGATTAGAAATTTGTTTGAAATTTCATATCGAAAGACATTTTGTGTAAAAATGATATAAACGTGTGAGATGAATATTTAGAATGCATCGAGTAAATTGATATTGGAAATCCACATAAAGTGAAACCTGGTTCTGTGTGCTTTTGTAAAATATTGTGCTAGTTTGATTGCATCAAAAGCCAAAGCGAAAAGGAATGCGTAATTGGTAATATAATTATACGTAATTAATGTACGAAATGTTTGTCTTAGCTAAATGAAAAAGTACTTGTTGTAAGTTAATTGTTAGTTAACTTACTTAATAAGTACTTTTACAATAAGTAAGTAAACTTATCATTAGTTAAGGTATACTTATTGATTACCATTAATATTCCTCGTATATAAACCTATATAACATCTGTTACAATTTTTATTCACAATTTTTTTAATACCTCGTCTTATGGAATTAGAGAAAACATTGTGTTTTTAGCTACTGAATACTATAAATTTAGACACGTGAGAATTTAATGTATTTCCGATAAAAATGAACAAGGATAAAGCGAAATATAAAATATGAATTCATTATAGATTAAATTTGACTTTAAAATTGTATGGATCTATACTTAATAAGAAAATTACGAAATTTAAATTTACATAAATGTAATGTACAAATTTTTCGTTCTTTAACAGTAATGAATTATCAAATAGTTTCAAACTTCGTCATGAGTAGACTTTAAATATGAATGTTATATAAAATTATTTAATTGAATACATAATTTAAAATATATTCAATTTCTTTATACGCATATTATGCATAGTACAAAGCAATATGATGATACATATAGAAAAATACCAATAACGTGAGTTATGGAATATTATTAAATTTTTATACACGTATTATATATAATAAAATATAATAAACGTATATAGAAAGGCACCAAGAATGATTTGTGCAACCACCTAACTTCCGGTAGATTAGATTAAATTATAAATGAAGATCGGCAAAGAGTTAATGTGAAAATAAAGTAAATGTGGTTCAATTAAACCGCAAAGCGCTGAAAATCCTGATTTTCAGAATTTCACCAGTTTGAAACTGGAACCGTATCAGCACTATGTGACCAGCATGAACTTCTCCAAGGATTACGATGCTGCAAGGCAAACGCGTTACTGGAAGCTTCGAAAGCAATCCAAGAGACCACCACTGATACATCGACGAATTTATACTGCCGCACACCATCAACAGAAAACGGACAAATTTCGCCCTCTGCTTTCTTCTTGGCATTGCCACTCTCCACATTTTCGCAGGAGCCAGTCATAGGAAGATACATAGCCCTGGAAGCGAGTAAATCACAACCGTATACAAACACGCAGCACATACTTCCGAAGTTAAGCTCGCTCAGAATAGGGTTTCAACTGAGGGTAACTGGATGGGTACGCGGCTGGTTGATACGAGAGAAGACAACGAGGAATTGGGAACTCTATTGTGGCATATTTCGTATCCATAGTACGCTTGTTCCAAACATGGATTGGTTGATAGAAAATTGTTTCTGAAACAAGGAGTGATTTAATAATCAAGCCAGCATTCTATTTTATATCTTTACTTGCAATGTATAGTACTAGAATTGTTTAACTTCTTTTATAGAACTGTATGCCTATATATTTCAATGCGTTTTATCTTTGTTCTTTTTAGCTTTGTATTTAGTTTCGGTTTTAAGCCTAGTCTATAGTAATCTGCAATACTAAGATAATATGTTTGTTTTAAATACGGATAGATCAAATAGCGATGTGTTTCTGAAGCAGGGATTGGTTTAATTGCTACGTTAAAGTGCTATTTATAAAATTTAAGTTATTTAACTTCCTGTATCGAACTGTATATATGTTTCAGTGTGTTTTAGTTTGTTTAAGCTTCATCCTTAATTTATATTCCAAGATCTCTATAATATGATTGTTTCAAACCATAATTCTACTTAAACTATTGCTTACAACTTTATATATATATATATATATATATATATATATATATATATATATATATATATATATAATATATACGGCTCTTGTTGTAGCAATATAAAAATTAAGTAGTTATCGAATATATTCCCTTAAATAATTTCTATAATTCTAAACAATTCTAATTATCTATGTAATGTAGCGGAAATTAAATATAGCAACAAAAATAAGAAAATTGTTAGAGTCACGACAAATGGAAAATTCTGTATATTTGTATTGAGATTTCTTACATTTGTTTTCAATAGGAACAGTTCCAGTAGGACGGGTTCATATCAGAAGAGAATGGAAGAAAGAGATAAAAGAAAAGAAAAGAAAGGTTATCAAAGGAGTTACTTACTTCACCGACTTTCTCGTAGTAAAACTTTGCCACGATGAACCAATTCGGACTATGCAGAAATACGTATTTCTTTATCCAGTAGTTTGTTTATTCTTGACTGAATGATAAATTGGATTGGATTGACGGTTTGACCCATTTAGTTCTGAGAATTGTTATCGATAAAATACACAAAATAGGAAAATATAGGAAATTCCTGAATTTATTAAATTTACGCATATATTATTTACTTTTCGTATATTTATGTAAAATTTATTAAATGGCGTTAATTGTAGCTTATATATAACATTAGTCAGAAATTATTGTGTAACATGAAGCGACCTCGCGTGTTATTTGGAGAAAAATATTCCCGCAAACAGTTAACACAGCTTGTACTTTGAAACAGTAAACTTCCTCCTTGGAGATAGAAGAACAATAGCGCGATACAGATTAAATTACTGCCTGCAAGCACGTATCCATAATGCGAAAATAAATCTCTACAATTAGCGTACACAATGTCTGCGTAAGAAGACATCACTATGTTACGAATATTAAACTACTTCAACTTTAAAATACTCATTACGAAACGTCTTATTTTAAATTCTCTGACAAAACATTTTTTTTTAATTTTTTAAGATTTTTATATACAGTAAAGAATATAGGTAAAATAATTGATTAATTATTGTTATGAATAATTGTAATAGATGTACAAATGCAAACTAAAGGAACATTAATCAAAGAAGGTGTATTAACGTAAAGTATATTATAACTTGAAAATTAAACTTTATAAATATGTGTCTGAGTTAAAACTATTAGTTTATTTAGCGAAATAAAATATTCATGAAAATAAAAGTGATATTTATTTTCTTTATTCAATATCTTGATATTCAAATCAACTTTTCAGTATTTAAAACATGGTTCCAAATATTTTTACGATAATATTCTGAATTCATTCATGCATTTAGCTAAGAACTATTTAAATATTACAAAGCAGAATCATATATAGAGAGAATTGATGAAATTATTAGCAATTTTAGAGATCAAGAATATTAATAACATGTAAAATCTCTCGAAAGTATTTCGAGCGTGCACCGCACTGCACCGTTGGGTACTCACGTTTAATGGACGTACACTAAATTTGCTTGAAATCAGCATTAAATTGGTTTTTAAAACATTTTTGTACGCCTGCTATAAAAGCAGCAGAAAGAATCAAATATCCGGTTAAGCCGGAAATATATTAAAGTACTTCATAATCAGGGATATAAGCAGATAATCGCATGAAATGGACTTCGTTTTTATCTTCTCCATTTCATTATTTCTTCTAATAATTGGTGCATCGTACGACGTATACGAACAAGTTTATAGATTGACACCTTTTTATACATGTGGATACCGACCAAATTATTTTATATAATATTGTACATTGAAGACAAAATCAAGTTATTTCAATTGCCCGTGTCTTGACAACTAAAAAGCATTCTTATCAAATTAAGGTATTTCATTTCTCTTTTACGTTAAACTTCTATTGAACATATTTAAATATGAAGATTGTATCATAAATTAGAGATTGAAATAGCTTCGAAATTTATTCCAAATATAAAATATTCACCACTTTCGCGGTACAAGCCCACGCTATTGTTATATATCTACAAAAGTATCCGAGTTTCCTCTAGCATAAGAAATAAATAGAGATGAAATATTAAAAGCAATTAAATATAATAAATTTGAAAGCTTTAGTATAAAACGAACGTAAAGAAGCTATTCGGTGTACGTGATATACATCAAAGATACGTGCTACGTTAAACCACGAAATGATCCGGGAAATAGACGCGGTTTGAAAATACTCATATGCGACTAGACGACGTCAGGTACTTATCCTCTATGGTCTGTTCCGGTGTACATTTTATTATAAAACTTTTTACGAGCATCGTATAAAAGTTCAAGACCATTTCGAGGGTTCGTATCGCTTTGGACTCGGCGAAATCCTTTTTCTGCTTCCGATTACTGGCCGTCTCTCCCGCTACGGGTTCGAAACTTTAAAGATTCAACGAGCGCTTCTGAATCTTACAATATTAACTGAGCCAGCCCGCTTCGACTGGTAGATTCTCGATTTCCATTGGAAATTAAATACGGCCAAGGCACCGTTCCGGATACGTAGCAATACTAAGTCGATCGTAACACTTCCATCTGTTGGATTAAAAGATCGGCCTCGTGCCGCCTTCTAGCCACTTTCTTCACCGAATCGATACCAATCGTCAGAATTAATGTCTAGTTTTCCATGGATTCATATCAGAGGGGTTTCGACGTTATTAAGCGTTATTAAACTCGCTTCTTGTGTATTACGATAGTATTTAAATGCGTCTCAACATTTTAAAACTCATCTTTTATTACATATTGAACCCTGTTACGTTTCTTCGATCATATTAAATCTTTTGTATGAAATGTGTTAAAACATTTCTTTTTACATCTAGGAGGAGGAAAAGGAAATATGAAAGGATCATTATTAACGTATGCGATTTCTTATCTTAATTTTACTCGAAAATATTTGTTGAAACATTGCAAGTATTTTTCGCTTGTTGAAAAAGTAAAACGAATAATGTTTAGGCGAAATATTCCTCATCTTCTCGTTCTACAATAGAAGCTCGAGACGAATAAATGTAACCATATATTATTTGTTTATTTACCGATCGTTATAACTTTCAGTTAATTAGCATTATTATTTTTTTGAAGTAGAAAGGATACGAGACCGAGATGCTTGATAAAATGAAAGCAATAAAAGTACATATTATCATCTGTAACTCCAGCGTTCTTTTGATGTTGGAGCAGATTATGGTATAGACTGCTCCGAGTACGATATTTCCTTTATAACAAATATTTTCCGAGATTCCCTTCCACTCGTTTTTTCCTGGTTTTATACAAAACAATAAAAGGGTCCACAACCGACGGTGTATCAGGGATGGGGTTTCATTTAGTTGAGTTCTGAAGGAAGAAAGGGATCTCATTTCAAAGTACAAGCTCTTTACGCCTTTGGCTTTTCCGTCTTTGCGGCCGTAAGGGATCTTGCCAAGGATATGCATAATGCTTTGAAGACTTTTTAGAGGGGGCTAACGCCATATGGCCCATGAAATATATAAGTAATTAAGGCCTAATTAAAATTCAACGGGCAGCGTCGTATACTTACAAATATTCGCAAAATCTTCATTCGGAGATAAGCGAGCATTTAAAAGTAATTTATCGTAATGTGTGACAACTGTGTCTTGTAGTAGTTAATAAAGATACTATACAAATCCCCGTATGATTGTAGAAATTGCCGCAACTGTATACCAATTAAGAGCGCAAATTAAATTTTAACATAAGAAATCCGTAGGTATAATATGATTTCCTTTACGCATCTGATTTCCTTTCCGCATCTGATTTCCTTTACGCAATCTGATTTCGTTCGCTAATTATAGCACCGATCTAATTATAGCATTGACACACCCTCTTTTGTGAACTGAAACAATTCCCACACCGAGGTGTGTGGAAATTATCTTTTTTGTTGCTTGGGAACGTAATTTCATCCGCTGAAAAATTGCTCTTTTAGAAAATATTTTCTTAAATAAGTACATTGTTTAAATGTATCTTCGACTGATAACATTTGGCCATTATTACCGAAAATAGTATAAATGAAGTATTTTCTTTACTTAAAATTTTCTATAATAATATACTACGAAGATGTGTACAACGGATGTCTTGTAAAATATCAATTTTAGAATGGAAATATACTAACCTAACTACAGTTGAACAATTTGCGATAAACTTCCAAACAGATTTGCATAATATTTTCGAGATTTTCTAAAATTTACATTACTCTTATAAATTGATTATTCTATCATTTTCATTTTACAAACGAACATGATAATGTAATATATTCCGATTAAATTGATTTGTAAGATATCGTCTACATCTTGGTAAAATTCGCATACGATATTACGAGACGATAAAAATTTATCGAATGATAATACTTCTAAAAATGATAAATTGCAGATGGCCAGTTCTAAAGATAAATTACAAATTAACAATATACATTGTAGATCTATTTTTCTATGCGTCCACTTCCTAATGGAAAAAATGGTTGTAATCACATACAGATCGGTCGTCTCTGTAACCTACTTCGATTACATAAACTGTAACTCTTTACGAGGGTTTCGAGACCTAAATAACAGAATGTAGTGTACCGAATCCCGAATGGTCTGTGTTTAACGTTTGGCTGCGCAATTTGACGAAGAACGCGGCAAAGTGGTCGTGAAGGAAAACGATTTTGGGATCTAGCTACGCTTGCCCTATTATTCCAGCGATAATTTAAGGGCAAGAGAGTTGATATATAGGTAGCGAGTTTATGCAACGCCATTGTCTCGGGGTACTGTTATTTATGGGAAGGTTTCATCTTCCAAAAATGGAAGGTGCGTGTTCCACGAACCCGTGATGCGAATAACAATCGGGCTAGGGCAGTAATTAAGGATTAGCGAGGTGATTAGCGACCAGCGGGTATTTAAATCTCACTGAAACAATCTGCCGGCTGAATGTGTGCGTCTCCTGCTGTGTCTTTAGTCAAACAACTGATTCTACACGATCATCATCTATGTGTGCACAATTCCGAGACTTGCGTGACCATTACACACTCTAATTAGCCTTTGCCAACGCACCAAGTTTTGTGATGACTATGATAGAACATGTATTCGAATAAACGGTCGATTATTTGAACATTGGTAGATTGTATCCAAACGAGCTGAAGTCATAAATATTAGATTAAATATTTAGTAGAAATTAGATACTTTTCCTATTAATTTTTTTCTTATAAATAGTTCTGATACTGCTCAATTTTTAGACAATTTGCGAAAACGATATTCTATAATTCCGCGAGTCTAAATGATATCTATTCACAACAGGTGAGAATATTCGTTCTCGTAAAACGAAACATTTGTACCTATTAAGATCGGAATTTATATAATATGCTACTGCAATATATTATTATAATAAATTTACTATAAGAAACACAGTAAGATTAGGAAAGAAATATAGAAGGATAAGAAACGAGTATCATGCTTCTTAATGTGGTACCTTTATAATTATTTATTAGATCAATTAGGAACTAATTACGTTACACGTGCAGTAGCCTGGCTCTGTATGCGTTGTATCATGAATAATTAACAAGTTTCGCGTTTCCATGAAAAACGGTTAATTAATGACGAAGCTGGAACGTTAGTCTGGCATCGCAAATGCCACTCACGTTCATCGCGTGCTGATCTCGCAAATCCACGAGCTAGACGTTTAACTTGCGACAGATTTTTTTCCTCCCTTAAGCCGAAACACCGACGAAACGGACAAAGTTTTCAACCCTTTGGCGATAACTGTAAGCTCGGAATATGCCACGTCCTCTTATCGTGAATAGACAAACATTACCGTAGGCGGTTGCATCACATATTCATTCTGTTACAGGTCTAATCATAAATATAAGATACACCGTTTGAATCTCTACCGCAGCGATCTTGTTATTCTGGAAATACGTACATACAAGTTTCGATTGAATTCGGAGAAGCAAGAAATGAGAAAATTATTTATCAGTAGTTATTCTCGTTATAATGGAAAAATTGAGTTCTAGATTGAAAATTATTTAAATTATCCAATTTTGAAAGCACAATAAATATAAGGAAATTAAGAAAAAATATTTCGATTGGAATAAAATCGAACTTCATATTTCATATATATTCTTCTTCGAACTTCATATATTCAACAGTCGATATATCAATCTTCTTGTTGCGATGGTGTAGCTGTATGGTTAGATATTTAGAATTATAAAGGAGAATGTTACTTTTATTGAAAATTAATCATATATTCTAATTACGGACAAATTTTATTTTATTTCCTTACATGTTTCTGATTATAAAAATATTTATGGGAATCATTTACCTGTTATATGATCGTATTAGGTGGAAAAATTACAGACAAATGTTTGTAGTCATTTTGAGAATGAAAAGGTTAACATTATGCTTAATTAATACGTATGCTTAAAATATCTAGTCTATTACTTTCAGAATGCATAAGAATATAATTGTAAATGTTAAAATAATTGATGTTCTAAAGCCTTAGTTTAAAATGTAAAAACAGTTTACTAGAAATCAAGAAGAATTAAAATACATAATCTTAAATATCGAGAGCACATAAATACAATTTTAACTATTAAACATTATGTTTCCTTTAAAGGAAAAGGCAAACGCAGAGGCATAATCCTTTCTATTATTACTCTCATTTAGATTTACTGCATATCATTTCTCGTAAATATCATAATACTATAACAACGAATATGGTTTCATATTTCCCATGAAAACCATCATTTCAGGTAAACATAAATTTTAATTCAAACAGTTAAAGAAAAAGTGTGGAACTTTCACGAGAGTAAGCCTTATCTGTGATTAGGATTTAACACAATAGAAAGTTTTAGATGCTTCTACGTATGTGGAAACATTAGGCGACAAAAGTTGAAAGCGCGTATTATTACCATTTGGAAAACGAATAAAACCGCATAGTTCCCTAGAGTGATATTTAAAAATCGATGTCAGTGTCAAAACTTTTACCTACCCTTTTCACGCAATTCTTTTCTTGGAAATGTAATCCCATGGGCGACTAACGTCGTCGCTGACGTTGCTAAGCTTACGTAGAAAGTTTCGTAAGTACTTGTCTGTTTAAGTTATTATAGGATAAATGCTTGTCGCTTAACTTTGTAAACCTTAAAGGAAGGTTTACAATTTCTATGGGAGAGCTTCTTCTTTATCTGACAAACTTGTTTAAAAAAGTAAATATACGATTTTTTACTAAATAACAACATTTACGGCATGCTTAATTTAATAGTAAAATTTAGATCTCTTTAATTCACAAAAAATTTAAGAATATATTCTAAGAAAGTAAATGGGGCGAAGAGATAGAAAGATCTAGGAAAAAGATAACAACTAGATAGAAAAAGAATTCAAATATATTAAAACGACTAATAATAGATAAACACAATTGTATCAGTCTGAATTAAATTAAACAAAACTCCTAAATCTGATCTAAATATTATTTCATAGAAAATTTCATTTTACATGCAAATCATCTTCATAAGAACTTTCTGCATCGTATAATTCTTGCATCAAAATATACAGAAACAAATTTCGTGCTGAATATATTACTATATGTATATAAATGCTAGTGAAGCAATCATATCGTTTTATTTTATTTTCAGGTGTACGCGGACTTAAGAATATATCTATCGATATTCCATTGGCTGTAGCAGCTGGCACGACCGTCAATATGAGTTGCGGATACGATTTAGAATCAGATACTTTATACGTAATGAAATGGTACTACAAAGGTTCTGAATTTTTTCGATACGTTCCTAAAGAGTTGCCACCGACAAGTACTTTTGGAGAATTGGGTAATAAGGTTATTGTAAGTATTCATGTCTTACGATCTATCCATATAATATACAGTATCATCTAGAAATATTTTATTTTTATAAAATTGCGCAATATCAAGGATGATTTTTTCCCTTTCGATTATTTTATTTACATTATTTAAACGAATTATTCTGTTTCTGTTTTAATAAGTCGATAATATTTCACTGTTTTTATGTTAATATTTGAAAAATATCTGGACGATGGCTTACAATCGGTTGTTTCATTAATTAAAGTTGGTTAAATAAGGTAGTTTTTGAGATTTCGCAACAGTAATCCACTGGACGCTACTCAGGGAATTGTCGTCGAGTTATTTCGAGCTAGGAACACTCCCAGAATTTCTTACTTATTAAAAGTTGGAAGGCGACCCTGTGCGAATCACGTTTTACATTCGCACCTGACGTGCAATCGTCGAGAACCGAGGAAACGGAAGTGAGTCTCTCGGATTATATTTCCCCAAGTTTCGCTAAGCGTGAAAGTTTGTTAGTACCATTCATGTCCTACTTTATTATATAGTTGTACATGACAAACTACATACCTATATACGAGCATATATACCATATCTTTTAAGTAATTAAATGTACACCCTGTATTCGCTGTATTTTTCATGGCACGAACATCTACGAAATTTCCATTTCCTAGCTTTGTTAATGAACTTCCCAATTATGTCAGGCAGATTAACATTTTTTTACCCATAGTTTTTAATTTAAAATGTTCTTCACAGTAGTATTTTCGTTATCAATGTTTAACTGTGTTTGAAATATCATACATAATTAATGTTATAAATTAGGTGGTTTCTTATAAATTTTAATTCAAAACAATTATCAAATTCAGAACAATTATCTTCAATATTTTGGTGTCATCGAATGACTAGAAAATATATTTGCTACATATTACGTAAAACATAATTTGAGTATAATTTTGAATTCTGTGAAACTAATATAAATAATAATGATTCTTGATTTAACATTAGCTTTTGACTTTCAACAACTATTTTTTAACTGCTAAATTTGACTGACTTTGTTTAAACAATTTTACTGTTAAATGTCATAGTTGGTATTTCAATGGAACTAATTTTTTTGTGTCTACGGTGCTGTACCGTGAATAGTGAAGGTGCCAACGATTTATGTGAGGATAACATTCGAAACATTGATTAGAGATGCCTTCGAAACAAATATATTGCTCTGTACTTTCTATGCCGCTACGAGCTTTCTAATGGATGAAATTGTCAGGAATTAAACATTTGAACAGGGAACAGAGAAGATACGAAATATGTATATCTTTCTTGTACTACCACCTATCTGAATTAATAACCTAATTCAAATACTTATCTTCCAAGTGCTTCAAGAAATAAAGATAGAACGTAAAAAATGTTATTATCAATCATTACTATATAATGAGCATTGAAAATTCAAAGAAAAAAAGGAAATCAATGAAGAATCAATATTTTTATGAAAATGCAGAAACATAGATTCCATTCTAGTACACAGACAATCGATAGAACGTTAAAATTTCGTCAGTCACATTCTAATTTGCTAAAAGCGTGCACAAATACTGGTGACCAAGCAGAATGTACCGTTGCTACGACTGGCTGATCTGGAAGAAATCCTGATTAGTTGGAACTGTTCGAAGCTTCCGGGTGTAAACCATGTTCTTTTAGACAGTTTAATTAATTTAAAGAAATCTTGAAACAATCCTCTGAATTCTCTTATCGACCCTTCTTAAATACATCGAAGCAACAAAGCAGTTCAACGATTAAAATTATTGTTGTACTTTCATTCGATTAATTTAATACGTGACATTCAAATATCTATTCGTATCTTTTAATTTTGAAGAGAGTAAAGAAACACAATTTTGGTGATATGAGATGAATTTATGACGTAACAGATCGCAAAACTAATTTCTCTGTAAAAAGTAGAAAACGTAACTCATTGCGTTCTGTCCCTGTAATCTTCATACGTTACAATGAACATTCACCCATGATAGTCTGCAAAAATTAACATAGTTTCAAAACTAGCGACGAACGATAGAATAAACATTTTTCTTCAAAATTATACAATGAGCAATTATCACAAATCACTGAAAAATTATCTTCAATTCTGTCGTCCAAGAAAGTCACGAAATATGGAAAGTATCTTTCCTCCATAAAAAGTACAACATTCTTTCATCCCATAAAGCTATTTACGAACTGTACCTATAGGAGTGATACAACACGAAGCAAAGTACACGGTGTTTGCGTGCAGTGCGGAACGCGTATCAGAGAAAAGAAACGAGTGGACGCCACAAAATCAACGCTTCGGTGCAAGTTAAAAATCTGTTAAAGGTTTTACGCGACGTCACGAATTCCATGTACACGAACCAACGTGGACGATCGACCGACCAACCACTGGAGCGTTTTCATGCACGCAATGCTTTTCCAATTAGATTTTACCGGCGGAAAGTACGGACAACCCCTTGAATCGATAAATCCTAACGCACACCTACCACTTCACGGGGAGCAATATATGGAGCAACAAAAATTTCGATACGACCTCTTTTTTATTCGGATACATGTTCGCCGGGAAACTTTGTTTTCGACAAGATTAATTCTGGAGCTGATGTATGCCCACCCTGTTTTTACGTGGAAACTGCAATACTGGATTTAACCTGACTTGTATTCGTCGAATTAATTATTTGCGAAAGGAAAGATTATTATAAATAAAAGTGTCTTATATTCTTATATTCTTTTGATAGATTTAGATCTACAAATAATTTTATACGAGAATTATTAACTATCAATTACTTTTTAATAGATAAAGCGAATAAGCTGTGATATAATGTTACATAATATTGTGTTTTAATATTTAGCTGGATCTCCCTTAAGGAAAAAGAATATATATAACTTGATCTATAAACTTCAGGAGAATCTCAATTCTTAAATTGATAATATTTTATAAACTTGAATAATTATTGTTTAATAATAATTAAGTGATTCAATTTACGTAGGTATATTCTTTCTTTACCAAAATGTGATTGATAGACAAATCATGAATATTGCAATAATGAATAATTTTTTTAATTTTAATTTTCAAAGCGTTGAAATTGTATTGTGCGAAAAGATGCGTTGGAGATGAAACAATTTCATTCGACAACCGTATTAATCTTTTCAAACTAACGTTTATAACGTGTGTACTTATGTATCGTAAACTTTATTCGCTGTATTTATACAAGTTTCTTATCCATAGTATATAACATATACGATAATATGTACTTAAAATGAGGGAAAAAAGCGTTTAAAAGCACTGATAAAAGCAATAAAAATTTATTAGTAGGCTAGATATAGCGTTGGCCTCTCCTTTGCAATTTTCTTTTTCTCGGTCAATGGATATCCTGATCGCAATGAATATTTTTCTTTTTAGCGTCGTTCCAAGTCTACTACTGAATAGCGCTGTAATCTTACACGATGCGCCAAAAGATTCTATCCACCTTTGATCTGGAAGAGAGAAAATAAGTTAGTAATACCGACTTTTATGGTCTAGTCCGGTTAAAAATTGCTTCAGCATAGTAAACTTGTACAGTCGGCTTTTGGTAGAAATCGTATTTTTGAAAAATCTTGCTAAAACAAAATTAAAATCGAATTTCTTTAGCATTATACTTAATATTTATGACTTGAGAACTTCTTACTGATGCATATGTATAAAATTTAATTAACAAATTATAGTATTATTTTCATATTAAAGTTACAAGGAAAAGAAAATTTCTAATACTCGTTTATAGCATGTTAGCGTACCTAAGGTCTTCAGAACATCTCGTAGAAAACTAAACGCTAGAACCTGTTTAGCAGGCAACATTTTCTTCCAGACACTTCCGTCTTTTTCTTTAAAAAATTTCTACTGTATCCAGCGTTCCCAAGTACATCGTCTATAACTTTTACTTTCGAGTAAACACCGGATCCTAATATAACACATCGATCAGTCAATAATAACCATGCAATAAAACATAGAGTAACAAGGTAATAGCATTCATTCGTAACAGCTCAACGTCACGTAATATCATTATAGTAATATCTTATATCGTTTCCTTCCGATTGACAGCCTGTAAAAAGCGTACATCTAAATATATGAATCAAAGATAAAATTAATAAGAATAGAATAAAGATTATTATTTATAAGAACATACAAACAAATGTATACGTCTTATACATAAACAGGATATCCATACGCGATAACTAAATCAACAACATTGTTCATCAGAAGATAAATACTTCAACGCAAGGCAACTTAAGCTGCGTGGGAGTAAAGACAAAAGACTGATGAAGACATAATTACGTTCGATCATTTATTTCTCTCCTGTTTGTATCGTAACTAAAATCAATTTTTCAGCTAGAAAATTATTTTTTCATTCGAAATGCTTTCTCCACAAGCTACTCACGCCGACTCAACACGTAATCATCATGTAAATTCATTGGTCATTACATAGTTTGCATCATTTTTGTCGCAATGTATTCCCTAAGGGAATCATAGGTGCAACTGTAGGTACAATTGCACGTGCAGTAGCAAATAGAACGAAGGGAATAGGGTGTACATGGGGTTAACAGACACTGGCACTTCGTATTTCACAAACGGTAACATTATTAAAATTATCAGTCAGCCAGGATGAATTTATGCGTGGTGGCCGGCAGCGAATTGTCGAATCGATGGAAGCCAGAGAGAGACATGGTGTGAAATGGTATGTACAATGAACCAACCGTACAGATGCGTGACTGCACTCCGATCGAATATAGTTGATCGATCCCTACTTATTTCCCAGCGAAACGTTTCATCCGTAATTCCATGCAGTCCGTTTTTCTTCTCCTCTACATAATTCTTCGAATGCATGAACAATACACCGCGATGTTATATTTTCAGAGTACGAAAATTATACACCCGATTCGTGCGTATGCTGAGAAATCGGAACGCTATAAAGTTCTTACGAACGAGCCAGCCATACTTAACCTCCGAGCGAGATCTGGCGTGCTATTTCCACGAGATTGCTTCTCTGCTTTTTTCACGCGTCTGCAAGAATTGAAATAGTACATTAAAGTCACATTAGTGATATTAAGATGTTAGGGAACAGCAAAGTTTCTACATTTGTAGGAGTATTAAAAATTACTCTTTTAAGACTCAAGATTCTGCGATTTAGCTAGGGACAAGAATGCGCAGATTTTACTAATTCTAAGTTAATGGTTGTTAATAAGCTGAAAGATTGCACAACAGGCGTTGTATTATATATTGTGTTACATTTTCTGTGTATTTAAAATGTATACTTCGCATTTCTGCGAATATAATTAAAATGAATTAGGTAGAAAATACGTAGGGATCTAAATAAAGAAACGTTTTATCTACTGGATATTATAACGCGTGTGGATATTTGCTATACATATTTTATGTATTTTTGCATATTATACGTATTCTATGCATTTTTACACGTTTAATCATTCCGCAGATACATAAAAATCTATCTAACGATATACCACGTTAAAATATTACACAACCTGAAAGTATAAAAAACACACACACGCACAAAATGAAAATTATAGCCAAAAAGCAATTCTACTAATAAACTAAAACAATGCTACAATAAACTAAAACTACATTTTTCGAAAGTTTATCCGCGTTTAATTATCTATTAAAATACCACGAAGTATCGAGACATTACAAGAAATTGAATATCGATACTCCTTGCATTTTTGCAAAATTAAAAAATTCCATAGCTCGATCTTATCGCGTATCCAGATTATCGTTCAAGTATGAAGAAATATGTTGAAGTTATTGTGTTCGTTCGGTGAATATATACGGTCGATTGGCAACTTAGATCATGAGAGTGTTCACACCACTCGACGAAAATTGATTGTGTGATTTATATGCTGCCACTGGCAACATGTAATTAATCGATGTTGTGAGGTATTGTTTGTCAGAAACGGGCGAATGTGCGAGGATGTCAAAGGGAACGAGTAAATGCGATCGATTTGCAATAAATGGTACGCGCTCCGTTCGCAGTTCAGACCTGAATATCGCCGCTGAATTTACTCGAACTGTATCGAGTCACAGTAGCATGAACCGGCCGGCTTCATATTGGGGCGATTTCTCAATTTTAATTTAATTACACCGTTCCAAATTCGATTACGGTGACGTTCGCAGAAAAATATGCGCTTATCTTATCGTACAACTATCGATATCGAATTTTATTCGAATAAGTTATGCCGACATAAAACAATTATTCTGTATTACAGATAGGTGCACACAACGTTTCAAGATTTACGTTCAATCGAAATGCATCGAATGCGTGGAAAATCTCTGAAATTTGTTGTTGCATCGTGATGAAAACATATTTACAAGAGTATTTTATCGACATTTCTAACAAATATGAAACTAACCATCACAATTGATATTAATACCGACTACCATCCCGTCACTAAATTTTTAAGATATTACAAAATACGTTTTGCTTTGAAGATTTTCAGTATATTTCTTTTTTCGTCGTTTATTTAATTATACTGTTATTTCCGTTCTTTAACTTCCATTGTAACTAACAAGTTTCTTGTTTCAGGTGTGATTAATAGATTTTTACTGATACTTTGCAGCTAAATAAAAGTGATGATCATCGCGTAGTTTTAAGGGATCTGCAGCCAAACTACACTGGAAAATACCTCTGCGAGGTTTCTGGCGATTCTCCATCATTCACTACTTTGGTAGACCTTGCTTACATGCATGTGGCTAGTAAGTATCACAATTTTACTTTCGATTCATACGAAGAACAACCGACGCATAGAAACTAATATTATAATAAATAGTTATATTTCGCAGAAATTCTCTACTTGCGTTAGATGCTAATTAAATTTGACATATACTTCTACGGTCTAGAAGAATTAAATAGCCCAGATTTTGGCTGATTAAAACACGATTTGTCTAAATACCAAACGACTTGTCTAAATATAGTGTTTTGCTTGTAAAATATGCAAGTTAATTTGAAATGAGCATACGTCGCTTCTTTTGGCAAAGAAGCGCACGCAGACTACGATGTGCGATATTTCTATTCTTCGTTAGTATGCAAACTCGTAATCACAAAGTCATCTCGTAAGCAAAGATCTATTCACACCAGAACCACGAAAAGACATTAACAACCTCCGATATCTACATATTTAGCTGCGTGATATAAGCACTACAGTCAAAGGGGATAATTTGTTCATTGAAACATTAAGAAATTGTATAACGCTGTAACATTAGCGCTGATTTAAAATTCCTAAAAAACTTGCAAGATGAAATTCTCCTTAGTTTCATGATCGTCTATTAGTTTTTATTTTCATGGCTATTTTATCTTGGAATTAACTAAATAAATTAATCTATTATCATTATTATTTCGATCGCGCATACAATTAACAAAGTTAATCTATGAAATAGACCTCTTTCCTCGTTTATCAATTTTTTCTTCTATAACACATTTTACAAATATAAAATTTTCCATCCACAGGGAATTGAACTAACCGTAGGATTATTAAAATAAACGACGACGTGAAACTCAACGAAACAAAACGCACGAGCAAGAGAAGGGAGACCACGGTGGGTCTCATTAAATCACCGAATAGGCTTCTTTCATTTCATCATCTATCTTTCACGGCTCTCTTAACCGAGTTACTGTTAATTAACAGCTCGCTCCTGATAAACATAACCTTACCTCCATTCAATATCGTCTCACCTAGTTCCCCCGGATTGACCTTTTAATATGCACTATTAAGTTTCAATGAATACATTGAACGAATAGTTGAATATCAGTAATAAGTCGGGAACCAGTTCGTGACCCATTATTTTTTCATCGATTCACACCGTGCATCTTCAACTCGCATCATGGCACTTTTCATTATGGCCGTTGATTACGCTCTACGCGATGAGCAGCGTGATCATAGCGATAACGACGAATTAAAACATGATTCGAAAGGGCAGAGCTACGAAACGTAGAAAAAGGAATGAAAAAGCAAAATGAAGTGGAGACAAGCAGATAAAGGATAGAATATCAGGGTCTCGTTCCCACCGTCTCGTATTCTCGTTGAACGTCGACTTAACGACACCACAATCACGGTAGCGATTCTTCTTTGAAGAGACGAGGTGATTGCCTCTCCTTTCCGATCACGGATCGCTCGTAAAAGCTCGATACTGGATCGAGCCTTCGAATCTCGCCTTGTATCCCTCAGACAGTCTCTTGCTTTTCTTCCTTTTCTCCATTCTCACGAGACGGGATGATCGTCTCGCATTCACAACATTACCAAACAAGTTCAAAATGGTAATCTTCAGCGATCGTGTCCTTGAGAGTGATACAGAGAGGATCGCGGGACACAGAGGATTAGCTAGCAGGCGGAAGTCATTCAAGCCCAGAAGTGAGACAATTCTTTGACAGCTACCGCTACAAGGAAATTGACTGCCTTCTGTGGACAGCATAATGATCCCCTGAGATGTACATGACGTGTTATGTATACGGAATATCTTACCGTAGGATAGCACAAGGTGAAAAAGTAGCGTCCACCACATCCAACAATGGCGCGTCGCCACTACCTATATATGCTCTTGAAATATATGAATGACGATAAATCAAATTGAACGACGTGGCGTCGAACGATGGTTGGATAATATATAATTAATAATGGACATCGTCACGTTAGTAAGAGATATTAAAATTGTTGCGATAATTCGAAATACGACTTTTTAATGAAAATTTTGATCGATGATTCAAAGTTTTAAGAGAATTACGTGAAACAATAATTAACTCGGTTTCTTTTATTTTCAATTGAATTCGCTGCGACGAGCAAAATATTATTCTTTGAAATTCACGAAAGTTTGATCTTTCGTTGCATATCTCTTCTATGCTCGTACTGCAGCTACAAGTATAACGTCATTAAGAAAACTGGATTTCTTAAACCTTTGTTTTAATCTAATATCTCCTTATTCTCTTCTCCTTCTTAACCTACTCTTCATAGTATATAGTCCTTGCATCTCAAAGTAAAGAATTATTATAAATTATTCTAATACAAATACACGAAAACCTTCCATTTTTATATAAAAAAACTTTTCAAGTGAAATAATTATACATTATATACTACATAAGTTGTATGGGTTAATATGTAAATGATTTTATATACCAAAATATAATAATTAACAAATACAGCAATTATATTGATACAAAACGTACAAAGAAATCCAGTAATCGACCAATGTGAAACTAAAATTAAAAATCGGCCAATGTGAAATTAATTATCACCTGGTAAGTCGAAATCTTGTTCCGTTATTAAGAAGTTCAATGGATTTCAGACCTCCCGAATGGCGAACCTCAGGTAAGAGTCGAGAAGGTGCGGTATGCAGTGGGAGATACTGTGCGTGCAAACTGCACTGTTCCTTCAGGAAACCCTCCGGCAAATGTGACGTGGACTGTCAATGGGGTACCGGTAGGTTGATAGATGTAAAAACTTTCAAGAGATGTTTGGCGCTCCCGATAAGTTGTCATTGTAACTCGAATCAATATGTTACTGCTCTTGTCTGCTATATTTCATTCTCTTCAATGAATTTTATTGATCTGCTTTCAATCAAACCTACTGTTCAGTAAAAAAAAAGCTTCGATTTGAAACAGCGAACAGATTTATATTTCAATTCCCTATTCAGTATTCAATAATATTAAATAATATTAAATGTTTCTTTTCAAAATTAATGTTATTAAAAATGAATAAACCAAAGTGTATTAATAAAATAATAAATTAATAAATTTAAGGAAGTTAAAATATGACTATTAAGTAACGACTATTCGTTAAGAGGAAAAATATTGAAATGTGAAATTATTACAAATGATTTTTCTCAATGCTACAAATGAAAATAAAAGATATTGTTCCAAAGTAATTTTTACATTATCCTGATAATAAAAGCTCCAAAATTAAAGGAATTGCGCCCTGATTATTCCTATATAGGGTATAATTTCCATAAATAATATGCTACAATATACACTTATATTCCAATATTTTCTTTTAAAATGTTCTCGGAACGCTACAAATGCAAATGAACGTCGAAAAAGAATAATAAATCATTTTTAAGCAACTTCTTGAATTTTGTACACGCTTTACGTATTCCTGCTGCGTATAGGCACACGGGTATCAATGTAGGCATGTTGCACATGTCTTTAATTTAATATACCGGCCTGCAATCATATGATCCCGGACAGGTATTTGCTGTTCTCATAAATTCGCCATACGTCAACGATTATTGGGAAACAAAAAAGAAGCTTGAACCTTTAATTGGAATTTAATATTTCATTTTTGACTGTAATATTGTTGTTCATATTTTATGTTTCATTAGTATACATATATAAATGGATAATTGAATAATCTAAAAGTCGCTAAAATAGAAGAAACAAATTTTTAATTTTACAGATAATGAAAAAATTTCATTTTATAAATATAGATTTTAATATCTCCAAAATATTTCAATAAATTAAAATTGTCGAGTTTGGTAAATTATTTCTTCTTCTTTCTTTTTTCAATTTATATATATAACAGAAATCGATCAAATCTGATATAATCACTTAGAATATTACAGTAAAAGGCGAAACATTAAAACAACAGCAAGAGACGTGTTGAGAAAATGATCGATTCGCGAATGCAACGACACGATACCGTTATAAGCGTAGTACAAAGTTGTTCAGGAAATCATGCTTGGTTCGGCTATCCTCTAACTACAAGCAACTTCATTTAACCCTGGGTCTCATTTCGGTGCAAACTAGCAATCTGAAACAGTTTATGGATTTCCTAACAATCTGATAAACATTATAATTGTAGTTGAATACACCACAAATTATTTATGGTTCCCTAGAGAGAAGTATTACAGTGTTATTGAGAAGCAGGAAGTACTTACTGTATGTAGTATTGTACCTTATCCTGTTCATTCTCCTTTCCTTTCGTCCTTTTTATAGTAATAACACATATTTTATTCATGAATGGACGTTTAACGGACTATTAACTTATTTGCATCATAAAATTTCTAATAATATTTTAAACGAAAAATATGTCCCTTTGTTCATGTAAATGAGAAATAGTAATTGAAACATGATCTGTAATTGAATATCTTATATCTAACCAAATAACGCTGAAACTTAAAATCTAAAACAAAATTAAAACTATCTCGTATAAGGCTATCTTTCCATAACTTACACTATCCAGTGACGTTAAAAAATCATACTCGTAGTAACACAAAAGACAACGTGCGTGTCTAATTGTCCTCATCTTTACTAGTTTCAGAATGATTAGCAAATAGAATAATTGCTAAATCTCATTAGTAATGTATTATCATCTAATTTCATGTTTTGTAATCGAAATTTTCTATTTCAGGTGAATTCCAGTTTCATAATGAACGTAACGGACAAGCTCAGTGACAATCAGCAAATAATGTGCATCGCAGGATTGGATTTCGAGATTATACCAGATAGCTTTAACAACGGAAGATTACATATTGTTTGCAACGCTAATGTCTTTCATTTGTATAAAAAACAAGCTGGTGTTTATTTGATCGAGGAACGGCCACGTTTAGCATCTGTACTAGGAACTCGGGAATCTTCTTACATTGGTATATCCTACAGATCTATTTATAATTGTTCGCCGATGGTACTTATTTTTTCCATTTTTTTTGCAATTAATACCGTTTAAAACCTTTATGATATCAGACTCGTTTTTATGAAAGGATCTTCCAAAGTGTCAATTACGTAATCAAAAGTATCATAATGCATTCTGGATTTATTACAGAGCTTTGTGACCTTACATGGTTTTAAATTAACAGAAAGGAATCTCTTTATGAATTAGTTATTTTATCAGTTACAAAATATGAAGGAGAGATTTTTCTCAAGTGTTTTATATTTAACAATTCCTTTTATATTCGTTCAATTTATTTTTCAACGCATCCAAAATAAATATGCATTTTTGAGAAATATAAATATTCATCATTTATCAATGTTTTACTTTAGAGAAAGAAAATAACGGCTACATATTTTCCCGTTTTAATTATTATATGAACTGTGTTCTTATCAAAATAAAGATGTTTGTTATTTCTAGATGTGTATTCATAACGAATAATTCTAACGATAAAAACCTAGATAAAAGAATAAATATGTATTTAGATGATTTCCTTTTTCAGTATCCTATTCGAGTAATTCATTGTCAATTGTCCCTGATTAATGATGGAGTTAACATATTCAAAGGTTCACATTAAATGCGTAATAAATGTATAAACCGCATTCAGCAAAGATTTCTTTCTTTTAAAGATTTATGGTAGATCTTCACATAAACAAATCCAAATTATATGGAAATCTATTGTATATCAATTACTGTCCTAATTAAAATTCTACATAGTATATTGTATATAAACGAAAAATAAATAATGAAGCATTAGTATATAATAAAGGTAAAGAAGTAACTTGATGACATTTTGATCAAGTCAAAGTAATAATCAACTGAATATGCTAATCTCAACCCAATCATGTAATATGCTAATCAGACTATAATCATGCTAATAATAACTGAAAATATACATTAATCACAGCGTAACGTCAAAGTTTCATTGAAATTATGATAATATCAGAAGAGTTCTTCTCAATAGTTCAAATTAATCTTATTCGTGTTACCATAAATGATAGTGGAAGCATTCGATACCAAAGTATATACTACAAAAAATTAACTAGGAAGGTATGTCTTATGTGTACTACTTTTTACACATTTTCCTAAGTTTTCTTAAAATGATTATCATTGTTGTTTCCTCGAATATTAGGATCTCAAATAGCACTGAACCAATTAATCGTATTATTCAAGAGATATAACTTTTTCTATTTCTGTTACTTTTCTATAACTTTTTAAATAATAACTGTATAATATTACAAGTATATTTTACATACTTTATTTTCTTTATCTATGTTTAAAATTTTTTTATTTATATGATAGAATATAAATGAAAGTACAACGACAAAAACATAAATGTAATATTTTGATATATCATCTAATTTAAAGACTATTAATTACAAAACAACAATTTCTTCGTGTCATTGATGATTGACTATTCAACAATTAGAACTGTCTATGAATATTAGTGTCTAGTTATATCTCCTTATATATTTTCTATATATTTTTTCATAGAGTCGTATGTATTGTTTTATTTGTTTCAGGAGGTGCAGCGACACAATTTAAAGAATGGTTCTTGGATGCCGCAGTTACGCTGTTGCTGTGCAGTTTAAGATAACAACGATGAACCCGTTAATCACTCTACACGTATATGACTGTATCGAAATGAGAGAGCAAATTGTTTGTAAAATTTTGAGATTAAGTGCGACGAGGAAAAAGCGACAAAAATTTTTCGTTAACATAAATATCGACCGTATGTTATTCGTGTAAATAGGATAAAAATTTAGCTAATTATCTACATGTAATTGCGACCTGCGCTGTCTCGTTGCAACGAGACGAATTTATAACCTGAATAACATGTCATAATATTATGTATTAGATCGATGATGTGTCGCGCCAAAGTGTTCGAGAACTTATTTCAGTACTATTATATCGTATTTTCTATCCTCTGACAATGATTTTGATACCTCTTCCGTAAAACATTCCGTAAAACATAACTGCCACACTGTATCATCACAAATTTCTAGGTAAAAGCTGTTATTATTTGTGAATGAAGTTTTACTTAAGTGAAAAACAAATAAATAATTCACCTTCGTTACTTTCGTCTTTTTTTACTCACATTCCTCATCTACTCTTCTTGATCAAATATGTATGCAATGTAATAGTTTATACTTTCAAATACAGAATTGATATTTTTATTGCAATAGTTTTAAAATTTTTTGACTATTTATTAGAAAGAAGTATATAAGCATAAAACAAGAAGTAGTGCCAACAAATTAATAAATAACACACATTTACACAAAGTAAATATAAAATGATAGTTAAAATATCTTATCACAGTAAAATTTAATGTTCCTTTAAAATTTCAAGTAGTTATTATCATGGCTTAACAAAAGTACAGAACAATGTAATTTAATGACAGTATCAATACAAGTATAGAACAGATTAGGTAAAAACACATAATTTAAAAATATGTTTTATAAGCGTTCTGAATCTTCCTTAGGCATTTGATTTTGAAGTTTCATTTCTATTACATCCACTGTCGCATCTCTAACTTTACTTTTCTCAAGACCCAGTTGCTGAATTTTTTCCATTTGCTCGGTAATATAAGCCACTCTCCTATCAAAGTAATCCTTTGCATCTAGCACCTTCTTTTGGGCATAATAGCCAGTTCCAATATCAACTAGAACACTATTAGTATCTGCCAGTTTTCCAACCACGTACATGGACCCAGTTAGTGGTACAAGAATTTCATTACCTAAAATAATTTCAACGATATTACTAAAATGAAGTAGGTTAAGCATTCTCACATTTTCTAACCTTAAAGTACTAAATATCAAAAAGATTCTTTACACTAGAATTTAGAGGATAGAATACTAATGTAACTATACCTTCCATGGATGGAGTAATCTTCTCGAGGCATGATCCTGATTCTTGAAATTTACTTTGAGCAATTTTTAATGTTTGCAACGAATCTTGGAAAACACCGAGTTCTTGGTCCAATTGTTGCTTCAACACTGTGAGTTGTTGAAGATTTAAAGTCGTTAAATCTATTTTCTGCAGGTGCGGCGTTTCTGCCATCGAAATATCTGACATTTTAAACTTTTTATTATAAAAATTATGTGCAAACAAACGATTGACACACGCACTCCAGCTGTATAACCAAAAACGGTCAAACACCGGAGCCAAACAGCACAGCCCAACTCATAAATTACATGAATTAAGATGTAGTTGTCGCAAGCGTTTACTAGATGGCGAAATCGTCTGCGCGTTCTAGCGACATCTGGGAATGGTAATACGGCTAAAATTATTAAAATTACAGATTTGACTGTGACGCCTGTACCTCGCGTGTGGTTGAAATACCAATTCAAAATCGTAGTTCACAGTTTTCATGCCATTCTCTACTTTACCAGTTGGACGTAAAATAACATTATTACATTAGCAGTAGTTAATATTGAAACAAAAACTTAAGTAGAATAGGAATTGTCTTAGATAGACAAAATAAATGTTTAAATTTTACTCTTTTATACATGATGTTTTTAAAGTAACGTCTTCGTAAATTGATTCAAAAATGAAATGCAAATCCAACTAATTCGTTATTCATATACACAAATTATTTTCATAGATATAATATGCGTAATAAAAGTATACAAAATGCAGTCATATGTATAAAATAGTAACCACATAACACAGACTGTTGCAATATGATTAGTGTGTTTTATGAGTTGGATATAATTTCTCGTACATACACACACACACACACACGCACACATATTTGTCTTTTCATTTTGATTTAATATTCATTTCATCTATTTCAAAATAATTATTGTGTCCTACAAAAATTTTATATATTATTTTTTTTGCCTTTCATTATGTTTCAAAGTTCATAATAAAGAAAGAACACCTTTCTTCGATGGCAAAAATCTGCCATTTCTACTTTGTATGTAATTCACGTTCTCCTCGTTACCTAGTTTCCGAAGTAGCAACCCGCAATACGAAAAGAAATGGCCAGACTTTTTGTTACAATGAAAACATCAGATTACTTTACTTTGGCACTTTGGATCTTTAATTTCCGCGCTGAAACCTACTTTAAGTGGAATACCGATATCTTCGCCGAAAAAAAGCCTAGAAGTCGAGGATGTACGAATATATGGGTGAAATGGCAAATGAACTGCAGAAGAGAGGACCATGATTCCACGTCACTTCTTTGTGATTTGATATTAATATTATTTCTTTTTGATATAACGAATTTGCAAATCTATTCTAATTGAATATTAATAATGAATTTACTATTCATTTATTTAAGAGAGAAGGTTAAAGACAGTATACTTACTGGTATATGTACTTAATGTTCAAAAAGAAACTATGTAATGAAAATAAAAAATCTTGTTAAAGGTTTAACATTTTTTTATTATCGTAGCTATTTATATGCCGATTTAATGATAAATACTTGTTTGTTTAGTTTGTATTATTTAGTGAATTTTTCTCCTTATCATACATAGCATACGAAAAGTATAGCTATTTAATAAAATTGCCAATCTACTAAGATATTAAATAAACAAGGAGAACCGTGTAATTGAAATAACATTGTTTTCGTTGTTCACAAATGAAAAATTCATGGATATTGTATTTATTATTGCTTAAATAAATTACTTTTTATTACCCGAATGGAATCATCATTTAAAACGAATCTTCATTTTTTTGGAAACATTTAGAGCTGCTAAAATATTATGAATGATTAACGATGCTGGAGGTTATTAATATTATGAACAATGGATTTTTGCAATCATATCACATTATTCACTTTATTGTAGCTGCTTTTGCATATGTTATATATATCTTTTATTTGGTTTTAATAACTAGGTACATTATCATCCATCGTAATTGATATTGTACATCGGTACAGCTGCGTGCACAATGCATTACAAATAATTAAAAAGAAATAATTGCTATCTAATTATAACTATGTCACTGTACTCTTGTAACTACGTTATTTATATGGTTATGATTGAGCTGCCAATATCGAGTTTTTCTCCACTAAACCAGTAATCAATTGCGTATCTTGAGAAGTATTAAACCTCGTATGTACAGGGTGCATCTGAAGATAAATCGGAGCTGTGGAATAATTCTTTTCGTAATAAGATTGTAAATTGATATAAGACATTTTATGTCTTCTTTCATATTTCATTGTAGGATTTTTCGTACATCCAGCAATTATCTTTCAAAGATTATCCTGAAAGAGAATTATTCTTTCTTTCAAGACCAAAGTTGCCCTTTTATCTAAAGCAAAAGCTATTACACGTCCCTCTTTCAAATTTATTCCATAGATTTCTTTATTTTTCATCTAATATACCACGCATCATCATTTTTATTGCACCGTGTACATAAATGCCATAAACGCCACTCTGGCAAAGTTTCTTATTTAAAATAAGTAGAATGTAACTTTTGTTAAGAATTCAGCATACAAACATGCGTCATATACATTACAGCGTTTGAAAGCGCAGCTGTGCGATGTTAACAATTTTACTGCGCTAGTACAGATTTGATATAGACGCATCCGTTTTCGTAGTGTGTCTATTTGATAATGTAACATATATTCACACACTTTATTACACTGTTGACTGTCACTAATAAGAACAGTTTCTCTACGGCGGTTACACAATTCTTTTTTCCTCTATACAACTACTTTCAGACACGTGACATTTAAGCACTTCTATTCATATTTAATGACGATTGTAATAACAATTATTTTGTTTATTGGACTTGCTTTCCATGTATTAATAAACAGCGAGATTTTGGAAGAGTTTGTTTTTAACGCTTTCAAGATACATTCACATTTAACGAACATTTTATGCGATATTTTTCAAAATGAATTATAATATATTAAATTTAAGTTTGTTAACTTAATTTTTATAAGAAACAATAAGTATCATATTGTATTAGAACATAATACAATTTTTCATAGAGCAAAATTTTAAGATTAAGAGATTAAGATCGAAGATGTCAAATGCAAATATATCTTAACTTATACGGTTGCATTAGTGATTGACCAAGTATAAGAAGTTTTTAACATTTTCAATTTTAATCTTATTGTATGTACGCATACAGCTTGCGATATTGTATTTGTGATAAAATTAGATTATTTGCTCTATATTTTTCCTTAATTAACCCTTAAAAGCTAATTGTTCTAAACTTTTAATGCAATTATATATTTTATTAGATATGCTTTTGCTTTACTTAAAAAATTGTTATCGTATTCACAATCAAAGAGAGAACATTTTTAACGAAGATAATCAGGATTTAATATATTTTGAATATTATTGTTAGCTCTTAAGGGTTGTTGAAGTTCAGATTGTCCAGCGAGAGCACGTACAGTATTGTCTAGAATTTAATTACAATGAAATGTTTTTTCATTGATCCCATGATAGACAAGGATGTCCATGAAAGCACATTATACTTCTTTTTGTCTTGTAGCAGATCAGTTTTCTATTTTTACTACAAATCGAAGAGAAATGAATTTAATTTTCAAGAGCGTATTTAAATATCTTTCTGTCCTAAAAAATGAGTATCATAAATAAAGTAATCTTTTAACGAAATAATAGTAAGAAGCATTTACGTTTTGGTTACCAGTCAATTTTGAATAAAAAGAATGTAATATTTCATCAATTTCTTTTTATCATATATATTGGTATAAAGTGCTTATCAAGCAATTGTTCGTTAATTATTTTGTACGTTTTTGATAAATTTATGGTTTCCATAAATAATGCTAGAACAAAAATGTATAAGATCTATGTACACTAAAAATCTAATTTATAAGAGTTGAGTATAGCTGTTTCAATTAATTTTAACAGAATAAGTGATAAATTATCTTAGGTTATTTATAAATAGGTAATTTTCACAATATAGTCAGTCAATGGTTGCAAGTCAATAAACTATCAGTCACGGAAAAAACAATTTAAATTACTTAAATTTACTTAAAAACACCATTGAAGTGCTAAGTGATTAGTTGATTAATACGTAACTTCAATAGTGAATGATAGAAGCGACAAAACCTTCTCAATTGATTAAAAGAAAGTAATTATGTATATATGTATGTATATCGTGTCAAAAAATTCTATATAACATACAAATTTTAATGTTACAGAAACCTCTTTGACGCAAAATCAATCGTATATAAAACCTAATGACGCAAAGTAACATATATCTTATAAAATATCAGTACATATATTTCATAGCGAATCAAAAACCGATCCGCAGCATGACTCTCGTATTTGTGTTTGTGTATATTGTTTTGAGGTAGAAAGAGTGAAATTCATCAGGAAAAACCGCGAGCCATTTCTAATGGTTAGAAACACGACGAGCACTTATACCCAGAAACGAACGTTTTAATTGATTTTCGATCTCTGTTAATTGAGACGAAACGTGGAGACTTTTTTACCTTTCCCCGGCTCGTACCTAACGTCTTATAGCTCATTATCGTCTCCTCCTTCTTTTCTTTTTTCTCGTCCTTAATGACTCTGCTTCATTGGTAGGCGTTAATGAAGAATACTACGGCGATGAAAGCTTCGGCACACAGAAAGAAATTGCAGAGCGCAAGATATTTACTTTCTCCACGACGATCGTCTACTTATCATCTAGGCTTCTCATGCTATTTTCTTCTTATTCGTTCAAACATTAACTTTAATCTTCTCTAATGCTATTACGCTTACTCTCTATGTATCTTTATGTCCTATTGATTATGCTACTTTTATGCACTCCCGCTACGTTTATGTAGCTCGCAAGCAATCATTTTTGCTTTCCTCTTTTATTTTGCGTGCAACTTGACACAGAAATTGTTAGAATATTGAAGAACGTCATTGCTGGAACGCCAGCTGTCTGGAAGCGAGTATATTAATTGTTCTGCATATACACGAACATCGAACTCTCTGGTAATTGTCATTCTGTGCAAAAGTCTTAAATGATTTACACGTTCTCGTTCCTTTTTTGCATATTGACAATTTGAACATAGAAACATGAAATTTGACTGACTCCTGTCTACGTTTTAGCTTAGAATCATTAAATATTTGAGTCAGATATATCCTGTCATTATTCATCGTTAGTTGACAATGTTCTGGTGAAACGTTTTTAATATACTCAATGGAAATACTACGTTATTCTGCCTGAATGGCTTGAAATATTAGGTCATTCTAAACGATTACGACAAATAGTAATAAAGCAGAAAGCAGTGTGCTTCCATTGCACGTACAATCAATCAACTTGTTCCAAGTTAAACAACCGCAGCTTGATAATTTTGATGTTACAAGAAGTTGATCATGAAACGTCTGAGTCCTGTACATTATGAGAATAATTATTGGAAAGATGTAAAATTTCTTTATCCAAAGGAATTTAAAACTTGACGCCATCGTTAAAAACAAATATAAATGGATAGAATTCTGCAGTTTATAAAAAAAAAAACGAAGTTATATGAGCTTTCGTTCCTTTACATTCATTTAACTTTAAACATATTAACATAATGTAAATGAGATTATGAACACATTAATCAATTTAGCAGGCCGACAAAGAAATGCAATCAACCATTTGTTCTGAAATTATTCTCGATCAGCTCTGTCGAGTGCCCTTAATTACAAAATAATCTATCCAGATTACCATAGCATAAAATACATTTGTTCATGTAAACGTATGAATACATTTTACTTAATAAACTTATGAATATACATTTTATTTTCACCATGAACATCTAACGCTTTTGCACGGTATTACACGTTCTCATTTTGGAACATCGATTTTCGATCCATTGTGTTATTCGTGTTATACACGAGTTTCTGAAGAAATTGACATTTTAACAAGCATATGCTATTCGCTCTCATCTTCTTTTGCCATCTAGAAACTTCTATTTAGATATTTTTAATATAATATATTAATGTACTTCAAGGAAAGGAAGATGATTTAACACGTTTTCTGGCTTATTGTTAATATCATATATATTGTACATACATGTGTACTATGTATAGTATTTGATTGGACTTTTTAGTAACTTGCTCGATGCCTTCTCTCCTTTTTTCCAAACAGAGTTTCATCCAGATGTGTATTTTGTTATATAACAGAATTCCAAAGGAATTAGGATGAAAAATAACAGATTCATCAGGTATCACAGCCCTAACTAGATGAAATAAATAATTGCAGATATGGGAAAGAAATGGAACGACCGTTGCTATTGGCAGTGAATTTCGAAAAATGTAGAAAACGTTAATATAGTTAAGAACAAATTAGTAATATAAAATCCAATAAAATATGAGTTGAAAGATACAGAACCAAATACGTAATAGGAAATTTTTTCCTATTTTCTTATTGAATGTGATATATGTAGTTAGAAAATCGCGTGTTTATACGAAATCGAGTTCATACCATTTCTAACAAGGGTTACAATAATTACATTAGCCGCCGTGCAATCATTTAAAATATAAAGTGACTCACGTTTGTGTTCTTGTTTCGATCACGTTTAACGTTCACGAAATACGAAAATTATACTTTTACGAGCAAATTGTAGTTCACGTAAATTACCGTGCAAGATAATTGCATGCTTACACTTTCGTAAAAAAGGTACAAACGCTTGGAAATGATTAAATCATGGGAAATATAAATATTGCCTGTTTTTCATTTGCTTAATACAATATTGCGTAAAAGCTATTATAAAAGTAAGTTTCACAACGTACGTTTTACGAAGAACAGCGAAAAATATCAATCTGACGTTCTTTTTTACGTTGTTAACGTTTGAATTTTCTTCTCCTCCTTTGTATAAGGAAATAATTCCATTCGGTGATAACCGTGATAATTTTATGTAAAATTTATGTCGTACTGTATAGACGTTATTTAAAAATATATTCCTCTTAAAGCATGATATCTGGAAAGGAATTTGGATTTAATGTTTTGTCTTTATTAATTAGTGATTGTATCGGAAAGCTCGATTAACAGTATTAAAGTTGTACATCGTTAGTGGATTAATCTCACGAGACCAATTTCACCTGTTTCTCAAGTTTCATTAATATGTCTTTTTTTTTTTAAATAGAATGCATACTCAGTCAAAACAGTAATGAATCGTTTTATAAAATTCCGATTTTCTTCTGAAATTTACGAAGATAGAGCATCTCAATATCTTTTATGATGAAAAAAATAAATAATTAGCATTCAAGGATAGAAGAAGATTAATAAAATGCAAAATATATGCACCTATTATGAATAAGTGAAATATTCCCCGTAACGTTTATACAAGTATATGCTGTGATGGTTACGTTGATTTATATAAACTGCGTCGCTTATTACGATTAGTGTTTTACGAATGAATAAATGACATTGACATAATCATTTTTAGATTTATTTGCGAAATTTACGCTACCGTTCAAAAGTCTCCACTTCATTTTGATAAAATATAATTTAATTAAAAAATTAATGAAATACAAACGATAGGTATAATTATCTTATCCTTTGTTATAAAAATATTATTAAAGTAATTTTGTCAAAGTTTCAAGCGACTTAAATCTTCCGTGATCATTCTGTTACTCGAAAACTGTAACATCCTTCGATCAATTGAAATCTTCAACTAAAATACTTACATAAAAGTATAAGAAAATATCTAATTTCTAAAGAAAAGCGAAATTCCTTTTTGCGTGATAGGGAATCCTCTTCGATCCATAAAATCTAACATGAACGTAATGTCAATGTCATCGATGAGTTTCTGAAAACTTCATCCGATGAAGTCAATGCGTTTTACGTAATATTTTCAAAGGAAACGTTATCGATTAGAAATCCGTGGACGCTCGTTCGCGAGGACAGCACCAAATGTAACTGAATTCGGAGAAAGAAGGCCCGCGTAACAGTAGGCCACCCCAAGGCAGTGTGTACATAGATAATAAAATCCTTGATTGTTTGGTACTTCTTCGAAACGAGCTATTTCCATCTGGTTCGTTGCTCGTAAAAAATATTTTTCTATCGTTGAAGATATGAAACCATAATATTCGCACGAGAGGCTCGTGCAACAATAACACCACATACAATTGGCCGCAAAAATGAATAATTAAAGCTTTTCGTCTTTGACTCGAGAACATTCATCATGATGCAGTGATATTTTTCTTTTTTTTAATCGATGTCTTTCTATAATCTTACTTCTTCTCTTTTTATCGAACGATTCGATCGTTCGTTAAACTAGGAGATTTACATATCTGTATTTCCTTTTTAAAGAATACTTAATCGGTGATTTATATGTGTATATATATATATTGAAGCACTTATTGTAGCGATTATTATTGTAATACGCACAGTTACCTAAAGCTACCTAAATACGTTACTTTTCTACATGTTGCTTGTTATGCATGTTCTTGCACAAGAATTTAACAAATATTCATAGATATACATTATATACAACCTCGACTGCAATCTAAAACTACAACAACGCATCCTCTATCACTATATACATGAAGCACACGGTACACGACTCATCTGAGTTTAAACTGTTTACTACGTTATTGTCCAATTTGACCATAAGCATGGCGTGTAAATATAATTCGGTATTTGATCATGGAAGGCCTTCTTCTTCGTAATATCCAAGTTACATCTCCAAGTTACATCCTCTATCTCCTCCTCGTCTCCTTCCATCTTTATCCTTTCTTTTACGTCATGTGCAGGTCACCCTTCAATATTCTCGTGAAAGTCTTTTTAAACTGTTGATTAGCCAAGGCGTAACAAAACGGGTTAATAGGGCTGTTAGTGTAACACAGGAAGTATGAGAACATAAATAGATGTTCGTTCGTGCACGGTTTGTTCGAACAGAAACCCTCCACTAGCGCCAAAATGTGGTATGGTGTCCAACAGGCTACAAACGCGCCCAGAATGAAAGATATCGTCCTAAACGCTTTCCTGGCTCTATTCTCTGTTCGAGACTTCTGTCGTCCTAATAAAGGATCCCTTCTTTGCGTCTTGGTCTTCAAACGTTTGCCAATTGTCTTCACGAAATCTTTCCTGGATCCACCTGCCTCATTGCTTCTGCAATCTTTCTTCTTCGATTGTTTCTTTGGATCCTCTTCGTTTCCTGTTGTGCCAGAGATCGTTGGAACCATGCTACCGCTAGAGGACGAATTCTGAGCAGGATTTACCTTCGTATCCGAATCCGAAAACTGATTCATTGCGCTGTTAAAAGTTTCCACTGCAGGCGTGCTAACAATGGTCGTAACAGGCTGTTGTCTCGTGTCCTTCGCCTTTACTGTAACCTCTGTATGCACTTTGCTAACGGTTGGTGAGGTCTGAGAAGCAGCGTTCGATTTCTGAGTGATGAATACACGAGGAGGATGCGTCTGACTGGATGCATTAGACATTACCGGTTGAAGCTGACTTTGTTTATTCTGACCCGATTGTTGGTTGCTGACCTGTTGTGCCGTAGCTCTGATTAGAGCAGCTTGTAACAAACTCGTATTCGGCGCTGCAGACACGTTTCCTAAAATTGGAGACGACGGCGCACTCGATAGAGGATTTGCCAGGCTGTACGAGAAAGAAGACGATGGACTTTCGTAAGAAGGACTTGGTAAAATTACCGAACTCTCGTCCATGTATCTTAAATCTCCGCCATCCAAGCCAATCAAAATATCGTAAGTACCAGTGCCATGAGAAGACACAACGAGTGACTTAGGTCTGTCAGATAACGAAGTAGAAGGGCTGTCAGAGACTTGTGGACTACTCTGAAACTGCGTAGGCGGTGGTATAATATTTTGCTGACTACTGCTAACAGACCGAGTAGGATGAGTGGGTGGTGATGTTTCAGCGGAGGTGAATGGGACCTGCTGATTGGGACCATCGCCATTGCAATGAGACTGTTCAGGTGTCAACGTCTGGCTACTCGATTTGTCAGGATCTAGCACGTTGTCTGTATCTAAGAGACTCAATTCTTGGATCTTTGGCAATGTCTGAGCTTTCTGTGTCGTTGTACCTATTTCGCACGTCGAGTTGACCGAGAGTAACTTTTTCGACTGCATGTTCATGTCGATCTTCGCGGCTACGATTCCATTTAAGTGGCCATTAGTCGAGAAAACTGGAAGAGCACCGGATTGAGCAACCAGTCCAGCTAGAGAGGATCGTTTTCTGATGTTACTGAGCTGTTGAGCCGGGCCCATAGTACTCTCCTCGTCGGAATCAAACGCTGGACTACTAGATCTTTCTGATTTTTCTGTCTCTGTGGGAAGGGTGCTTCCATACGCTTGCTTTTCGGTCGAATCGGTTACACCAGTTCCAGAGGTCTTCGACGAAGATTTTTGTCCTGAACCATCTCCACCTGTTCCTTCTTCAACTGATGCACTCGCTTTTGGCTTATCCTGACTCAAAAGAGTGCTCTGTGTCTTCGATATTCCTATTCCTGCTGCACGGCCTGCCATGCCAGACATTGCACCGGCACTTAGAGCAACCATGGATTGCATCTTTCGCTGTTTTGCCTCGCTCTTCTTCTGCATGTCGTAAGCTGTCTTGTATATAGCACCGTAAAGAATAAATAGAACCACGAGTGTCGTCCAATAATAGCCAATGATAAGAGCGGTGTTAAAAACTGGATCTTTGAGAAATTGAACAGTGCACTGGCCAGGATCTAAGTCTCTATAGCCGATAAAATGCTCCCAACCAAAAATGCTGATAAAGAAGAGCAAGGCTGGGATAATCCAAGTAATGGTAACCATCCAGATTACGCGGTTTTTCGTGCGCCAGCTGCGATATCGTGCCGCTATTTTCACTGAACAAAATCGATCAATCGTAATCAGTAATACTGTGTACTGGGATACCAGGCATACCGTGTAATCTACGGACAGCCATAAATCGCAAAGCAAGGGCCCAAGATTCCAATATCCCATCAGAACGTAGACCGTGTAGAATGGCATGGAGACGGTGCCTGTTTAACAATTGTGTCACGATTAGATCAATCCAACATAGAAGGTATCACATTGCATGTTAATTATTCTAATAAAATTCTATGATCGCAAGCTTGGTATGTACTGAAATCCTAATGTGGAATACAAATATTTTAAAGTGTTATTTCTAAAATAGCAAGGAGAAAATAAAAGAAATGAAAAGAAATAATCCACTATGTTGTTTCACTAAAGTATAAGGTGTAAAAAAATGTAATAGAATACAAGTTGTAACTGCATTGTAATACATAATATTTCTATAATCTAATAATTTTAATTTAGTAATAATTTAACTATCTAATGATTCATAAATAATTTTCATTTACTCTACATATATAAATCCAGAATATTTGTATCAACATGACAAATGCTTCTAACAAATAAAGTGTAATTATATTCTGTTACCTTTTCAAAGCAGTATTATTTACAAAAATAAGGATAATTTACCTATAGTTGTAGGACAAGGAAATATAAAAAGTAGAAAAACTTACCAATAAGCATATCAGTGGCTGCTAATGAGGCAATGAAGTAGTTGCTCGGTTGCCTGATGGTCCTATCTACGATAAATGCCAGAAGGACGAGAATGTTACCGCCGACAGTTAACAGTATACATAATGCGAGGGAGAAAGCAATCAGTATCGTCTGCCAGAGTTCGAAGGGCGGTAGAACAGGCACAAAAGGCTCCGCTGTTTAATATATAGAATGTCTTTTCAGTAAAAAAGCGCTTCTCATTTCTGTTCAATTATAAATAAAAAGAAAAGTATTAATATTGTGTCCCTGCATGCTGTTATGTTTTAATCTTGTCGCTATTTTATTCATTAAGCTGGAATCATCATTAATTAATTTTTTACCAAAGTTGATTTTAAAATAACATGTATATATATATATATAAAATGTAAGCACCAAATATAGTAGAGAATACTATCGTTTTCGACTTAAAAAATTTCAGGACTTATAACTAAGCTATTTAAGTAATATGCTAATAGTAGTTAGTATGTAATTTGCTATAACGAGTAGTAGATATATAATACACTCTAATATACTATAATATATTAGTTAAATAATTAGATATATATCATTAGAATTATTTGTTAAAATTATTCATGACGATGTCTTAATAATAAAAAGCAATTTCGAATGAATGTACTAAATAATATAGTATATGTAAATAGACTAAGTACGAGTAATGGTATCGAGAAAAATTTAATTGTGTGTTACCAGTTGATAAGGTTGTTGCATTTCCTGTTATCGTTCCATTGGTAATATTTGAAGGAAACCAGTCTGACAGAAGTTCTACATATTCCCCGCTGCTCCAGCGCGGATCATCCGGGTCAGGCCAGCTTCCATTTAGCTGCGAGCATTCCGTCAAAATCTGATTGTACATGCGACAAAGACGTTCCCGTTGCCTCTCCCGTTTCCTAAAAATGGTATTACAAATGTTAGAATCTTCATACTTAGGCAAAACACTGAAGGAAACCACGCTAAGAATATTTTCATCAAAAATTTTTTGTTTTTAAAAACGCAGTTATACTAATTGCTATGTTTTATTTCAAAAACTACATTTATTGTTTTTTGGTTGTAAATTTATTGACCCTTGCACAACAAAGTAGTATTTTAGCTTGAAGAATTTAATTTTGGGCTGGATCAGAGTAAGTTGAGACAGAAATTATTTAGACGTTGGATGCGTATAGTTATTTTAGAACTTGCTCAAAATTTTAGTGTGATAGACTGCATGTGTTGGAGCATGCGCATTAGCGGAAGTTATTTAATTGCTTCAATTTCCTCTTGTTGATTCTTGGAGTCTTCTGGAGACGTTATATGAAACTTTATACTCTGAATTAGTTTGACTTCATATCGCGTCGTTTGAAGCGATAAGCTGGCTTCGTTTCCTTAATTCTTTACATAGGTAGTATATACTTTACTTATCTATGTAGTTTTCATTAATCAGAATATACCGTTGATGACATCATACAAAAATAATTATTATATAAAATACGCAATACACTAAGATTTCATCATTTATACTGTACTGAACCTGAAGATTATTTGATCAATTTTGATCGATTTGATAAATTCTAACGTTAACAGTCGTCGTTAATATCATATGCAATATCGATCATCTCAAAGTTGACTTCCTTATCTTGAAGAAAATTATTATTCCAAAACTATTATTTCGTGTTCATCTTCAAACAGAATATTAACAATATCTGTTCTAGATATAAGTTGATGATCCAGTAATGTATTGGCAAAATCGTAGTGTGTCACGATTTGCTACAAAAGGCATTAGGAGCTATAATCGAATCGTAAGGGCGTTACTTCTTTAGTAATGTTCGTTAGCATCGAAGAAAATGTGACAGCGATATTTCCTGATTTTAGCTAGTGACATGCACATGCCTCTTGCTCTCTATGAAACATTGCTGCAGTGGCAACACGAGAAGCAAGTCAAAGGCTGAATACACCGGGCACACAATGAGCTTGAAATAAGCATGAATGGAACCACATCCATTCCTCTCTCGCAGGTCCCCGTCGCCGCTAGGCAAGAAACGATGGGCTACGCCTTAAAGAGGGTGACTCGTTTTTAAATAATTTAGCCAGTCGATCGTAACTGTTCCGGGTTAAACGAACCTCTGCCTCTTACATTTTCCAGCTTCACGTTTTTGAAAGATGTGATTAACGTCGTTCATTCACGAGTTTAGCTTACAAAATATTCACTGCTTTTTCATACAGTTTTATGTAGATTTTTTTTTTATAAAAGGAACGTCTCTTGGGAAGTTAGTCTCGTGGGAGACAATGTAATTTTTGTGTATATGTATGTGTTTGTATATGCGGGCTAAGCGACATACTTGTAATTTAAAATCCACTGTAAATGGCTTATATACACACTGCCTGCAGTAAGCATCAGTTATTTTGCATTTACTGGGAGACTAGAAAATTCCTACTTTACTTAGTACTTTATATTATAAAATAAGACTTAATACTACAAGAAGTTTGTAATAAAGCAATTAGAATATAAGTGCAGTTAAAAGCATTTCTGCTGAATATCACAGATGATGTGTTAATTCTTATAGCTGGTAGTGTAATACCTTTGTAATACCATAATTATTTCTATTATTGTTACTAGCATTGATGTTGCAATTCAAGAAAATGATGTTTTATAATTTGTAAATATTCAGTTAATTGCTATTTTTATATTTCATTTTATTATTTTGCATCTTGCGGTTCCTGGGATGTACTGCACACTTTTCGATAAAAAAAAACCTTCTATCATATACAACTTTCTATTTTAATTACCTTCTTTAAGAAGAAATGCGATAATGTATACGAGGAGAAACTTCCATGAAAGAAATATTAAAATACCAAAATATTTTAGCTTCATGTGATTGTAAATATGAGTATAATGCGGTATTTAAATTTCATGAAAATGGTAATGAGGTATATGAGCCGTAAACTCACACTTCATAGAAGCGGATAATTTTTTGTCCAACTGAAAAGGATGCGTTGCTTAAAAAACAGGTAGGAAGAAATTTTACGTGAAATTTTCTTATTCCTACATTTATTAAATTTTAATAAATTCTATCAATTTTATGAATACTAAACTTTTGTTCTATTATAATTAGAATTCTTTTTAAACAGATAAGATATAATTTTACAAAGAAGTTCCTTTTAAGAATGCATATTCAATGAAACGCTCTAGTGTACATAATATATTTGAAATAAGAAAACCATAGATTGAGAGTAATATACTTAAGCAAATACGTTTCAAAGAATTCTTTTTACTGCTTTAATTTTCCCCAGAAACGATCCTGGTAATAGTCCTTGGTTATCGTTCTTCCCCCGAATGGTTAAGATAATTTTTTTGAAGTTTCAGATAATTAAATAGTTTATTTTACTTGAAAAATGGCTTATCGTCTTTTTCGAGTCAACAATCCCAATTCGTACCAGATCTTATCAACGTTCTACTTCGTTACATTCGGTATAATAACTAGTTTAATAATTAATTAGATTTTTGGAATTGTGAAAATTGTAGAATTTATAGAAACAAGGGTTCGAATTTGACGCTTCCTTCCAGCCTTCCTTTAAGCAGAACTTAATCGAAGGGTTTACACGAATACAATTAACTCGAATGTCTTCGGTTTCGAATCAGATTTGCAAATCAATAAGATCGTTCTAAGATTATTAGAACAGGTTTCTGCGAACGTAGACAATGAAGCCACGCGAATAAAAGATGAGAGAGATGAGATCCATTGTTTCAATGTTCTCGAGGGTAAATACTTGTCCTCGTTATAGCAGGCTTTCTCTTCAAGTTACACCACCGTGAAATGATTCGTAAATACTTGTCCTCGTTATGGCGGCATTTCTTTTTTACGGCTCTGGCAAGTGAAATGATTCGTAAAGAGGAGCCAACTGCCTGTAATTAACTATAACTTCGAGCGAACATCATACCGACAAAGAACAAATTTTCGTATTAGTACAGTACATATATCAGGACCTAAACATGTTAGATCAATATCCGATACCCGTGCCACATTAATTGTTCTTTAACCATAAACATGTCTCAAAATTCATATTGTAAACGTAACTCGTAAGATTAAATACTAATATTAATACTTTAATACTAGATACTCAAAAATATCAAACTGCACCAGGGAAGAATATTTAGTCTCAAGAGATTAAATGGTAAAGTAATAAAAAAGAGTAACAGAGCAGCCTGATTCAGGATATTGAACGCTTTCGCTGTTAAAAAATTTAATCGTAACTAATACTCCCCCAAAATATAAGTTTAAGATACATTTTGTAATAAAACGAATTATTTATCGACAGCAGACAATTTATCCAGTAATATTACACTACCTTTTATATATTTTATATTTTGATAGTTAAAATACAACGACAATTTGACAAAATTCCAAAATAAAGCTGTTGGCATGCATATAAACAGAATCTGATAACAGAAATTTGTTCCTCAATCTAATACTTCCTATAGGTCGTTAACTTAAAATATAAACTTCCTAGTGAATATATTTTTTTAATGATACAACGAAAGTTAATCAAGAAAATTAGTTCGCGATTTAAAATGACGAAGGTTAAGGATACTCTAACTGTAAAGACACAAGAGAGAGCATTTAAACGAGTTCGAAGAGGGAGCACGGGAGTATTGGTAAGATCCGAATGTCGAGGAGGGTGGCTCGGGGTAAGAGGGCGCTTGCAGGATACTTTAGAAGAGGAAAGGGTGCTCGATGGGTTGCCGCAACTCGTGCATCGAAACAAGGGTAAAGTATCCGTTTTGTCTAATGAGTTGTAATGCCCACTCATCAAGGTCATTCAACCGTGAGTCGAACAGCCAGAGACACCCTTGTCAGGGAGCACTCGCAACTTTTCAATCCTCTTTATTTCGATATTCTTCGCAACGCTTGGTAACTATTCGAAAAATCATCCAACAATAGCAATATAAAAATTTCAACCAAACGAAAAGTTATTGCCTTCCTGACGAAGACTTGAAGTTTTATTCGAGAGCGTGCCGTGTTTCGTAAAGAAATCTTACGTGATACAATTTTCATTACCTAGTAGTTAGCTAGTTCGTTGCTGGTAAACGATCATCAAATTAATTGCTTAAGAGAAAACTATTATCTGTTAAACTCTTGTCGTTTCCGTCGCATTGGATAATTGTTTTCTCATTCTTTATTAATTACGTGCGATTCGTAATTAAAGCGTCGTGAAATTGCACAGATGACCTAGATTATAGGTCTAAGAAAAAATTTTCAAGTACACTTAGTTAAAGTCTGCAGCAGTCTTGGTTTCCGAAAGCGTCTGTAACGAAAACGCAAATGTGCTCCATAAAGATAGGTAAAGATAAATAGGTTTTCCAATAGTTCCGTTGTGGGTAAGAGACTTTGAAAAAACTTCATGTGGGATATTAGAATAGTAAAAAGTCACTGTTATTCGTGATAAAGATTATATCCTCTTTATAAGCTATCGTCCATCATTTAAAAAATTTTTTTTGAATGATATATTATATCTTTCTATTTTTGCTTCTAAATAATACCACAACTGTTTGGTAGATTTAATTTAGGATGACTGTATCAATGTTTTTAAGTGCGATATATTATACAGTATCCCCATTTATATTAAGAACGTAGTAAGAGACTCGGGGTATAATGTACTCGGAGTTATTGTTTTGCTGGAAAACAAAATTATATTTTAAAATTCCCATTTTTTCTGGATTAACGAGAAAGCGAATGTTAAAATATTTACAGATACGTATATGGTGGTCCATTATCTCGTACATAACATCTAACGTCGAGCAGCATTCATACAATGGCAGAACACGTATAAAAGCACCACTATGCTTTATCGTAGACTGCACATTAAAAATCTTCTGCTCTTGCTTCTTCTACCCCTGTACGGTGTCCATTTGAGCTAAAGATGATAAATTTACTCTCGTAAAAATGACACTATTCTACTACTTCATGTACGTTCTTCTCTATTTCGTTGCAAATTCTTCCCTTTCCTTCTCATTTCGTTAATTTATGAAACTTTTCCTACGTGTTATTTTGTCATAATAACTACTTTTTCGTAAGTGACTTCTTCTAAAATAGTGGATGAAATATTCAAATTTGTATTGCCACTGAATTTTTCAATAATTTTCCACTTTATACTTGTCGCCATCTCGAATTTTGGCGAATAAGAATGACAAATGGTAAATGTTTAAAGGAATTTGGCGAATGTTTCCCTTTCTGGCATTAATTACTGCTGTATTTTGTGATTTAGATCAGTTAAGTATTTGTTGCATTTTATATTGTGATCCATTCCATTTATCATTTTCTACCACTCTTTTAAATTGCATTACTCTTGCGCAAGAAAACGCGTGTTTTCACGCGATGTCAACTTACTTCGTACGACGAGTATACGTACTGCAGTCTTAAGGACTTTCAGAGACAGAGTCAACTGTCTTTTGGCTACATCGTACATTTAAAGGTAAGACTTGTAAAAAAGCACTTCTTCGTGGTTATTTCTATCGATTATGAAATTCTCTTGAATTTTTCCGTAAAGTGCGCAAAATATTTGAGTTTTTCATATATTTTCATTATTTTAAACATTCATAGTAATATGTACGAATTATAAGTTGTGAGAAGTTTCTTCTGAAATTATTCGTTGTGTAAGTACTTTTTAAACTAACTATAGCTATCTTCTTCGAGGGCAGTTCAATAGTTCAACTGAATGGCAGAGTATACATTTCTGCGTTGAGAGATTTACGCAAGAGTCTCTTTACCGAATGAACGATACTCAGGTGGCGGATATTCAGTTCCTCTTGAATACCTTCGGATGAAAGGAGAATTCAACGAGAGGAAGCTTGAGAGAAGCTAAATAGAGAGTATGATGTGAGAAGTGACTTTGAGCATATGAAAAATCTTTTTTTGATTAAAGAAACGTGTGCACACCGGATGTTCTGGGTTATAAGTACGCTGATGCCTTTCGTTAAAATATTTTAATTAACTTGATTCGTTTTTTCGTCAAAAGTGCTTTTGCCTGAATCATTCCATTCGTTCGTGAATTCCACGTATTCTGTCAAATATTATTTAATTTGCAAAGGTTTGGTTTAATGATATTCACGAAATTGTGGAATAATCTATATAGTGGTTGCTTCTGGGAATGGGAATGAGTTTAAGGAATTAACACAATTATAACTTTTTAATGTTTAATTAAAGAAGTATTTCTTTCTTTCTAAGAATTGTAATTGGTTTATGACTAGTAGATATTAAAAAGATTATGGTTAAATGAATGATGGCAGAATATTATATCACAAAGTATAAAATAACATTATTTTACAATATCAGGATTATCAGAAATAATAATTTTCAGTAATAATCAAAGTATTTAATTAAACATTAAAATAAATATTCACATCGAAATTTTTTAACTTTTATAAGTATGATACTTCTTATAGTAACTCAAATGTACAATATACCTATTATATAGATACTCTATTATATATTAACATCTCTATATACTTTATAACATCGTCTATTTATTCTCGAGCTTAGTAGCATGCTTTTTGTTTCCAGGCACATCTTCCCATTCCTCACTGTATATTTATTGTTATTCATTTTCTGCTTTTATTTCATACTCTCTAAAACGGACACTTAGAAAGCTCCAATTATTCTTAAACAATAATTCTATTCTCAAACTCATTTCCTTTCACAACATAGACAAGCATCAAATTTTCACTTTCGTATCATAAAACCTCATTCCACAAACCAGATAACTTTCATCTCAGTTATCTGCCATTCGATTCAGTTATAGAAAGCACCTTTTCATCCCTTTAAAGCGAAGTATCTCGTGTGAAATGAATGCACAACCTATCGAAATTTCAAGAACTTATAACGCGATCCACCATATTTAAAAGAGAGTTCCAGTTAAATTTTATTCACTTCAAGTACCTCGCTTCTTCATACTGTTCCTTGACCTTTTCCTCTTCGAGAACTCTGCAAAATATAATTCGCATACATTTCCATTTAATTGAATTGAAAAAAAAAAGAGAAAAAAGAGTAGAAGAGAGAAATGTCTGAAGGTGAATGAAGTTCATCGAAAGTTTTATTTATGTAAACAGGCGGCCCAAATACATGAACAGTAATCGACGCTGCCTTGCCTGTATGTTAGATCCACCCTTGTATATATGTGTGCCAAGAGGACGGTGAAGGGTAGCTGGTACGTAAGCCCTGTTAAGCAGAGGATCATCGCCGTGGAATGGCATGATCATACGGATAGACAGAGAGGAAAGGATGAGTGAGCAAGGCGAACCAATACGAAGATGGGGTGAGTGGGAAAGAGTTGAAACGAACGAGGAGGAAAAAAATTGCGGGTAAGGGAGGGTAGCCAGAGGAATTTCAAACGTTGAGAGGAACTGCAACAAGTACCGAAGCAGACAGGCATCGTTCCAACATTATGCGAATGCTACTGGCAGTTTCGGTTCGTCCTGCAATGAACCAAAACAACGGTTGCCATCGGCATTGTATCGAGTCGCAATGGATGACACGCCTTACAGCGATCAAAATGAAGCCGCATTGTCAGAATTTGCTGATTCCGCCCTGAGAGCTCGTGGAACACTTTCGCATGGTTTGACCGCTGTTCTTTATGTTACGATCCTTTATTGTAATCTTTTATTCACCAAAAATTTGCACAGTTTCTTTTTAATCCTTCTGACAAAATATAACTTGTTCTAAAATGAGTTATTTCAGAAATGGCCCGACATTATTGGAATTTGTTGATTCCGCTCTGAGAATACGCCAAACAATTTTGCACGCTTTGACTGATATTCCTTCAGTCACGATCACACGTTGTTCAACTAAATAAAATTTAAAAATTGAACATACATTTCTAATTTGTTTCTTATTATTATAATATGAGAATTATATGGTTCAAGGTACATTATGTGTACATACGAGAAACATATGGATATTAGTCAATGTAGTCTATTCTTCTGTCTCGAGCGACAAACCATGAACGAGAATAAAGAGGCATAAGAGAATCCCTTGTGCATATTACTGAGAACATCTATAGACAGTATATAAAGCATCTCGAAAAAGAATTGATTAGAAATTGATGATACCGTGATAGTTTGTGATTTTAATTCTGAAATAGTTGGTGACTAATTAAACTCTTCGTTCACTGTTTTTCTTAATCTTAAAATGAATCGTAGAGGTCGATACTTAGTTAATTGAAAATCGAATGAAAATGAATAATTTCGCATTAAACGCATTTAATTTAAGAAGAGGAAGTAATAATCCGAAAAACTAATGGTAGAAGAAACAATGGGATATATGTGAAAAAGTAAGAAATTAATTGAAATTATATTAATTGGTAATTATATTAATACATCTTGCTTTTAATATACTCGTATCGCGTTGAAGAAATTAATCCTTTAAAAATTATAATTATTATTACGATACTAAAGTATTTTCCACCGTTTTAATTAGATTATTTCTTCATTTCTACAAAACTCTTTAAAGATGATATGAAAATGATTTTGCAATATATATATTCTTCAATGTTAATTGTTGCTACTCACCAGTGGTACTGAAAAACTAGAACAAACTAGGATTACTAGAAGAGACGACGGCCTACACGAGTATTATTTGCATGAAACCGAGCTTAAACTGTAGGGGTTGATGAATACGAACGAATCCCAGAATATTAGCAGATGGCTCGCCATTGTTGTAAAAAATGTTTTTAAATTTTTATATCCTCCGTATATTACGATGGAACAAAGGCTATGAACAACAGTACGATTATCGTAGCTCAAACATCCCGAATTGTTAATCAGAAACATTACATACGTTCAATGTTTTTAAAATTTCTACTTTTATAGACCCAGTTCAATATAAAATTGATTTTATATATCTCAAACTCCAATATTGTTAGACATTCGATTTTTTAACCTTCATTATACACTATATTTATCGTAACAATTGTTAGGATTTTTTAGCCTTTTCGAACAGAAGTTATCCGATACTGAGCCAACAAAAGACTGAAATATAAAGAATTCTAAAAAACCTCTTTTTCAATAAAAGATCGAGGTCACTTGCATTTTCACATCTACAGGGATGTAAGCTAAAAATTTATGAGATCTATAGGATTCGAGACGTTCTCAATGTCGGAGGTTCAATTTAGGGTCTCCTCAAGTGGTTATGGAAAATCGATTGTTGTCGGAAAATCGAGGTGTGCATCGTGCTATTAAGCCATAAAAAATCTAGTAATATCTCGGACAAGGTATAAGATAACACTCGATATAAATTGATCCTCTCTTAACTGTATTTTTTCTATTTAGAAACAATTCGTTAAATCTTAAATTCAAAGCTGCAAAAAATATCACATGTATCTTCCATTAAAGCGTGAATTACTTATTATCTTTTAACTTAAATAGACTTATTACTTGTGATTTATTAACAGGTAAGGATTTACTTATCTATTGAATAATCAGCTCCATTATATTATGACTTATAATATTATAATTCGATATATCTGGGTAGTAACAGGACAGTGTACCAGTTCAGCGAGATGAGAGTGATTTACCAAAGGATTTGGGAAAACCATGACGAATTGTTACATCACCCCCATTTCACGATACTTCCTCGCGACCCCCTCAAGGGAAACCTTATTTTTATTTTCTTCTTTCGCAACTGGATGCAGTCTTTGAAAAGGTGCTTCTTCCCTGTCTCGCCATACACGAAATACATAACCCATAGCTGCAGGGGTGGTATCAGCTCCGGCTGTTTCTTCCTCGGTGGTACACAACTTCCCGTGACATCGTTTCCTTAAATTCCGCGATACACCCCTTCAGAGAAATAGGCCGTTATCGCAAAAAAGTCTTTCCGGGAAGTTCGGATCGGTAGGCGTAGAAACTTCTGTCGTGCATGAATCAAATCACGTTTTCTCATTTTGGTCAATGGATAGATATTCGCGTTAAGGAACATTGTTATTATATTATCGAACGCAATATTGGTATGTGTGTCTCCTTTTTGGTTTCATTTTTTCGTTCTTTTCAGGAAATTCACACTCAATACCTTCCTTTTACTTTATAAATAATTTATCTTTCTATGAAGATATATTTTTTAATTGGTTTTTATCTTTACATCAACTATACTGATGTTATGGGCGTGTTATAATTATTGTACTGATAATATGAAAGGAGGAGTACGTTACAGGAAATTAGATTTTGATATAAAATATCGAATTATTTTCTTACGATAGGGAATATTTTTAATGTTTCATTTAAAGTTTCTTTGATGCCGAATCTGCGCGACTGTGTATGATTAATAAGATAAATATAATATATTTTTCATTTCATTCTCCTTTTCCATCCAGTATTTTAGAACATAGTGGTACATAAAATACCAGATTGCAACAGTAACAAGGATATTTTGTTTCTTTACATTGCTCGTTCTTCTTATATATTACAGAACGTTTTGTTAAGTGGTAAGCATTTGTACAGGAAAGCGGTAGGATCTTAAACAAGGTGATCGTTTTTCGCCTGGTTTCTCTCCTTAATGGTAAAAATTTCTTCCGAGGTAAAATATTTGTTCGATGAATCAGAAACGATGCTTTCTCTTATCGCAAAGAATATTTCTTTTTCTGTTTAAACAATGCTTTCATTTTTATTTAAACGAATATTACAATAAAATGAAATATCGTACTATCAATAGGATGCATAAAATATTGCATACATAATTTCCTAATTGTATGCATAAACCTATATCTATGTAAATTTTGATCAATATAATGTACCTTTGTAACTATCTACATCTCCCTGCATCAACGTCTACATGGATATCTATTATGATCTAAAATAGTATTAGGCTTCTATATACGTATGTATATTACCCCGTAATCGATTTTAGTACACTTCATTAAACAAGGACTGCGTATAGTACTGAGAATTGATATTAGGACACTACAAAGCGTCAAATAAGCAAGTTCGAGTTAGGAGATATCTCATGCAGACCATGATGGATAAAACTAGTTCACGAAACATTTCGTTAATGGATAGATTTAATCGAAGTTCGATTTTTTTCTATTTTATAATCATAAATGAGTTATTTCAATCCTACCGTCTTTTTCTAATTTTGGTCATTTATTGGCGCTATTATAGTGATATTGATAATTTGGAAAATCATTTTTCATATTGTTTTTATAGATAAAAGATAAAGAAAGGAAACTACGATATAAACCAATTTATATTTATTTATCTTTATCTTTTCGAAACGAAATTGTTAATTTTGAAAAGTATCAATACACCATGTTTTACTGGTTGATTACATCATAGAAATCCTCAAGGCGAAAAGTATTAGATGTTTCACCTTTACAAGATCTATACCGTAACTTAAGAGGATTAAAATGTCATAATTAAAGGATTCAGATCTCTTCTCCAATCTTTGAGTTTGATTTAGAAATCTGATCATTTAACGGGCATGTACACATTTCCGGAGATTCTCAGATCGGGGATTCGTATCAAATTATTTACTGGCAACATATACTCTTAGAGACTGCTGCTGTTTGTATTCGAAAACTCTACCATTTTCATCAACAGTTGAATTTTAGCGGCTTGGTCGTGGCTTGCCAACGGCAAAAATAGAAGAAAATGAGAACGAGTGAGGATGAGTAGAAACTACAACATGTAGGGGAATATGTTCTACATTTACATATATACCATGTATATTCGTGCCTTGAATTGGTAATTTTTTATTTCGACATCATGTGATTCCCAGAAATATTGCTAAAATTGAAGTAAAATGTAGAAAAATTTCACTTTCCATTAATGTTTAATGTTACACAGAAAAAGAAAATTATACAGAATATTACACATTGAAATAAAATACAAATAAACGTAGTACGAAAATATCTTCTAAAGTGCACATATTGTTACATATATGTACATTTATTTCAGAATAATAGAAAAAAATTTAATAATATTTAAATAAATACGATCTTTTCTGCATTACTTTTCACCGCTTTATCTAACAAATAATTAAATAGGGAAAATAATCCTCTTCAAGTGTTTGTAAAATACTTTAACTTTAATATTCATTAGCAAGAAATGTGTATATTAAGAATGAATAGTGAGTCAAGTTTTTAGCAATTTGCGAGGCTACATCTTCCGTTTAATTTCCTTTCGACTTTGCCCTTGTTTTGTGTTGATTTTAGTTCCATTCTCTGTGCAAATGAAATTCGGCGTGCAGAAGTCTAGAGATGAAAGTCGAAGTTAGCAGAAATTTTGCCGAGATTGGACGTAGCTGCGGTTAGAAGGATTGGCGCTAAGGCTACGTTCATCACTTGTCAAGAATTCGGCAACTTCTTTCCAGGTTCTTTTGGGTTTAGTAAGAAAGTTTCTACTGTTACCACCAAGCAATAAGCAGTTTCGTTATATTACAAATTTTAAGGTATCACCGCGATCCCGGCTACAAAGCTTGATATGTGACAATAATTTATAACATAAATTTACATTTCTCATGTTTTTAATTATTGCATCTACTTCTCATATTCTGTCCCGTCGCAGTAAAAAACACAAGCTGGAAATAAATTTAATTAAAACCCTGACTCTTCAAATTCATATAAATTATACGAAACATCGCAGTAACTTGCTTTTGTATATTTTCATTGTTTTAACCATACACCTAGTAACGATCAATTCCTTCGTATATACACCCAATAATTTTAATAAATTCACTTCGTTCAAATTTGCTAACTTTAAATTCGTTCATCGATTTTAAAGTCTCCAAACTGTTACTTCGACAAGAGAATTCCATCATGTTAAATATAAAACAAACCGCCGATTAGTTTTGTTCATTACACGATCGCTATCAGTGATTTGTTAATCAACGTAGAAGCTGCAAATTTCATTCAAAGTAAACTTCCATCGTCTGCTCCAACCATTCTGAATTCACGAAAGAGTCGATCAAAACGTCGATATACCGTGACTAATGCAAAACCATGGTACCATGGAGAATTTCTAGAAGACGTGCTGTCAAAAACAGAGGTGTTGACGGTCCATATTGTAGGCCGCTTTTCTTCTCGATTCAAGGGCTTGTTGGAAGCTTAATATAGGTAGAGATCAAATCGGATTTACACTTGGACGGAGGGCAGGCGTGTTCCATAAATATCAGTGCTACGATGGCATGCTGATGGAAGTGATGTAGCAAACTCCACGGAGGGGAAGCTTGATCGCTCGGGGGAATTGAACGAACGCGTTTAATAACTATGCTGGCATACGATCGCCCACGGCGTGACACTGAAATCATCCAACAACCGAGACGAGACCCTCGGCGGAAAGTCGGAAGGAAATACCCGCCAATGTTATCATCAGTAGCCAACCTATGTTGAGTTATCCGTGTCGCATGATCACTGTTCAATGATGTTTCACGATAGAGGTATTTGTTCTATCTTCTCTAGCATACGATTAATTTCTCACTCTATCGTGTATAAAACTCTCATTTCCTTTTACAAGAAGTACAAACTGTAGCGTAATTCAATACGATGGATTGAATGTAGAATATGTATATATACACATATGTATATACCTACGTATATGTATATATATGTATATATATGTGTGTGTATATATATTGTAAAATGGATTTCTGCGATCGAAAGAACTAAAATTTTTACCATTTCTTTTTTTTGAAGATTAATACCGCATCGAATGTGTGTTTTACTAGATTTTTTTTATTGAGAGGTTGGAAGATTTTTCGTAAGTTGTTAACGATGAGTAAATAGATAATTGTTCATTATATTATTTTATAGATTATTGTTTATTCCCTAGTAAATTTCAATATATCATAAATTTTATGGATAAGTTCGAGTTTGTATTTATTGCGAAATATACTATATCTTACACAGATTAGAACTAAAAAATTAGTTACTTTTGTGAGTTCCACAACTTTTTTTGAGCTCTTTTCTTTATTGGCCCTTTCCTTCTATCGTAAGGATTATGAGTTAAAAATGTATAAATCTTGTTTCCGTGTGTAAGTTGAAGTTAAATCCGTTTCAATTGATCAGCATGCTGAGTAATGAGATAACTATGTGCGTGACTTTAAATTATCCTCACGAATTAAAAATTGGACCAAGGCTGAACGTAAATACCCTTAGTACATTTAAAAACATTTCTTATTGTCCACGTACTTTGCATGTACTTCAATCTCCTGTTTTGCCCGTTATCCACCCTTTACAAGCTTTCGCGACTCTTAATACTAGGGTATTAAAGTTCTTATCACTAGTCTATTACTCTGGTAATAGTGTCCTTTATTTATCTAGTCGATCCTAAAGCGTATAACACTCACCATGACTAAAATTCCTAAATTCTGAGCGAATAAATGCAATGAAGACGCATTTTTGTCGTTTATTTCATAATAAATTTATATAAAGACAATTTTCCTGGTATTCGTTCGTGATAGCATCTTGTATAATAATATATAATTTCTTTAAAAATATTATCTTATTATTTGCAGAAAGGAAATTTTATTTAATTACGGTTAAAATTAAATTATAAAACTGTAGATTATATAGATATCATTTTACATTGAAGTTCTTATTAATTTCATTATAAAAATTGTTATAATATATTGCATAAATATTATAATATATATAATAAAGCATTTCGAATTATATATTACTAATTCTTCTACTTGTACATTAATCAATTTTTGATTGAAAGAATTATTCATCGTAAGTAGAAGATATCGTCATAATAGAAATGAATATTTATCGCTTTATGATTCTCGTTTTTCTTCGACGGCTTAATTCGATAATGAATAAATGTGCCATAAATTTAGAAGTCTCTTAGGAACAAGCCAGCGAATAGTTTTTAACGTTTTTTATGGACCAATCTGTGGATTTGAAGTTTTATCATCGAACAAAAGCCGTATTGCTATATACTCCCCTTAAAGCAGAAGTCATAATCCAAAACTCGACTCTCAAACTGATTGTCTTCTTCATTATTTATCTTCAATCGCTATTGAATTAAACATCGATTGATTTATTTCATTCTCTGGATCGTATCTAATTTAATTAATATAAAATTTTAAACACATACGATCATATTTTTTCCATTAAAAAATCCAAGCCTCTTTTTTTTCAAATAAGTAATCCTAAAGCTTTGAGCGTCGGTGTTCGTTTAGTTGTAAACTCAATTATAAACAATTATTTCATACAAATAAAATTAACGTCACATCAACTGATGCTCGATCCTTATGCCAGCAAGGAAATCCAATTTCCCGGTGATTTAATAGTTGGTAATTCTTAATTTAGCAACGTATTTCTGATTCTAGACATACGGATCACGGTTCAGCGTGAAAATTGACTACACGTTCATTTAATTAGTGTACATATTACGCACAGGAAGTTGCAGAAACGAGAAATACATAGATTTTCCATGATTCTGGTTTTATGTCATTTTACGAGCTGAACACATACAGTCAGGGACAAAACTAAGTGGCTGGACAGTAGAAATAGCTATTAACGAAATTTTATTAAATACGGCTTGTTTATACGAAGATGTGAATATTAATTTCGATTATTTACTAAATTATCTACGTATTATAGTGATATATAATACTAGTGCAAATACTGTTTCATTGAACTTTGTCGATACCTACGTCCACTACCTGTTCGCTTATTTTTGTTTCCGATCGTACATTAATCAGTAATTTCTGGAATCTCTTGATACATAACAATCAAGTTACGCTTAATGCCATTTCTCCACCCTAACCTTCTCTCTCTCTCTCTCTCTCTCTCACACACACACACACACACACTATTCGTCTGCCTACGTCTGTGTTTCATGAAAAGACAAAGACTGGCTCATAATTAAGTGACGTGCATAGACGTTGCTGATAGGGAACATTATGTTGTCATCGCTTAGATGAAATGATCTATGTATATACATCATTGCTCCCCTATACGTCATACATATGAGTATGCGTATCAATTTCCAGTAATTACGCGACGACGGTGGGGTGTCTTTATTCATTTTACATCAACATGTCATCGCCATTTGACAGTTCCGTCAGATATACCTAGGAATGTTGAGAATCTGCCAGATCGGCATGAACATAAAGCTGAATTATTATAAAAGATTAATTTCAGTTTTATTGGCGAATAATCGCTAATGATTGATTTTTAAAGCTTTATTGTGTGATATTACTATCAGTGACAATTTTTAATCATTTCCTAGCATTCGTCCACTTATGGCCTACAAAAGTATATGTATTGGTGATCATCGTTCTGAATATTTCATCGTTAATCATCTTCACAGACAATAACTTCTTCTTCATCTTCGAAGTTTACACTGCTACTTTTAATTTCAGTTTACTCGATAATTATTTTTCGATCGCGTAACGATCAGTGTTGTATTACATGTGATTACAAGGAGGAACAGAAAGAAAAATGTGAAACGTATCTAGTTTTCTGTACGGATATTTTTCACAAAAGAAGATAGCTAATGTTACATACCGTTAAGCACTCGGATTTCCAACTCACAGAAAATAAACAGAAGCTAAGTGGGCAATACGAATGATAGAGAATGCAGAATAAAAAGAAAAGAAGAAACAAAAAAGGGACGAAAAAAAATGAATCCCGAGCCTCAGAGAGTTTCACGTTTTTATTGTAATCTAGCCATTGTTGTCCTCTATTTCGTTTTATGTCGTTATACCCTTCTGCTTCAACCTTCTGAGAAACAGAAATTTTACATTTTAACAATAGATACTCTCATACAAAAATTGAAGAGCTTTCAAAATATAAATACGTGACTTGATTCAACTCATTATATGATAACACAAATTACAAACTTTCATCAGAATGTCAAATTCATAATTTTCTTTCGCATATTGTAAATTCATGCTTTAATAATTCAAACATATAAATAGATTATAGGTTTTATTGTTTCCCATTTACTCCATATTACAAACAATATGATAATTAAAATCTAAACTTGCAATGAAGTTTTTGTACTCCTTGCAACAGAATGTTCATCATTTAAGATCAGTAAAATCAGACACTCGTTATCTATGTGAACGATTTGAAACAAATCTGTCTAGAGTAATTTCATGCTTATCTCCGAGGTGCTTTCGTTATATCAAAAACTTCCACGTTTGCGACAAAAGCAGGCAAACTTACGAAATACCAGGAACGTATGACACTCGTGATGTATTAGGCAACAGATGTCTAACTTTGTACGAGAAAAAGTTCAAAACAGATATTAACATGAAGTAAATAAAGTGTTTTACAATGGTTTCTCGGAAGACAACGATAAATTAGAACCTTTTAACGTTGAAGCGAATAGCTAGGCTCGCAATACGTTAATTTGAATTTTCTATGAAATCGATAAATATGCAATTTCGCTGAAACAAGTACGTACTAAAGTAGTTACAGACAATATTGTATGATTTAGGTCGTGAAGATATAGTCGATAAAAAGCATTCGAGGCAATATCGTCAGTTATCTAGCGCTTTACCTGAAAAGATTGATTCGCTTTCATGTCTTGATTGTATCCCCTGACAGCTATAGGACCGAAATTCTAGTTGATTTATCATCGTTGACACGACATGAAGAGGCACGCATTTCTGGAACTTGATCGGGATAAAATCAGAAGAAAACGATCTAGGAATAGTCTTCTCTAGGCATAGGTTCCAACTAGTCGACATGATTGATCTTCCTAATATGTTGGTGCCCTTGATGGAATACGTATATCATGAATGTAGTGTATCTGTTTGTATTTGTTGTTGTACATAATATAATTAAAGATTTTACGTATAAAATATCTAATATATATATACCCTATTATATATATATTATATATATATACAGGATAGGAGATGTTATTCATTGCCTAAAATTATACCTATTATACCTATGATATCTATTATACCTATTATGCTAATGTCACACTCAACCTATAGTTGAGGAGACAAATGACGTTGCTGACAGCCAGAATGCAGTCCTTTGTGAGCCGAAATGATTTACTGTAAAAGTCAATAGCGCGTGGTAAGAAATATTTTGGCAAACATCAAGGTTTGATCAGAGAATAAAATTTCAGTGACAATATCTATGATCAATTATTTATTACACTGTTATTACATTTAAAGAAGAATGATTTCACATATTAATTTTTGTTTCGATATATTTATTCCCTGGCCACTTCGGAGAATATTACAATTGTTACAATAGAGAAAGAATTAAATATTATATATTTTTATATTCAATATTATGGAATAAAGATTTTATAATATTTTATAGGGAAGAGAAATTCTTCCAAAATAGGTCTTTTCGTAATTACTTAATTGGTGCATGATATTTGTGTATTTTCCATATTTTCCACCACACGGAAAGAGATGACACAATATCGAGAGAGAATCAAAGGGAAAAGTAGAAAGCGATACACTCAATCTCATATGACTGGTCATTTCAAATGAAAGCAATAATTTTAAACGCTAAATGTGTCATTCACAGATGAAAATCAAAATTGTCATATGTTCCTTTATCAGCGGTGAATTACGTGTATTTTCACTTCACGGAAGTTATTTTGAAGCAATTTTTAAATTACTTGATTGCGAGTATGTTGTAACATGTATAGAACGTATTTCTATAATGTGCGAATATCCTAAATTCGTAATCAGTCTCAAATCAGACAACCATACCACTTAATCACGGCAGAGTTTTATTTTCCGCGGCTTAAGGTTTAGGACGATGTTATTTCTCTCTTTTACTTTCTCTGTCACTTCTATTATCTCGAGACATCATTCTGAGGGTCATCTTTGCCCATTCACAGTTTCGTATAAACCCTGGTAACCTGCTGCGTATTTGAATCCACTGAAATGTATTTTCTTCAAAATTCTTAGTGACAAGTTCTAGAGAGATTGCAAACTCTTCGAGCATTTGATTTTCTATTCGGACCTGAATATATTATACGTAGATATATGCATATTGTGTGCACTGTGAAACTTGCTAAGCTCAGCAGCTTCTTGACCTCATCAATGTCTTTGAATTTCGTCAATTCCTCAGAAAAGAAGATTCATAGTATGTGTAGCCTATACTTTATGTTGGAATAACAATCTTTATCTTCAATCTTCATGTTCTTTTAAATTAATTAATTAACTTACTTTCGTCGCGGGCGAACGTTTTCTTTCGCTGTCTCTCATTGCTTTTGATAGATTAAAGCAAACGGAAAAACATTCATTCTATACTTAAGTATATAACGTACAAAGTAGTCTTTCAGTATGTGTACATGGTCAATCCTGCTTTGCTTTATGTTGTAATGTAAATAAAAAAACTTTTTAATTTTAATTAACCTTATCCATCTTCATTAAGTTAATAGCGTACAGAAACTACATGCATTTGTATATATATATATTGAAAATTATTTTGTTGCTTGTTACAGAGAACCTTTATCAGTTTGAGTAAAGGTAAAGATTTTTACGTGACGTATATATATGTTTTATTTTGTTTTAAATAAAATAATAATAAACAGTTTCTCAGTGAGCACAGAAAAATTAGCTGTTTCACGTTGAATAGAAAATATTAAACAGAATGGAGTTGAATAAAATTGTTGAATGGTTGATACAGAATATACATATGTCTAACTCTAAGGGAGCATTCTACTTAAAGTAGTTAATTTTATTAAATATATTTTCCAATTTGATGGCAACGCGAATTTCCATTACTTTGTTAGTACATTGCGCTAAGACGGTAAGATGATTTATTTACTTATTAAGTTATTAACATTTATAATATATATGTATAACTCATTTAACGAAAAAGTAGGACTTGAACTAATTTGGCTCTCAAATGCAGATTCGTGTAAATTATCTCCTTTATTGATGTTAAAAAATTCATCTTAGCCAAATGTGCTATATATTTAAAATATTTAAAGTACATAATTAAAAATAAAGTTTTACTTCAATCTTAATTGCTGTATTATATTATGCCAATGTCGAGCAAAGAGGTATATATGTACAAGTTTTTGCTTTTCCATAAATCAGATTTCGTGTTCAACGTAAGGAAATTGATGTATAGAGGTTTTCCCGTATCGCGGTTAAATTAAATATTTACAATGTATGCGTATACGTACATGTATACGAACACATATGCTGAGAACCTCAACTAGAGTACGCAATTTGAAAGCAATACGCTTCGGTTCAACATAGAAAATGCATTTTTGCCTTTATTCTCTGTACGGCGCAATGAAAATTCGAAAATCAATATCCTCCGTGTCGTCACAATGTGCCTACCACAGTTTCCAGTGCTGTGCTTGTTTTTCTTCACTTTATCTTCGTCATATGCATGTGCGACGTATCAATACATCCATACAACGCAATGGAATTATTCTGACTTTTTCTTCTACGTAATACTATCCATATATTGAAAAAAGATCTATATAACAGCGCGTAAAGTCCATTTCGACAATTCGTAAAATAATAATATTTTATATTAAACGGATGTATACAAATTTCATATTTTATGTAACATAAGTATGTTTCAATTGCGTGGAATATAAATTCTGTAATATAGATATTACTTTATATTTAAATCTTATAACTACACATTTTTAAAGTGATATCGAATATTTATTGAAATAGAATTTTTATAAAAATAGTTTGTAAAAGTTTAGCGATACAAACAACCTTTATTTTGAAATTTCATTCTTTTTTCATTTCCAATATTGATGAAAAACGTTTTGTAATGAATATACGATTGAATTTGTATTTCAATATCGTTTTATTCTTTCAGAAGACACGTTTATCTTTTTCTCCTCAATTTAATAAAAAAGTATACAATTTAACGATGAATATAATTCAAACTTAAATAGGAAAAATTTCATTGTTGAGATATATGTGTATTTGCTTATCACTTTTTAATTCCATTGTACGGGAAAATCTACGTTTATTGCACTTATTCGTATAATTGATCGAATTCTCTTTTTTAATGAAGTACTCAACTAAAATTCTACTGAAATCATCGGATGGATAAATGCATATTCTCCAATGTGCATATTTTCCACATGCTTGAGGATATCCTATTTAAGGGTAGGGAATATTTAATTAAGAAATCCTTAATTTCATACTCACGTAAACTATTGTACATATTTTATTATATAGAGGACAGAGTTGTAACCCACAATTTTTTATTAATTCTTTGCTAAAAATTCTTTTAAAATTCTTTGCTCGGTGAGCATTTAAAAAATATAAAAAATATATCTACTACACGCAGAGAATTGAACGAAATATTGACAATTTTAACGCCAACATGATTAATATATAAATTACGTATATTATATTAACTCTTCGATTATTTCGTATTTTTGTAATACTTCGACGCCTGAAATGAACAACGCGATGCACACGTGCGTATATACCGTATAGAATATTGCTCGCATATGGAAGAACAAAAGCATAACGCTATCACTGTTTGAAGAACGTCCACGTCCCCGTTTTACTTTCCCGACGCATTATTTCAGTCGCTTAAACCATATTGAATCGAACTTCGCAAATCGGTCAACGCTTTTTAACGTCAGATTAAAAAGAATGAAAACAGTATGCGATCCAACCGTGTAGAAGTAATTAAAATATAATAAACAACCCCCGTTGTATCCACTTCCGCCCTTTCGCATCTATGGTATAACCGCGGTTGCAACTGATTAACACGCCGTAATAACGCACAGTGGTTTTAGTATCGTGTAAACTAAATGATTCTCCTGGATGTTTGGTCCTGGGTATATGCATTGTTGCCGAACGTAAAGCAGAATTCACATGAGCAAATGCAACCTGAACAATGGCAGATTTCTCTCGTTGGACAGCCGAGCACAATTCATTCAAACACTACAGGCCGCGTTTCAATTTTTGAACAGGCTCGCGAATCAAATAGCTGATGGTTCTGTTTACGCCGCTTCATCAGCTCCATTTTTTAACCTCCATCCCTTCGTCCTTCTCGACACTCAATTGGGAAATGAACCAGGCTTGTCAGTTGACGGTCTCGCGGAACATTTATTGTTTAAACGTACCGTTGCTGCGATGTTGTAGAATTCTTTTAAATGTCAGCCGATGGTACTCTAAAAAGAATTGCTGCAGGGACTGCGATTTGATTTGAAACATCAACGATGAAAACTTCAATACCGTTTTCGGCGTAAAACTATGTCACACATGAGTGGTTTAATAAATGAGAAAGCTGAAGTGTTAGTGGATTTAAAATCAAAGTATAGCAGATCGAAGAAATGGAGTTATTGATTGATGGAAATAATTGAGAGATGAAGATTTAGAATATATTTTTGAAAATTATAATTCCAATGTTAATTTCACAGCCTATAGTACTTCAATACCTATAATAAGGAAAATGAATTAAATTTTATCGATTTGATCTACTCAATTATAAAATATATTGCTAGAATGTATAAGAATGATGATATCGATGACAGACGTTCGTGTAATGTTACGTAGATTACGTTTCAATATAATTTCATTTTCAACTATTGCTTAAATGCCACGTTTTGTCTAAATTCATTTGAATTTTAAAACTCTGAACTCAGATTTATGAAACATTATTTATTGTTGATTAAAATATTTATTTTATTACCGAAATGTAAATATCCAATATAATTTAAACCTTATAATTCTTCAATGCACGAAATCAACGAAAAATTCAAAATAAAAGGGTGCAGCAGGTTTAAAATTTTAATTTTCAGAGTTGAGAAATTGATTGCTTCTCCTCTTTTTCCTACTATATTTGGTTCGTTAGATTTTATGAAACATTATTCAAATTTCTGTAACTGTGCAGTGGCTTATACGTACACTGGAAGTTCTTCTGTATTATGTTATACGAAGTTTAATTACGCAAAGGAAGGTGAAACGAGTTTCATGAGAAACACACATTCAGTAATAGGAAAATCATATTATACCTTACACGTCGTTAGTCGCATGCAGATGATATGCAGATCATTGGAATTGCAAAGATTTTTCCAAGTTCGTGACGACTAGAACGACGATTCTATGAACGATAAATAAACGCATTGAGGTTTAGCATATTATATATTTCAACCTTGTACGTCTTTAATAAAACACGTATATTTGAAAATTTTAATTCTGATAGATTTCATCTTTTTTTTCGAGTTTTGTGGAGGAAAGGGAAATTCCAATTATTGATATGGAACAAAATGTTTTGCGTGCTTAGTGTAGTCAGAATAATCCTCACATTGTATAACGTATCGATATTCAGCACTTTTGCAAAAATAAAAAGAATTAAAAATTTATTTTTATCGTCCAAATTTAAATGTAGGTTAAGTTATTTCGTCGGATCATTAAAGACTCTGAAATATTTGTGAATAATGAAATAGTCGATAAAGGCAGAAAAAACTGCTGATAGCCGACTCATAAAAAAAATGTTTGAAGAGAGAATTAGTATGTAAGAGGTGGGAAATGGGCACGAAAATCTGACGATCTGGCATAATGGAGCTCTCGTAGAGCGATAAAAAAGATGTTTCGTTGAATACGTTCTAGAAAACGAGCGTGCCGAATACACGGCGTTCAAGCATAAGAATATGTACTATACAGTGTAGTCAATATAGTATATAGATACATAAACTGTGTTTATATTGTATTTATATATGATAGATAAAAAATTCTTCTATTTGTGAGAGTGAAACAAATATTGTACGACTATTAAATACATTCAACAAATATTTTCTACGATTGACGAAGTAAACCTTTTTGTGTATTGACATTCAACATACGGCAACAAATCTTCTTATAGTTTTATTTCCAAATAAACTAGTTATTTTTAATATAAAAATTATATTTACTTATATTTATATAAATATTTTGTATATCCAATAATAAATTTATTGAATAAAATATTTTCAAGATAGTAACTTTATGTAGTTCTAATATCTTATCGATAATAATACGTTAAATTTGTCAATTGTGTTAATAAGCTCAGTAATTTTTTCGACTGAATATCATCCGTGATTTAGTTCTATATATAGATTATCTAAGATTTGTAAAACTTTCGTTACAACAAATTCCTGTCAATGTAGCACGCGCGCATATGCATAGTCATACTGTAAATACTAAAGGTAAAACTCAGAGAGAAATTCAGAAGCCCATTTTCACGATAACAGAAAATGATACACATCAAAGGACACGTATTTGGTTTTATCGTATTTCAATAAGTCGTGAAAGAAATGACGTAGCGCTACCAAATAATGTTATCTGTAAAAGATGATAATGTTCGAATACCCGTATTCAAGAGCGCCTTTTGTATATGATAAGAATGAAAGGACTTGGTCTATCCTATTAGTTTAGAGTTTTATTGAAAAAGGATTTCAATACCAAAAGGCGAGGACATTATCATTACCCTGTATTTGACTTGGACTTGAACAAAGGTCCCTCAAATCTTTGTAGTATCAAATTACTTGAGGCATAGTTACTTGGAAATCGTACTTTTATTTCTATTACCTTTCCCTACTTTCTAAAAACTAGGGTATTGACTTTTTAAATACGTAATTGTATCTTTAAATTCGTTGACAAAAGTGTTTATTGCATTTACATATAAAAATATTAAAAACTTAACATTATGATTCTATGAGTTATTAAATATGCTAAATTGCTATTTAATAATTATTGTCAATGACATAAATATTATTAAAATTAATATTTTAGTCTTTTTGTGATAAAATTTAATTTAAATTTTTTATGAATTCTTATCGACATCAACAAACGAACATTGTTTTAATTAACAAATCCGAAGTGGAATACTCGATTCCATGTGTATTCTATTTACACTGTTTTTCCAATTAATATTCCAATCATATATGGAAATCAATTTTTAATTAATTATACATTTCAGTTTCTTACGTTGTGACTACATATATTAGTGTATAGGATTTATGTTTAATTACAATTCAACAATCAATTGAATTACAATTCAGTACGTTACCGGACATTAACATTAGAATCTTTATTATCCCGCTAATGAGGATATTTTAATATTGGTAGCGTTTTATTGGTTGGTGTATTTTAGATACAGTTCTCTAATAATACAGACTACAAAACAAAATTAGTTTCTTATTCTTACAAATAATTAATTTTAGGAATATTCCAATATTGGAAGCATTTTATATATTCGGTGTATTTTATGTGTGTATAATTCTATAATAAAATAAAATATAGCACGAAATTAAATCGTTATTCTTACGAATAGTTACCAATAATCTAAAGAAAATGTTTCGAAAAATTAATTTCTCCAACTCTTAGTATGACGTAAAGACTTTCATGTTATAATCATCATTGTTTCATTCCTCCTATTCAAAGGTAGCGAATGATCACGTGCAATCAATATCATAAATTCTTATCAAAAGCGCTAGATACACATTTATTTGATCATTTTATCGATAGACTCACGCAAAAATTTAGTACTTTTCGACAGTATCGCGTGTCCGATCGGTCGATCAGGAGTTCAGCGTAGCTCGCGTGTTTCGTTTCTGTTGCACGACATGGATTCTTCTTTTTACGAAATTACTACGCCAGTACAAGCATGTAGCCACGCACTCAAACAACTGGCCCCATCAACCGAAACTCACTGGCTCGTTCATATAACCTCAGCTCCACGGGATACACGAATTAACGTGGCTAGGTCAAGGGTGCAATTTGCCCCAGATTAGTTTTGTTCGATGCCAGCTCTCTGTCACGCCTACTTTCCCCATTGCCCTACTCGTTCTTGAAACATTTCTTTCTCTTCAGATCTAGCTCTAAATTCCTGCTCGTTAGTAATATTGAATTATACCTTTATCGAACTTGGAAAACAAAAATCGAAGGAAGTCAAGTTTGTAGCAGACACTGTTTCGTTTCCAAATTATGGCAAAGGGACAATACATAATTTTAGTGATGTGTGCCTAGGGCACGTTTGAAAAAGATGGTTTGTCTGAATCAATAGAGAGTGTGAAGTGACATAAAGAATATTCTACGAATGTTAATGTTACAAACTGATACAGTCTGGTAAATTTTGTTTAACAAGCATATAATTAGTTTATATGAATATTATTGTGAATTAAGAGAAGTTGTGCGATTTCTACATGTGTATAATTGTATGATACTTCATGATACTGTGATACTGATATGTGATGCTTTTAATTAGACGAGGTTAATGCGTATGAAATGTCGTTTCCTCGGACAAAGCTTTCACCACACACACACACATACGAATAATTTCTTCAAAGCAATATATATTTAATTAAGATAGTTTTATTATTTCAAATAGATAAAAATTTTCTGTTCTAGAATTTAAAAATTCTTCGATTGTTGCTTCTATAATTTTTCAAATAACTATGTAGATATTACACAAAGACAATATAATAAAATTTCGTACTTTATTTCCAGGAATACTTCGTTATCGTTCATACGGATTAGTGTTTTTACTTGTTCTACAATAACAAATTATTTTATCGTTACTATCTCCACACATATTTTATGTAATCATTTATAATATGTTTGCGCTCTAATAATAGTCCGAAGTCGTAAGAAATGGTAATCAATAAGTTCTGTAGACGAGGAGTAGGCACTATTATCTTTTGTAGATGAAGCGGTGGATTTGGCACGTGGTTTGCATGTTCTTTATCGAATCATTGAACCAAAATCCACTTTTCGTCTCAAGTAAGGATACGTTTCAAAAATAGATCTTGTCTGTTTCTCTGAAAAAACGAGGTGGCTAAGGTTTCTCTGTATCTTTTAAGTCATGCGGTACCTATTTGTTCATTGTCGAATCAAGTCACGAATAATGTTGGAATAGCTTACTTTCATTCGAAACGCTAATTTTCCTGTTCTTCATCTTGAATGAATGGTAATATCTTTTAAAATACTATCGTAAATTGACGCGTGATTTTTAGTCATCTTATCTTTCTTTCTCAAATAATTTAAGATAATACAAATTAATTTTCAATAAGAATAGCTGATAAATCTCGTTCAGTTAACCACAACATGCTACAAACGTTAGTAAAACATTCTTATATTGAGATGAAATCATATACCCTTAAGGATCATGCAAACAGTTGATTTGTTGCTAATAATACAGTGTTCAAAAGCAGTTGATGCTTGAAATACGAGCAGATCGAAATTATAGACTAGAAGAATCGATAAATAGCCGTACACAAGCGTGAATTCGCATATTTGGTATGGTCAATCAGATAAGTTAGTAATGACGTTCTTCGAGCTAGGAACTTTGTTATTTTCTGATCTCTTTATTCTATAAAATGTTTTTAAGTGAATGTAACAAAATTTTAAAGATATTTTTATCGTAGCCGAAGAAATTAAGGATGCAATAGATGTATGAAAAGGACGAGTTATCATATTATAGTTTAGTGCGTGTAATTATAGGAAATTCTATGTTTTTCTATACATTTTAATACGAATGAAATTTGGCAAGTTGGATTACAAGATTAATTATAATGGAATAATTAGAATGATGGATTAATTAGAAAGGATTTATTGAAACAGCTAATTGCTCAAATCTCATTTGCTACTGAAAGTTGAATGGCACTTCAAAAGCAAATCGTGAATTACTATAACGATTATAACATATAATTCTATAGATCTTCCTTTCTAATTCATATGGCGTGAGAACAGCTTCTGTACTGCGATATTTTATATTTTAACTAAAACTTGTTTATAATCCGTCGTGTCTAATACTCGATTCGTAATTGATAATTCGTATTTTCGCTGTTAAAATGAAACGATGTACGTACGTGTTTTTTAAATCGATAACCTGAAATAAAGATTTCGCTGGTACGTGCGGGCGTGCTCGAACAACGGAAGATAATTTAAAAATTACATAACAGTTCCACGAAAATAGATCCCATGCGGGCCATTAATATTGTAACAATTAAATTAGTTGTTTGCGCAGTTGATTAGTAACAAATAAAGATAGATATCGTTTATTAAGAAATTTGAGCCTCGCTCGAGTTTACGTTAAACGTATTGAATAGAAATTGAAATCTTGGAGAAAAATAAAGAGGAGTGTCGCCAAAAGAAAGAAAAATTACGTATTATAAATCTAATTTTAATTATCTGTCGATATGGTACGATATTGTAATATTACAATAGTTGGAATTTTGCTTTGTATTGGAAATATTAGGCGTGCGGTATTATGGTATCATGTAATAATAATCCGCATTTAGGGAATTCCCACAGAGACTACGCATTAATGATTACAGTTGTGCCTGAATTATGTTGCATGAGAATCTAATTCAATCTATTGTATAACAAATTTCGTACAGAGCTGCATAATTCCAAATCACTTGGAACTTTCCAACAAAATATACATGTTAACAACGTTTACGGCATTTAAAGAGAAATATAGCATCCCTTAAAAATCAAAAATTAAATCTGCATTCTGTTAGAAAGTTTGCCCAATCTGAAACATTGTAATTCAACAGATATAGAGTAAGAAAGGAAGAAGGAGAATTTCATTCGGTACGAAACACTTTTACTGCCCAACGCATTTTTCCCCTTGATTACGTGCAAAAAGTAAACGAAAAATATTATAACCGTATTGTGCATGTATAATAGGTTGCAGCAGCAATACAAGCGCTGCGATACAATTTCCCTGAAGTTCGTCGAATACAATTTCGTTTAGTCGTTTATATTAACTGAAATACAATCTTTCATTTGAAATATTCGCTCCAGAAAAGTTCCGATATGTTTAAGCTATCTCGGTCAAGGGAATAAAAGGCTGATTAAAAATAGTATTTATTCGTTCAAACGTTGCAACATATAGTAAATATATTATATTTAACCATATAAATTTGAAATTCCTTCGCTATAATTATATACGTTGTATAGATTAATAAGAGAGGAAAATAGTTTTACACGGGTAACTTTGAAAGCTATACTATTTCTATTCTTTGCTTGGTATTGATTATTTATTAGAAAAGAGGAAAAAACGAGGAGAAAATATTCTGGCCAAGCATCCCCTTTAAAAGAAATTGTTCTCGATAGTAATTGCCTTTCACAGGTACACCGCTTGCATTATCGGAAAACGCAGAGGCCGTCCTTTGAAACGAACGTTCGTTGTAGGTATCTGTTTGCAATTCACCCGTATATGTGTCGTATCAGACCACAGCCAACTGACAAAGCGAATCTCTGGTGTAAAATTTTAAACTTGCTCACCTTGTATGTGTTAATATTTATACGAGAATTTTGATATTCAAGCTTGTTTCATAGTATAATTATAAATTTTTAAAAAATACAGAAGAAAGAAGAATTATTATCTCATATTTTCTTTGAGCACAAACCTGATACCTATCGATAATAACAAGCTCAGCTTAATAATATTCGTAACACGAATGTAATTATTCAGTTTCATGTATATTTAGTTCTTGATACGATGTTTCCACAATAATTATATTTACATGTTTTATGATATTTATTCTTTTGGTCAACTTCATCGAGGAATATTTGATTAAGGAAAATATAATTTTATGTGGTAAAAAAAAAATGCTAGAGAGTAGGTTCTGTTTTAAATGAATTGCCTGTAACCTAATTATTCTATGGTAAGGTGACAGAGTTAGAGGTACATGTTTTTAGTGGTAATAAATGAGATTGAAGCTAAATTTTACATTTATTAAGGCAGGTAATTGGAAGTTGAAACAAAATTAATTCTGGCGAAGAGATTTTTTCAAGCATCAATCGTAACTTTTATGTGCGAAAAATAATATAATGCCGTTATAACGCTGTTATTGAAATTTAACGTCAAGTATCGTAGTTTTTATTGCATATTGGCATCTTTCAAAAACGTAGTTGAAATTATTCAACAATGTATGTTATAGTTAATAATTGATACATCTGAGTAATTTATACGCGTTCAATCTAAATTTTTTTTCCAAAATATTACTTTACCTTGGACAATTATCTGCCAACAAATATTTCTGTTCTCGCGTAACTATGATTTTTATTTAAAAAACGCGAGCAATTTTACGACTAGTTGTTTTATTCGAACAATCATTTTATAATAGATTCAGATAACAGTTATTTCAGATGACAGTTTATTATTATATTATAAAATTTAATTAATTGAAAATAAAAATGTATATTTCATTCGTTCTTATTTCGAAATGCATAACGCTGTTAGAAGAGGCACGCATTTTCCGAGATATATTACTTTCATACCAGAAAGGATGCATCTCCCGTTCTAGAAGTCTTTTAACAGCTACAAGACACAAACGAACACCCATTTACTGCATGCACAGCGGTACTCATTAAACGCAACCAGAAGAACAATGGTGTCTCGAAAAGGAACAAGTCGCTCAAGAAATTTTTGTCTTCCTTTTGGTCCCCCGCGAAAGTTCATTTCCTCCAACCTTGGTGTTTCCTAAGCATGCCCGCAGACAACCAATATCGGCTGTACGAGAGAAACCACATGATGCCATTACTCTTCAATAATGAGCATTTGCGGAAACAACGACCGATAGATTACGACCAACGCGGCCACTTGAAATTCGAAAAACCATTCGTTCGAACCACGCGAACATAGAATGCAAAATCGTGTGAATATAAAACTGCTACATGCAATTATATTCCGTCATCATTCTGTCAATCATCCTGTCTGTAACACAGCGGCGGAAAAACGTATTTCACGGTAAAAGTCTGGTTAATAATTACAATTTCGTATTAGCTTAGAGAGGTCATGATATTCCGTATTTCAATATTTTCTTGGAGAATTAAGAGTTGAAAGTTTGTAATTAATTTTAAACGAAATCTTTGAATTCTTATGTTTCGATAATCAGAAGGAGCATGGGTGTTGCGAGAAGAACTTTCGTGTAATATCGAAACAATAAATTTGTTCTACTTGTTTTCAAGAAATGATTAAGGAAGTTGAAGATTTCAAACGATTGATATATTACAAATACAAACAACATTGAATTATTCGATCAACTTGCAAACCATACGTACTTGTCTTGAATTTTTTTATTTTTATCGTATTTCTAGAAAAGTTACAAGTTATTGTTTGAAGAAGCAGGTAATTCGTGATATATTTATTATTCTCAAACTTTGTATTTAATAAAATTAATAAATATATGCACTTATAAATAATGTATCTGCTTCGGAAATATTGTTGAGAAACAGGATATTTTTTAATCGACAAATTGTTTAGTGAAGTATTGTAATCGTATGGCTTAATGTTAAGGAAAATTTAGGTCAACATTTCTTTCGTACCCATTACAGAGCGAATTTATAAATGCCTCGTACCTCTTGCTAAATTGCTTCGTAACTTCATATCCTTAAGCGAAACAGTTCAAAAATTTCGCGTGTACCAAGCACTGGCTGAATACTTACTAGTAAGCGAAGTAATTCACCGAAGGTGATTATTCCATAAATACACATCAGTAGTACTCGATGCAAGAAGTTTCACTCTACAGCTGATTATAATATTAATAAATGTTCTCTTCATGCCTAGAATATTATGGTTGTTATCGCGAGAAACGAAAATATAGATAGCTCTTTTATGTTAAGGAGATCTCTTTGATTTATGATATTGTCAAAGGATTCAAGATACTGTGAAAAACTTGAAAACCATACGTACTTGTCTTGAAATTTTTCTATTTTTATCATATTTCTAGAAAACTTACGAATCATTGTGCATAGTAGCTTACAGGTTGAAGGGAAATTTTAAATGAGCAGAGAGAGGCTTTCTCAGTTTTCTCTAGATTTCAAGATGAAAATTTGTTAGTTGAACGTGTTGATTTTGACGATAGTCCATGTTTTAATACTTACCAGTCGAAATAAAAAACCGTAATATTTGCACGAATCGAAAATGAAATATACCTGAGTTTGTTCATAATTTATTTTATACCTTTTCTGAAACTTTTACAGATAAACGGTATTTAAATTTCCACTAGGAAGTTGAAAATGTTCTTGAACTTTTCATAATTAATCCCTTCCATAACATATTATAAATAACATATTTTCACTTTGTGTATGTATAGAATTCTGTAAGTAGTTACAATGTAACGTTTGAAAAGAAATCTGAGTTTAAAAGAACAGTTTTTTTAAATTCCATCTGATTTTTGTTAGTTTCATCTTCGAAATAACAAGAACTATTAAATGTTTTCAATATTAATAATAAGTGAATGAATTTAAATGTTAGTCATTCTACGTATAGTTGTATTTTCAAACAAATATTGATGCATGGAATATCTTTCCCACGTTCTACGTTTTTAATCTTATACGTATTGTCATTTCTTTATTAACTGAAAAACTTTCGTGCACATTGACAAGTTAAGTATCTAAGTTCAGTGTTTGATGTATCGGTTTCCTAAAGTTTGCTCCTATCTCTTTTCTATTTTGTCTGACATCTTAGGAAGAAAGATTTTGAAGCCACGATGAGGTCGACTTCCCAATTGATCGCGATTAATTCGAAATTTTATTCAACTGTTAATGAATTAATTCTCTCTTATTGATTTCTCTCAAGTAATACATGACCATAAATGTCTTAGTAGTCTTCGATTAGGTTAAAAATTATAAGGTTAGACTTACATATTTTCATGGAAATATTACAGAAAATGACTAACAACTTTATGTATTTCTAATTCATCACCAGTTAAGAATTATATGTATATGCTGTAAAAGTATAAATATACTCACCATTGTGTCATATAACGCGTGCTGATAATGAAGACTGGAGAAGTAGTGCGATTAGCTTCAGTGCCGTTTAGGCTGCTGTCTGTTCCATTTATCTCCATTTCACTAGGCAAAAATTACGATGGCAGTAACTTTCAGAACCACTGACACCTTCACCTCAATATTCAATCATCTCCTGAGCAGTCTGAAATGAACACAATTCGTTCTTGTAATAATCTATTATATTTTCACTTATTTAAATAATTTCACCGAACTATGGTACTTGGATTTTTAGTAAATTTCTAATTTCTTAATTATCGTTTAATAATAATGATTTACGAGTAAAAGATTTTTAATCTTTTAATATTAAAATACAGATGAAGAATATTTATAACCGCAAATATGAGTAGAAGATACACAAAATTTGCGAACGATAGCAAATAAAGATAAAGCATTATTTCAAAGTTTAAATGGTTTGATTTATTCTTCATCTATACTACTGAAAACAGATGTTTCTTACATATTTACGTATACAAATCGTATTTTAATGTTACATAGTAAAAAATAATGTGTTTGATGACAAAATGATGGGACGATTATGAATAGTACTGTAATAGGTCATGCTAATTGGAATCTTGTCAAATACTAGAGAGAAATACCTCTTTCACGAGGACTCGTCTCCAAGAGGTAGTATATAAACCAGATAAGGACACCCAATTGAAGTGAATTCATTTACGAATGTTGTTGAGATCCCTTTGTTATTGATCTTCGTTTAATTTGATATTCATTTATGTTGAAAGGAATGTTTGAGGATTGAAGGTTGTTCGACTTAACAATATACCAAAAGCATACAATTTGGGTCCCATATTGCAAGAAGAAAGAGTAAATTAAAGTAATAATTTTTAGAAAGATTGCAACGTTTGTACGTAAATTGTAAATTACTTTAATTCCTCCATATGAAAAAAATGTTACAGTGATCGAGAATATTAGAATATACTGCAGAAAATATTATACAAAAGGCATTAAGATATGTTAATAAACAAAGAATTAGTATACTAGAATGTATTAAGAAAAGAGAGTTTTTACAAACAGCCCTCCATCATGCAATTGTTTTCTTTTCGTAATAGAATAAACCGAATTCCATGCAACACGCGACGACTGTGCATTTGATTCACTTGACCTTCGTAATTTGCTGCCATTCATAAAAAAAATTTATTGTATAGCATAACATTCTGAATTATACTTGAACACGAAATTATAATGCATAGAAAAATAACATAAATTACTTCGGCCACTTTTATTCAGTGCGATCTTGTAAGTACTCCTTCGAATACATACGATTTTAACGAAATTTTTCCTTTCCTGTTTTCGCTCTAACTTGACTATATACGCATAAATTAGGTATGGTATATACATTAGATTATTATAGTAATACTGCCTATATTCAGATTACAATATTGATACAAGAAGATATTGTATATACGATGACTATATTAAATGTATTCAAATCTGCTCTTCTCATAGAAACATTTGATTTCTACAGATTTTTCGTATAGAAATTCTCAATTAACAATGCAACTTAATTTTGGTACTCTTTACTTTCGCTCTTAATATTCGCAGCGTATTTGTCTGTATCAGATCGAATAATTATACTGTGACTAGAATTCTATCATATCGCGTTATTTCCTTAAAGGCTTTTTTTCGATAACATTCGACTTTTAAAGGGGCATATATTTTCTTATCCCTCGTTCCCTTACCTTTCAACCCTCAATATTCCACGCTTCATTTTGCACTAGTCAAACAGCAGAAATATCGTAGACCAGAATCTAACCGCACGTCTTATCTGTGCACACGTCACGTTCGTCCGGATGCAAGTGAACGATACAAATATTTTTTCTTCTCATCCTTGCAGATCGTAGCTGCGGTGTTTGGGCGCAGGGTCAAACGAGTTTTCGTGGCACATGTCGTGCCTCTGTGTGCCGCCGATGTGAAACGGACGAGAGATAATGAAAATGGAACGGAGAGAAGACCTCGACTACGGAAAGTGAGAAGAGCCTGACAAGTCGGAAATTTCGGGGAATATGTAGCTTAATGATATAAAGTCATAAACCGCGAACCAGCGGTCGAGCAAGTCAAATTAGAATCAGTCAGAAACAACTCTACTTCCTCCCTGAGGATATTAAACTAAAGAAATCTATAGGAGATCGCTGCATATTTTATTTAAAATATTTATATTTATAGTATATACAGCTATTAAAATGGCTCACAGTATTATTTCGAATATTTTTGGTTTCTCGCGATTCTGTACCATATTCCTTTGTGTTCACTGCTTTCCGAATTTTCAGAAAAAATACTGTATAATAACTGTTATGAATTACGAAATATTAATAATAATTTTTTGGAATGAAAATTCAATATAGTTATACGTTTTGGCATATTCAATTACAATTTTAATTTATATATGACACTGTTTTTACAATCACACTTTTAGGGCAACTGCTATGGAGTTCATTTTACAGATCTGTATCGTTAACATGACATTTTCAGAAGCAATGTCGAATTGTTCATTCACGAAGTATACTCATTTTCTCCAAAAGCAGTGGTAATACTGCGAGAAGCTTCTACTGCACTGCGGCCTAGTTTAAACTCACACAAGAAGTGCATTCAAAATCGAATTCTATTTTCCGTTGTCTGTATGAATGACAATGTATGACTACCTGCTATTTTGAAATAATTAACCATTCATCCATCTTATTAAATTCAGTCGATTTCTCAGAAATGAATGTTCTTTACTATTGTCTTTAATTATTATCCGGAAAATATTGACTTATACTATATACGTAACAACTTAATAACGAATAGAAATCACATTTTTTAAAGTATTCACGTCGATATTAAATAGAATAAACGTGAAAGTAACAAAAATCCAAAACAATTATTCCGTGTTTACAAGTATTTCGTGCAGCTTATATTTTCAATTTGATAGAAAATTAATAGTACATGTATAACCAATATTGCCAACGCGTTAAATCTTCCCACAGAATATTGATCAACGGATTAAATTGTTATTCGGAATATCTGGGAAGTTACGCACGAAATCTATCCCATGGACACACGGAGCATACAGCATGCGAACGTCGAAACCTGTACGTACGTGACGAATCATTCTGAACAATTGAACCAACGAATCAGGCAACGATCGCGTTCCGACAGCATTGTGGGTAATTCGTTTCGGATTTATTGCTTTTTCAAATGATACGAGCAGCCAAGCAGAGCTTTGAACCAGCTTGAAAATCCACGAACAATCCCTCCGGTTTTTTCCTCCTGATTGTTCCTGCTCTTTTTTTGTCTTCCCGTCTACGAATTTCAAACAATTTGCAACCAGCAGTTCTTGTCTCCGCGCAGTTACGATTCAGTCTTCTTTATTTTTTTTTCTTTTTTTTTTCACTTTTTGTTTTGCGAATACTGACGCTACTACATGCGCGTTGCTTGATGGCGACACATCGATTACCAATTAACAGTACTCCTATGTAACTCCGAAGATATAGATTCACGGTGAAAAATGGATTTTCGATTAAAAGTAGTTTAGTCGTTTGCTCCGATCTTCGACGGCATGAATTATGCATACGCATAAATTAAACGAAATGTACCTTCCAGTTAAATGGCAATAAGATATATTGCATAAATTAATATCTCTCTGAGCTATTTTATTCTCGGATCAATTTGGTCGTTCCTTTCTCCTCAAATTGTTTGGTCGTCGTGATAAAGCGGAAATCAATTAGATAATAGCAAAGTTTTCCTGAAAATTTAACTTTCGTTTGATGGTTTTCCGATGAATTGATTCCGATTATTAAAACGATTAAAATATAATAAGGCATTAATGATTGCACAGCATTGAAAGTGAAATGGCACATTGACGAATCAAATTGGTCAAAATATAAACAAAAATTGTTTCCGACACGAAATATTGTAAACTCTGTATAGTTGCTAGATAAAGTATTTAAAGTAAATTTCTTTTTGGAAAGAAGTCATCATCACCAGTTACAGTTACAGAGTATCTTATATACGTATATCCTTTTAGTAATAGTAACACTTCACAAAATTTTATATTCCCCGCATTTGCAAATATCAAATCAGCCACTCGATCAATTATGAGACAGTAAATTACTACTTTAAAATTCATATTTATTTCATTGACGAATATCGAATTGTCTCCAACTCGAACAACCATAAAAGAATAAAATAATTCAATTAATTTGATAATATCGACTAATTTTGGATCTTCAGGCTTTGATATCTCAAATTGTACGATTAATCAATCCTACAGCGAATTTAAAATTTCCGCTATAATACCAGAAAGAATTTAATTACTGGAGATCTTCTATCAACCGACAATATATAAGACGCGTTAGAAAATATTTTCTTATCGTTTCTCTTGCATAAAATTTTCAGACGCTGTTTAAATAGAAGATAATTTGGCTTTGCACGAGTAGTGAAAAGTGTTCACTATTTAGTTTGAGCAAAGGAAGTTGCCGCTTCCAGTCAGCTGATTGAATATCCCTCGACAGCGGAGATGAAAGTCGCTGCAGCTTGGAATTAGATCGATATATAACTATACAAATATATTTTCCCAAGAGGAGAAAAAACTGCCGATAAACCTAGTTTGACGCTTCTTCCCTTCCTGTTGACTTTAATGAGATTCCCAGCGATTAATCTGAATCGATCGTTTCGTTTTTCTCCCTTCTTTCTTTCGTCGGTGCATCTGATCAAAGATCGAACAAACATTGCTTGACATGCACGATTAACATCTTAGGTCTCGGTCGCTCGCATACGCGTGTACCAGTAATTATTTTGCTTCACTATCATTCACGCGTGAAACGATCGAAAATGATCGAAAATTATGCTCAGTCTGGACAAAGTTTACGGTAATTGATTAATTTTGAAAATATTACATTAAAAATTGTTGTCAAATTCACGAATGACTATCGTAAATTTTACTTTGTAATAATCTTCAGTTTCAAGTAATTTCCGGAATTGAAAGCTAACAGTCGAGATAAATATTAGGCTGTAACATGATATGAAATATTCGTCTGAATACTCTTAAGTTCTTTTTCTGCAGTATGGGTTACATAAAATTGAACGTCGATATATATTCTTTTGTTTCGTGTATCTTTCGTTTGAGAATTTTGTAGAATTTTCTTTGAAATTACAATACATGTGCCTGAAACTCGTGCCATTTCTTCTTGTGAATTTAACGCTAGAACTATCAGAATGTCAAAATGACGAATTTAATTTTTGTTTCTGCGATTTTGGCGGAATTAACTTCTATTAAGATCGAAACAGAATTATATACGCCTATCTATTTTCATCCTTCCACTTTAATTATAATCATCTATGTGTAGCACGCTTATTGTAGTATATTACTGATCATTAGTTCTAACGTTAAACTTAGCTATCCTGCAGCCAACGCCGCACGTAATATTAATATAGTTTTTGAAGAGGTTACTGCTAATGAACGCGCTATTCGTCGTTAGGTATCTAAATTTGTAAATAAATAACGAGTAAAATCTTCAAAACTGTATAGAATTCAGAGAAAAATATTTTCCGGAAATAGTATTAGAGACATTGCATCTCAATGGCAAAAATATTCCGACGAAATGATAGTTCCATTAATAAACATAGAAATATTTATAAAACAAAGTATATTTTATAATTAAAAATCATGCAAACATCTTTTATACATATAAAGGTGTTCCAATATTATAATTATTTATTGCAATATATTAAATTCGATTTATATCGGGATAATTTAGCAGGAATAGGATTATTTATATGACTATAGATATGCAGGGTATGAAAAGTTACTGTAAAGGATATGAAAGTAACGAAATATCTTTTTATAGAAGTGGCGAGTACCTACACGAACGAGATGCTCTTTTGAATGACACGACGCTCAACATATTGCTATCGATCTCCTCTGCGTATCAAATAAGCGAGATTGTCATAAACGCTTCTCATTCTTCTCTTAAGCGGCTTTAAACATCACTTAGAGATTTAGGTGGTCCATTATTGTACATTTGTCCCATGGGGTCTACTGCTTCTTCTATTATGGAGTCATACATGTTTTTGTATCTTCTATCTTGAAAATGAAATTCATCTTGTTTATGGTTCGTTAAACACGATAATAAGACATTGTAATACGTATAATATGTGACAGAAGAATTAATCTTAAAATAAATATTCATGTCTAGTCGTACATTCGACATATGCCTAGCACACGCATGTTATAAATTTTGTCTCTTAAGAGGAGATAAAAGCAAAAAATGTTCAAGAAATATAATATTCTAGATACGATAATATTTCATTTGGTAGGATTTGTCCAATAGTTCTGATATTCACAAACCTGTTCCTTTTATCGAACATGAATAAGGATATAATATTGTTATAGTCTATAATAGCATATTCTGGAAAAAATCGTGAAACAACAATTTTTCTTAACATTTTCATGTCTTCCATTAATAACAAGTTATTCGTTACATGCTTATATTCATGTTAGACATAATTATTTTTAATCAAGCACGCGATTACTAATAAAAACCAAAGTATAACTATGTATATTATTAAAAGTGTCTAAGTTATACAAATAATATTGCATTGTTATTTGTTACGTCGCGATTTAGAAATGTATATTCTCGTCACTATAGCAGTCAGACGACTTTTACAACGTCGATATGTTTTAACATATATTGTATGTAACAATGAAAACGGATAATCGCGATAACGGTGTACAACCCAATAATATCTCGAGAACGAACCACGTTTATACCTAACGTTCCTATTCTTCGCGTCTCGAATAGCATGAATAAATACAAATTTCTACGCAACGATTGGAATAGCTGCACCGTGCGACTGCGTACATTCGATTTATTCGCCCTAGGGGAATCGATTTGAATCCTTTATTTAAATATAATGAAATTTGTTCGATTATTATAGGTAGATACGTATAATGAAAATAGATCGCACGCATCCAGTAGATCCGCTAATACTATTTTTGTTACCAATTTTTGTTTACCATTTGCATTATTATCACGATAAATAAACTAGTTGCGAATTAAACACAAACATAGATGCACAGATGATTTCCTAATCTTTGACTCTGTTGATATTATCTAATGATAAAGCACGAAATCGAAAGCACGACCTTGTAGGAATAAATTAGTCGTAATAAATTACAGTCAGGGATGGAATTAATAATATCAGGATTTGTAGAATGATTTATCGTATTTTATACTATAAAATCTCTTATATAGACTCGAACATGTCTTAAACAAATTCATCATTTATTTCTACGCAGGAACAACACTATAAATTTAAGATGAACTGCATTATTCGATACTTAATCTTCTTTTAGTATTAAAACGTAGCATTCGCTGCATAAAATATATTTCCAAACAAATGAATGATAAATGTACACATATAAAGAATTTATTAATTCACTTTCATATGAATTACGTGTTACTTCATCAGAAAGATTACATTTGCATTATTATCTGCAGACAAAAGGATCTCAACATTTTATTGATTTATTTTATAATGTTCCTTCTAATAGCATAAACAACATTTAACCCAAGAATACCTGAATCATTGACTTAGCATTGCAATTAAAAAATATTTTTGCACAATGCTTCTCATTTCAGTATTCTACGCAAACGACTATCACAATCCAGTGGAATTTCTGATCTTTTCATGACTTTACCTTCGTGACATCCGTGACACGTGGCACGTGACACGAACTATTCGTACCCTTCGTTTAACTAAAAAACGAAACGAAATCTTCGCGCTATTATCTTCCATTTTAATCGTAGCCGATATATTACGTCCTCTGCCTAGAGATTGGCCCAATAGGGAGTTCGTATAAATGCAATTAAACTCGTCACGGTTAAGAAACAGCAATTTTGTAGAATTACGCTTTAATAATGACAGAGAGTGTAATTGCTATCCCCGAGTAGTTTCAACGCGCAGGTTTCTGTGACCGATGATATAGCATTCAGTTTATTCCTTTATGGAACGCTGAATATCTATCTCGTTTGTGTAATAGGACTACAGTTATATTACTATTGAAAGTAATACTGTTACTACTAGTTGCTGCTACTAGGTGTTCGTAATATTACATCGTCACATGGTATTAGTTCACAAGATGGTAAATTAATCCATCTTTAGATGATAATTGGACTGCGCATGTTTATGCATTTATGAAAACATAAATTATATTTTTCATATTTTATTTGCATGATATATTGTCAAATCAACTGCATACACAGTACCAATTTGTTTCTTTTTTATATAATTTTAATATCAAGTATATGTATGTCTTTGATATTACCTTGAACACTACAAAAATATTGATTGTCATAACACTATGTCATAACACGTATTACAAAACTTGGTAGATTTAGTAGCAGTAAAAAGTTTGTATCGTTAGATTTAGATAGGTTATAGGATAGACTCCTTTCTAGCTGTCAAGTAGTATCAAAATTAGAAAATCATTATCATTTCTTCATACAGAATACACACGATATGCAAAGATATATGTAATATTTCAGTCATATTTTCTCCATTTCTGGCTCACAAAAATATGAACTACCATAAATACTTGCGGTTAATTATAATTGTACGTATGTTGTGTTTAGCATTTTTGCTAGCTATGACGTATCTAGTACGACGCCTTTCAGTTTATAAAAGTTGTCATTGACGTCACATTCTTTCCTTCTGTACGCTAAAATTACAAACCCCCGTTTGAAATTTATAGTTTCCAATAAACCACCCTATTGTGATTGTAATTTATTAAAATTTATTGATCACTTAAGCGAGAAAAAATCAAATTTACGCAAAGGCATAATGTCAGCGGATGAATGTTGAGAATTGTTGAATATAAGAATACTTTCGTGAAAAACCAGTTCTTGTAGGTTAAATAAATTCAACATTTGATTTATCGATTCAATGCTTGACCGTGCACTTCAATATTCAATCGGAATAAAATTCAGAGAAAGAAAACGTGACTTATCGTGTTTACTATATTTCGTTTATTTGATGTTCGTAATCTATTTCGAGTTGTAAAACTCTGCTTGTTAGGTCAAGACAATTTACATAAACTAATATCAATTACATAAATACATTTAAATACAAGTTAAATATACAAATAATTCAAAGACAATGATATTTGGTCATATAACTATTTTTATCTCAGAAATGTTAATAAAAACAGCAAACAAGGAAAGGATATTATTGAAATAATATTACTATTTGCTTTAACTTATTGTAGTGTCGTGGAATAATCATTTAAAAAAACCGATGAACTTGCTAGGTGTACGAACTACACCACAGATAGAAAGTGGAAGTGCTGACGGGCCAGAAGGGATGGAAAATTCCAATGGGCCATATGGCCCAGCGATATGTCCGTGGCCCTTAAAAAAAATGGGTACTTGGAAAAGCGTAGGTGACCATTTTTAGTCATGGACGACTATAAAACACGTGTGTGTGGTGAGAGTATGAAAACTGTTATAAAGAGATGCTTTGGTGGAGAAAGAATTGGTTGGTAGTTGGTAGTTAGTTGTTGATTGTCGATGTTGTCGTTAGTTGATGTGAGTTGCGAGTTGTAAGTTGTCATTTAGAACTTTATTAGTTGTACCTATTTGGTTGCTTTAGTTGTAATACATTAACGTATTTAGAAATAGATCTAGTTAAATAATCACAGTTTCCTGTTCCATCATTGTAAGTGTATATATAAAATAAAAATCGCTATATTATTTTTAGGCAATATTAGATAATACTGTCTTAAAGTAGATATAAAATTTTTTAATTAATTAATATATATTTCATAACTAATATCCTAATTAATTTCTGGAATTATAAAACTTTTACGTGTTCCCTTAATCATTGCGTGCAAGGGTAAGTAATTATTTCAAACTGACCATACTCATAAAGTCTCAGCAAAACATGTAGAAACGTTACGTCGAAAATATTCTAAGAGTGAAATTCGCTCTTATTTCTTATTACTCAAGATGTTCGTGACGGGTTTTCCGTATTAAGTTAAACACAAATTCAAGAAGGGTGGCGTGTGCTCGTAGCCTGTCGTGCACTTTATCAGCTCTTTCGCAAAATGTGATTCGTCGTTCTTCGTGATATATTACAGCGGCTGTAACTATTTATCCAGAATTTTTTTAACGATTTCCGTGTGCGTTAAGTGGATTTCACTAAATCTGTCGATAAAATTCTGATTATAACACTCTAGTTGATTGAAAGATATTTTATTACAGAATTTAATATAAACGTTTCGAATAAAAGTGTATACGAGAAGAGACTTCCTAATTCATTCATTAATTCACGTTTTTCCATACAATAATTTAATTTCAATTTTTTTCCTTCAATAATTATACTAATTAGTTTTGAACATGGAAATCGTTTAAGAGGAATTTTTGTTTGTTGAAATTAAACATGCTCTGTTTAAACAACTCTTGTTTGCATATCGAAAGGTTATCTATGTTTAACATATAAATAAGAAGTTGCATTTTAATCACAGAGAACTAAAATAAAATTTAATATAATTTTTCCAATTTCGTTTGTTACTGAAATACATTATTCAAATACATTGAAACCTAATTTTATCGTATATTGTAATAATACGCGTAAAGGGAAAAGGTTTCATATGTTTCTATATTCAACGTTGCTTCGTTACACTTTACAAAACTTTATTCTCTACAGCTCTTCGTGCAATATTAATTTTTAACAGCGTTAGTTAGAATAATGAGTATTTCGGCCTATATCACTCTTTGAACTGAGTGACCATGACAGGATAATACAAATACACCTTTCTCTATTCACAAAGAATTAACTAATCGATATTTATCGATTATCCTTTAGAAGTTCAACATAGAACGCACGAACTAGAATCCTTTTGCGTTCACTATCATCTAATCCTTCGATTCTCATGCAAAAATACTGAATTTAATAGAAAAATGAAAATTCGCTGTTCCAATTTTATTTTAATATCTCCTAACAGTGCTAATTTGGAAGTGAAAACCTATAATATAACTAGCTTTCAATACATCAATTACGTACTTTTTACGTAATCAAGTTTGCTTTGAAAACTAAAATTAAATATTCACTTTGATTAATACCGTTATACATAGATTATCATTTCCGCATTCTAGTATATCTTACGTATTTATAAAGAACCCTTCTAAAAATGTTACAATAAGGTCTCTGTAAGAGTATAAAATACTGTTTATTAATAAAGATAAATATTTTTATATTATCATTATATATATAATTTGTCTTATACAGCAGGTAGAAATTCTTATAACAATATAAAAGTATTTGAGAAATACATATAATGTACTATCGTATTATATTATAGCATTCTGGTATAGAAATTTGAATCGATATACAAATCCTTCTAGTCATAAATTCTTACTTTAATTAAACAAATAATTTCTTGTGACGTTCTAGGAATTTTAAACCGATAATTTTGCCTCGAACATTGTCCTTTATTTAATATTAAATTTGTAATTCATATTCTTTCGAACAATCAATCTACATAAGAAATATAAAATTATTTTTTTTTAAACAATAGTTCCAAACGTATGGTATATGAATATAATTCGAAAATGTACTAACGAATTATACCTTGGTATTAGATTGTGTTCAATTTTAGATTTTTATATAATATTCATCTTCTAAAATAAACCACAATATCGATATACACATCAAAGCCAAACCAAAATGACATTCTTTTTTGTCACAGCATTCCTTTTATCTATTCTAACTGTGTCAGTCATCGTTTGGATATCGCTTGGTTGAGTGAAATAAATGGTTCTGAGTTCATCCACATTACAGTTGGCACCATTGAAAATTGGAGTTTTTATCCAGCATGGAAGTCACAGGGTAACAGTCGGTCATTTTTGAATTTGAATAAACTCCAATATTTTCGTTTTGTTCCGTATGGAAGATTTGCCATGTAACCATTTCCCCTTTCTCGGTGAGACGGCCAATGAATTTACATTTTTATTAAACAAAGCAAGATCGTTGGAATGTATAATTTTTTCAATAATCGATCGACAACTTCACGCACGCACAAATAGTAAAGCAGAGCGACGCACGTTCTACCATATATTCGTTGTTTCAAGAGGGAAAAGAGATTACTGTGAAAATCGCGAAAGCTTAAAACAATATGTTAAATTGTATCGAATATTGGATTTGCAGGAATGTAAAGGAGTCTCGTAAATAAATTAAACAAATGGAATTTCATAAATATCATAACGATGAAAAGTAGTTATCCGACAATATTTTCATCTGCAAATAAATTTCGATAATACGGAATTTTTATTTCTGCAATTACGAATGAAATATAATAAAATTGAAATGATATTTCTATCATTGATAAAGTTGTATAATTCTAGTTCGACTTCTATAACCGATAAAAGATTGATAATGCTTTAGTGAAAAGTGGCCTTTCAATAATGTCTAAACCAAATTATTCGAATATTAATTAATTATCCGAGTATTGTTAATTTACCCTTGCAATAGGAATTTCTATAAATTTCATCATAACATAGTTCATTAAGCCATATTTTAATAGGTATATATTACATTGTTACGCTATAATTCGAGACACGTTTGAAATGTTCGAAGCTCAGGCAATATAATACAACGTTCGAATGGCAAATAATGAACATTCAATATATGAGATACAAAATTATAATACAGGAATAAATAAGATACGTAAAGGCAACAAGTAATAGGTAACATACCTTGTGTATCCTTGGAGAGGAGGACTATGCCGAAGTAGGCCACATAAATCCCCAAAACTTCAATTCTCGGTGTTCCACTTCGTCATGCCTGCCTGAGTTCTTAGTTTCATCTTCCGCTATTTCGAAGTTCCCGATCGGTACAGAATTGTCACGTTACAGTTTAACAATTCACGAATAATATCACCGCAAGAAACCTGACGAAGGAAACCCAACAGAATGTTTTTCATTCAAAAAAATTGACTCGACTTGTCAGCGATAAAACGAAAAGGCGCAATTATCACCAGAATCGACTACCGATTCCCTAATTAATAAATAACCTGATAACGGAAGGTTCCATCACTTTTTCGAATTTCCAGAATGTCCAAAACACTAACCGTGTTCGAATGATTCGACTGTTCTAATATTAAAACGATTGAGAATCTGAAGAATTTGCCAAGAGTAATGAAATCCTAAAATTATTTCACCTCTGATAGAGTATTCCCTTTATTGTCAAACTACTCTGACCATATCCCCGATTTTTCTTCCTACCTCATCACTCGTGTATCGACGTTTCAAGATCCCTTCTAGCAGTAAAATAGCATTACCGGAGACTCAGATCGTACGGATTGATAAAATACATACATCGTTCTTGGAGACTCTGTGCTACATATTCTTCTAAAGGTTTCGCTAATTACGGACGATTTCCACTGTCTTTTCTCGTCACCCGCGCACCACATAACTCGACCAAGTGTATCGAAGCTATTAAAGCTCGATTATAGAAATAGCTAATTAACCTTGTGAAGCCTGATGACAGAGAAGAACGACGGAATCGAGTATAACGATCTGAAGGAATATATATCTATTATCTAAAAAGACATGTCGATCTCGTACGACGGAAGGATTGGTGGCGGAAGCGCGCTACTTCCGGCTCCGTCGCGATTCAAAACTCAGCTCCGAATGGGACTCGACGGAGAGTCGGCCAACGGACACGCGGCGAGAATTCAAGTGAGCGCCGTCAGCGTCGCGATTCCGTGCAGCGTCGTCAACCTCGTTCCAGGAGACGCTTGCGCACCAGTGTCCGGCGCCCTTCGACGTTCGCGTACAGGGATGAATCGTTCCTCCGTACCGTTGTTATCAATTCACCTAGTTTTCTTCATAATCGCCGAGGAACCTAGGTGACGTTTAGGTGTGTGAATTAACAATGAGCCACTCGATTCTGATGACGACACGTGGACGCGCCACTAGACTGATATACTAACTACTCGGTGATCTTCTACATTCGACGGATGTCATGCATTTCTGCTGCTTTTTGCTATAATATTACGCTAATATCTCGCATTCCTTCTTTTATTCTTCCATTCTGACCCCCTTTCCATTCCTTGTCTTGTGCTTGTTTCCCTCTTCCCTCTGTCATCGCATCCTCTTCTAAAGTTCCTTTTCTATGGTTATCTCAATTTTGCATTTCCGAAAAATATCGTAAATTTGGTTAACGAAAATTATTATCGATTTAATATCGTCGTAGTTGTAATAATCTCTTTGAGAATAGTAAAGTTAATAGAAGAAGCATCGGTGTAAAGAAAATTGAGAGATTTGAGAAACTGATGCAAACGTCTTTTATCTTGAATTTAAATCTTGATTTTGATCTTCGATAGCTATCTTGTTTTTATGCACACGCGATATTTTCTCATTCTTTGTTGATTCGATTATTTTCAAGATATTTTATTCGCAACTGGTATACTCATTCAGGTTACGTACACTTTATTCTTTGAAAATTTATTTAATATCATTGCAGTAAAGAGGTGAGCGAAACATTAACGATTATTGAAAGTTGGTATTAAATTCAAGTATACTAAATATCCAAATTATGGTACAAATATAATGATACAAGTAGTACTTGACATTATTCCTTTAAAAATATATTTATATAAAATCGCCAAAACTTTCAAATTAAAATATCAACCATTGTAAAGTCGCTAATAATCATTGAGGTATTATGATGTTTATAAATGATGTATTGTGGATATGTTTAGAATTATCTTTTATATTCTTACGTAGAATTAGTTGCAGTTAATTGAATCTACTAATAGACCTTGGTTTACACAGAATTCCTTGAATATTTTTAATTTTTTGTTAGGGTATGCAAACAAAGACTCGGTCAATTGTATTAAAAATTCAGGACGAGATAAAACGTGATATTTCGCTTTGCACATCCGTTACTTATTGTTACCACGAGGAAACACAATGGACATTGTCAGACATAAGATGAAAATTCGTAGGAAGGAAGGTCAAAAAGAAAAGAAATTCTAAAACAAACACACTTGCAGAACGAGTTCCGTAGCATTTTTTCATTCTTACATCGTCATAAATTTTATACCCAAGTGACCATTTTGTTTCAGCTTATACTATCTTCGCGTTTAGCTACTGCTTCCTACGTATTTTTATCTTCTTTCGAGTTAACAAAGTAATCATTATTAGCGTAAACAGGAAAAACTTTTCTGTCTATTATTATTGGCTATATTAAAGCTAGAACGAAAACTCATCGGAAGTGTCTATTTATCAAACGTGTTCAGTTTTTCTACAATCATTGTTTCCTGGATTATAAATATTTGTTTTAAATACGTAGAAATATATATTTTTGTTATAGACTCGTAAGCATTATACTCTTATTAAACACGACATATTATCAATAAGTATTGTGAACAATATATTACAAAGTAAATATATGTACATATACTAATATATTGATTGCAACACTAAGCTTTAATCATAATCAAGCACAGTAGGCTTAAAATGTAACATGTACCTATAATTAAATCAATAATTTCAATAATATAATATCTATGAAATATTTGAACAGTCAATAATTTAATAATTCTCAATGTATTATTGAAACCACTTTTAGCATTAATTATATTAATTACATAAGTTCGTCCTAATTTTACAAATAATTATGATAATTATGTCTTTCTTCAATATTAGTAAAATTTCCACATATCTTGTATATATAACACGCACATACACACTCACAAAAAATTCTTATAGTAAGTGTTCAAATTTCTTCATGAAGCACTATGCACACACGCGCGTGAAATTAAAATGGGAAGTTCACGACGAGACAGGATAACGAGACTTGTGGTGAAAATGTCCTTTACGCGTTCGGAGTAAGTCGGCAAAGCGTTTGAGAAATTGTTCGAGATTTGATTCGAAAAATAAAAAGAAGGGGTTTGCATGAATTCGCGCTGTGGCTTATCTCGGAGTTCAACTAATTGTACGAGTTTACATCGCGGCACGACGGCGCGGCGTGATCACGTCGATTAACGAACAGCTTTTGGAGATACACGACACGCTGCAAACTGTGCAACGGCAGTAGGTCGGCGCATGCAAAGCTCTATCGCTGATCCCAATCTTCTCCTTTGACGAGGATGTGTGATCGAGCACAGTCCAAAATTAACACCGTGCCACAGGAGCACGAGCGAAGCAACATAGCGTCACGAACAACACAGGGATCAGTTGATTCGCCCCTTTGGTACACGCGTTTCTGAGGACTTGTCTTTTAAACTGGGTCAAAAATATGTTTAATTGGACTGCCATTCATATACATGCTTTGACATATAGGAGGCTGTTATGTAATTGATAGACATAATAGTATATTAATTGCTAGGTTATTGGATCATTCAGTGGTTGATTCTGTTAGGTTTCTGCAGATTGAATAATTGAAATCTTAACTCTCATTGGCTTCTTGTTTTCCGAACTTGATTTGCCTCTTGATAGAAAATGTATAAAATTAGCGAGGGATTAATATAATGAAAAATTCGCAGTTACATTCATAAATATTTTTCATGAAAATTAAAAATAAAATTTCTGTATATCATATATAAGATTTTTCACGCTGTTTACGAATTACTAAGCAACATGCAGGGCATAATACAATAGTTGTATTATATAGCCTTTCTATTTCTATTTTATTGCAATGTATCAAAATAACACATTAAAATTTACCTTCATTGTGTATGCATGATTTTCTGGATTCAAAGGTAAAGATACTGAACTAGTGTTGTTTAATATTTATATTCATTATATTAAATGTAAATTATTTAGTAGCATATGGTATACTGCTTCGCATAAATATGGATACTGTCCATTTCCACCAAATGGGAATAACATGAATTTATTTGATAAAAATTCGTCAAATTTCATATTACATCCAGGAAATTCTTTTCTTGCATCTTATATTTCCTTTCGTATGACTGCAATACTAGTTCATTTCGCATGACATGTTTCGTATCATTGAAGTCAGAAACATCTAACGTACAAACGAAAGTTGAAACATTACAAAATATACAGCAAGAATACTGACACTTTATTGCAATGTTTGCATTCATCATACAAATGTTGTCATTATTTATATTTACCAGTGACGTTGAACTAGTACACTGATATATCGAACAAGATGTGACAGTACGCCCAATAGGATTAATTTAACTAATTTGAAGTCGTTCTTTAACCTAGCCGAGGACATTTATCAATAATGGTATCATTTTTCATCAATCTCTTCAAAATATGTAATAAATAATTCTTAGTTTCTAAAAAATATTTTAATTTATAATCGCTCAAACTCATTTTCTTAAATCTTAGAAAAGATGTATGACAACGTATAAGATGCTTATCTAATGTACGAGTGTCATCTAGAGTGACAGTTGATGAATAGCGATTGATTTTAATGCTTTTTAAGTTTTTAAAACAAGTATCTTTGACAAGGCATCTAATTAAAATAACAGTTCACTGATAATGATTACTTCCAACATGGATTATTCAGTACCAATTATTTTTAATCGAATGTGTATAATAAATATACATATCTGTGTGAAATAGTTTTGTTTATAATCGCAATATATATGACGTCCGATGGGATTCGGTTATGAAACGAAAAAGAGCATTGAAGAATTTTACCCCTGAGGTAAGGAGGGACCTGTCTTGGATATCTGTTTGAATGAAGGTAACGTCAGAGAAAGGTTTTTGATGGGGGTTCTGAGACCGGAGCACAGGTAAAGACAGGGTTTCAGAATGACGTCGCGACGGAAGCTGAAATGAATGAACGGGTTGCTATGTCTAGGGTGGTCAACGTGAGAATGGCCATGTGAAAAGAGACAGGAAAAAGAAGGGAAGAAATGGTCGGAGACCCTCATCATCCTCCGCTAATATTTACTTACGCATATGCAAAGACCAGACTGGTTACCAAAAAAAAAAAACTATCTCGTTGGTATTCTTTGATAAAGATACCCGGAACTATGCACATCACATTCAGTGACCGCACCTAACCCCGTTTAATACACCTCTGGATATCCATCCACTTGATATCACGCTGCACTTTTGTGTATAGAAAAGAATCAATTAATAATAACGTTATAGATATGCGATATAGATATAATATTGCGCAGTGAATGAGAGAATATGTATGTTATTGTAGTGTGCTGATTTTGAAAAGAGATTCATAGGATTAGATATTAGTCGGTGATATTGTTATTATTTTATATATTATTACGAAGAATAAATTATAAGATACGACGTAAAATGTATCATATATACAAAAAGTTTTCGTTATAAACTTTCCATGATTACACTGATTTTCTGATATTTACATCATTATTTAATATCAGGAAATACTATTATATATGGATACACGATAATTTGAAACGAAAGATAATAGGCATATTTGTAAGAAATGCGTAGACAACTTTTCAAAAGTCGGAGCACTGTATTTTATTATACTTTATAGATAGAAGAAATTAATTTAACGTAATTAATCACCAACAACACGAGAATAAGTATATTATTGTTATGCGAAGTTCAGGTAGACGCAGTCTTTTGTGTCCGACTACAAGTACTACTTACAATGCATATACACGTCGCGTCGTCTCACTTTAGTCTCTCAAACTCTATTCGCTATTGGAAAAATAATTTCAAATACAATTTACTGTGTTTTGAGTGTGAAGTAATTGCGGCTTAAGAGCCTAACAATGGATATTCCGTATTTGTAAACACGGCTGTCTGTAACCAACAACATTTGCGTAAGTTCGTGCCACGGTCACATGCCATTCACAACTATGAAGAACATCTTTTGTCTGTTCAACGGAGGCAAATTTTGTTTAACCCTAAATGACCCCAAAACTAGGGCTTGACTAGAGTCAATGAAGCTATTTCAAAGTGCATTGTACACCCAGTTAGAAACAAATATGCGATTTCATTTGAAAAGAGATAAAAGTCCTGAAATCTTGGACATAACTCCACTTGGGAAAAAATGCACCCTTTATGGGATTTCTGCCTTTTTCTTTAACTACTTGTGATAGAAATAATTGCATGCACGTATTAATATGGGACATTGGGAAATATTTTGAACTAAGAAAAATTAAAGATGTTAATAGATGATAATTAAACACACAAATAAAAATTTGTCAAATAATTTTCAAATAATTGGAAAGCTTCTCTTATTGTCATTTTAAAGTTATTTTACTTTTAATGTTTCATGATATATGCATTTATTTTTCGATAGATAGTATTTCAGAATCAATGCAAAAATAATCTATAATTTGTAATTTCCGTGAAAAGCTTACGATTTTAGATAAGAATGTTTTATGCGACGTTTTTAGTACAAAATAACAGGTCAAGTTGTAAAATATACTCTATTTAATAAAAACTGGGATTAACTTGAACAAAAACAATATATGATATAAATTTCGAATTCGAATGCTGAGATTATGTAGTGCTACTCTAACTATTTTTGTCGTTAAATGTTCAATACAACTTAATACAAGTATTAGAATAATAATAGATACTCGATTACAACACTTATTATCTAAACATTTTACTACTCGAACGTTTTGCTATTCGTGCGCTTTATTATCTGATCGTTCTACTTTAATATGAAATTCGCATTATAATGCATCAATATTGTGTGTCATAACATTAAAAATGAAACGTGATAAACAGTTGAAATAAAATAGGAGACAATTTGAAATCTACGTAAGAATATGTGTTACAGATGTAAAAATATATAATGTTTTTAAATTAATTTATAATGTTTTCAATTCTATAAAACATTTAATCGACATTTGTACAAGAAAGAAAGTCAATCAAAGATTACTTTTGACTTAATTGTTATCAGAGCCTTTCTTCTTCCTCAAAGAAGTTTACCTTGTTTAGCTAGTTCATCCATTTTCTCTCTTATAAATGAAAGTTTAACTTAATCTGTTACTTTTTCCTTCTCCTCTTGTATTGCTACAATTCTGTTAATTCTTTCTTCTCCCATAACGGGATCAATAAATCTTGCATTTCGTTTTCTTGATTTTCTGTTCGAAGCTTCGACTGCTCGTATTAAAAGATATTATATTTACGATAAAACTTTTAATTAAGTTAGTTATTGTTTTAAAATAAAATCAACAAGTTTCAATTTTTAGTCCGTAAGCAACTAAGAAATTTGTTACCATCAATAGGTAAAGCTTCAAATTCCTACATACTTACATATGGTTATTCGTTATCCTTTTTATCGTTAACTAAATTACAGATAAAGCTACAGACGAGTAACCTCTGTGATAAACCACAGACGCCTGTGGATAAACCCTTTAATGGTCGGTATTACAGATCGCGATGTTCCGTAGATATCAAGTTCATTTTTATCGCTTTCGATGATTAAATCAAATATAATTCCTCTATTCGCCGTAGCAAATCGCAGAAAGCGTAAAGGAACGTTCAGATAATGAATATTAATGTCAATATTATTGTCAATATTCAAAGTTCTAAACATTACCATACATAAGAGACCCTCTAGACCTCTGACGACCAATATAGATACATTGTCAATACAATGTTGAAAACCCTAAATATTGACAATAATATTGATCATCTGAACGCTCCATAAGAAACACTTTGGTTCTTTTCGAGGTTGGTGTTTCAGAACGCGAGACACGAAATTTTATACACACGTCTATTTTATATTTAGTCAATGATACGGCTGATAAAGTATCTAAGTAATCCAAATATCAATGAATCTGCCAAAAGCTAGCAATTAAATCTCATATTTTATTATACTATATTATATTGCTAATATCTTATAGTATAATGTATAATATATTATAATTTGGAAGTTCACATGGATGCTATTTTTTTATTTCTACTTTAATGACAACTTTTAATATTGGCAAATATAATATACCAACTTCAACACGATTGTATTATTTAAATATTTTTATCTTCGCTATTTTCTTTCAATATTGAATAATTCCTACGGCATAATGTTTTCCTTGTTCCACGAATGTTTCGCATCGTCATTATATCACTATTATAAAATTCCCATTATCCTAAGTCGTATGGCCTTAAACTACGCTCGTAGAAAAACCGCATTTCCTAAAGAATTATTATTTACTGTAAACTTTTCCAATAATTTACCATATGTATTGTATGATAATGTTTGCATAGAAACCAAAAATAAACCTTGATATACATCGCAGTTAAAAGTAATGAGATCAATTGCAGAATGTTTATATTGAATATAAATTAGAACCGCACTCCACTTATCTTTTGTTTCGTGTTAAGGAACTAATAAAAGAAACGAACAGCGAGAAATCATTTTATGACAATAATAACAATAATAATCTTGTAATAGTGATAAATAAAAAAATTAATTGTTGATAATATGCTCAGCGACTATCCTTTAAAACAATTATTAAATCACACGAAGAGCCGCGATAATTTCAACTAAATATAGATATCGTTCATTTTATTGCACTTCGCTGCATATGCTACACTTGATCGGATTCTTATTGTATTATTTTCAGCATGCATATACATACATGTAATACTACCTACATATACAATGGAGTATTACTAAGTTTGAAAAATTCTTTAAAAATTCTCATTTCATTTGAATATCTTTAATGATTTTAAAGCATAATTTTAATCATTCTTATATAATTTTACAATAGCATGCATTGTCCATAAGAAATGAAACAATTTTCTAACTTTAATAACAGTAATGCTTATGTATCTAATAATTATGTTCAACTTAATTATAAGTGATGATTCCACTAATTGTATGTATTAAGAAGAAGATTATTTGTATAAAATGGACTCGTACTATTATACTATTCCTATAATATGAATATTTTATTGAACTGAAAATATTTAAATTCGAATCTTCTAAACCATATGAAATAAATTAGCGATGTAGAAGAGAATGATGTACACGTGTAATCATGCGTGTACATAATAACTATTTACCATGTGATGCAATTATTGCATTAGTGGGCTCAATAATGCACTTCTCTCCTTATTGCTTGTTATCTATGTCATTAAATTGGGATTGATGAACTAAGAAACCATACACTTAATTGCAATATGATTGTGTTTAATTTTCTACATGCTAGGTCTATAAATTAACAAACTTTGTATTCAAACTTATTTAACATTAATATTATAACAGTTATACAAATAAACTTTTTCTTTGGGGTGTTTTAGCTACTCTTGTTTCGGTTTACACGAAATGGATTTTGTTGAAATCCTTTTTTTAAACGATAGATACGATATCTCCTGAATAAATAAACCAATCAATTTAAACCTTTGACTTTCTAAAAATAGATAATTTGTTTTCCAGTGACAAATTTCAAAAATCAATATTTCTTTCAAAACAATCAAATAATATTTCTCGTCCTTAATATAGAAAGCTGTTTTGTTTCCCTATCATCCTTAAAATGACTCAAATTCAAATCACTCAAATAGCTTTTCCTAAACTTGATCTTTAACTAAATATTTTCCAATAGATATCCTGTAGTACAAAGGTTATCAGAAATATGATTTTTCTACACCTTAATATCACGAATTGATCTTTATTTCTGTTACAAAGATATAACAGTCTGTCAAATGGTCTTAGAAGGAATTCAATTCTGCTAAATGGCATAATTGTATCGTAACACTAGCAAAATACCAAAGACAAATGCTAAACCGTCTTATTACATTGAAATTACTGAACTTTTCTCTGAAATTCAGAAACACAAATTCGAATTCTCATTATCTAAATTCAGCTTTAATGTAATATTAAATATAGGAAAAGTATGATACGTGATGTCTTCCTTCAAAATACATGTTAAATAAAAAATAAGATGTATTTTTGTTCACACATATTCAACTGATTACTATACCATTCCATATACGCAAATAGTCGTTTGATGCGATGGACTTTGTATAGCAATTAAGAACGTCTGCCGGCGATAATTTAAAGTTTTCCACGTAGTCTCCTTTTCCACTATAAATTTTCTATAGCTATTACTATAAGTAGATACACTGCTCTTCGACTACTACCATGTCCCAACTACTTTCTTCTTTATCGTATCGCTTATGTCTGGTGTTACGTATTTTTAAATGTACAATTTTCTGCATGCGTAACACGTTATATATGTTTTACATTGAAATAATTGAAATAATTCAAATGTTAGAAATGTTCGAAAGAATTACACTGATTCCCAAATAATTTAATTTCTAAATACGTACAACCATCCTTGTACATTTATAACTTCAGATTAACATATTTATTTACCATTATTTGTAACAAATGGCAAATGGTTACGATGATGATGATTTTTAAAAATGCTTCTCCAGCTATTTAGGACGATGTTCATCTTATTGTGTTCTATAATAGTAACTTTCGTTTTAGAATTATGTATCTTTTCTTTTCTTTCTATTTACTGAGACAATTTGTATCCCCATGAAACTGACTGTTCAACATTAATGAATCGAACCATTGCGTCATCTAACATTTTTCGAATTAAAAAATTGCTAGATATCTTTTTATAAACAGTTGCTGAATATTTTTGTATGATAAGAAACTTTAACTTCTTCAATGAATTTTAAAATTTCCATCTATATTATCATTTTCCATTAGAAATTTCTATCGTCAATTTATTACATTTTTAAATTACAAAACATTGTATTTTACTGAAATATTTACCTGCGAAAATTAATAATCATGGCAGATATAGAAATCAGATTCCCTTAAAATCGCCTGATACTAAAATTCGCTGTAAACTATTAGTTAACTACTATAAATATTAGTTAACTCTATTTTCACTCCAATTACACATATAATTATGTATATAAAAAAAAATACGCTTTATAGTAAACATAACCTTGAATAGTATAACATGCATAACCCCTCGTGTTTGAGCAAACAATCATACCAAATGTGGATGACCGGACGAATCAGGATTAACCTTAATTTCTCTATGATCTTTATAAAGAACTTTCATTGGGTATTATTAGATTATAAGTGTAAAGCAAACGCTGAGAAAAAAAATGGATTCGTGAGGCATGATGGTCGCCGTGGCTGTATAATCGGTGTGTCATAGGTCAAACCGATGAGATACCATTTCGCAGACTCCGACGTGCAGTCAGTGGCGTGTTCTTTCGCGAAACACCGACTCTGTCATTCCATCTGTCTTTGCACCCTGCTAAGTTCCGTTATATAATTTCATCGTGATCAAGTCTTCGCTTTACTATCGGACCATTTGCCTTTCCGCACCCTGAGGTAAGGATCAATTATCTGTGTAGCTACTATCGATCGATTAGACATTGATTAGGTCCAGTTTTCGTGGATTTTCAAATTTGAATATAGGTTTAAATGCAATTCGATCATCCCTGTGTGATTCGGTCACTATATCTGGCGTTTACCGTAAAATTCATTAATCTCTGTCCTTATGGTAAAATATAAAGTTCTATTTTAAAGATTAATAGAATCTATGTTTAATGAAGCAAAATTTTGTATGCGTATTAAATTTGTTCCGTTATATAAGAAACTCGATAGCTAATTCTTATGTTTATAGTGAAATAGATTTAGATTATGAAATTCGATATCTATATTCTCTAGATATTCTCTATATAACTATATTAGACACGGCAATATTTTAGGTATATATTGAAGTTTATTGAACTTGTTACTATAAAAATATTTTCTAGCAACGTTATAATATATTTTGTAATAGCTTTGAAAATATTTATTCCAATTACTTTCGAACGATTATTCCTCAAATTCGTTTCTTCCGCGCCTATGTACATATTGAACCTGATGGCGCTTTCTTCTACTACTACTTCTCTCTCTCTCTCCCTCTCTCATATATATCATATATATCATATACATATAAATACGAGATATTGTTTGAATTAGGACAATTAGTCGACAAAGTTTGCGTTGTGGTTTCGATAAGCGCGATAAGAGTAAGGGTATCGACCGGTGTTTAACGTGAACCTATAGTATAATTTTATGGTTTTATAGTAAGTTTGAAACAAACTTGTGTACACTGTTCTGTCGACATAAAATTGGCTTTCTTAGTTTCGAAAGTGAGACAACTTATATTATTTATATTTGTATTTATTATTTGAGTATATGACTTGAAGATGTAGGTAACAGATCTCTATAAATAAATCTAAGTTATTGACATACTTGAAGAGAAAGTACAGCCTCGACATTAACCACGAGTTACATTATAATGTGACCTTTCTTATCAATTGCTACAATTGGTTTCTCTCGATTAGTATACAGCACTGCCTGTATCGTGTATTTAACAATTTTTCAAAACTGTAGGAATATTATTCCACGACGTAATGTGACTGATCTATCAAAAGTTATCAAACATTTATAATAAACAATAACAACAACATTCGTTTTCTTTTATTGAAAGGCGACTGACGTCAGGAATATTGCTAAGAGCAAGTACTAAAAATGAAATGTTACAATGTCGTTGTTAGTTCTACATTGTATGTATAGAGTATTTACGTTACTAGAGATTTATGAAAAATATAGAAAAGAAATAAATTTTTAAAATGGAAACTATCATTCGATATATAAGAGTATAACACGATATAAAATATAATTAAGACATAATATAAAAGTAAATAACAGAAAGCTTGAAATCGGTATTTATGTATGCATGTGAGTATTAGTATTTTTTGTACTAGAAATTACAACAACAATTTTGACTTAATTACAGCAACTACCTCAAATGGCGCGAACAAACCCGAAAACTCGACACTCCGAAAACAAACGGCACTCCGATTTGCCGCGTTTCGAATCAGTTGCTAGAATCTCCAGCCTTCCTATTATAGAAAACAGTATACATATCGCTGGTAACGTCTACGATAGACTAAAGGTAAGCAAAACTGTTTTAATAATCTGACAGTTTCACGAATTGCTCCACTTTCTCTCATCTTTCACTTGCTAGTTTCGCTTGTTGTGAAAGTGCTGTATGTTTGCAATGATCAACAAATCTTTTACACATATACATTGTATCCAGAAGTAAAATAGCGTGAGCAAACTGCTATCTTTAAAATAGTGAAGTATGGAAGTATATAAATTGAAAATGAAAATATTGCTTGAATCCAAGAATTTAAATATTTCTCAATGATTTTTTAGTTAGAAATTTGAAACGACTGATTAAGATAAATACACGTGTATGCAACAATAAAACAATTTTTTAATAAGTTCGTGTTCTTTATATTCGTATTAACTTAAATGTCAAACACATCTTTAAACATTAATTCTAATTAATCTTCCACAAATCTAGTTTAGCAATCGTCATATCCTCACGAAAAAAAACAAAATCAAGGGACAAACATAATATTGTTAATTTCAGCGTTCAAATTCATTGATGAGTTGGAGTTTATGTACTGCTGAACAATCACTTGCAATTGCAACAGCGTCAGCGAAACCTGCGATTTCCGTATTAAATGGACCTATTATGACGATCGATCAATTGCTCTGTAAAGGTATCGATATCGTTGAACAGAGAGTACCAGCCGTGCATCTTCCTCCGCATCTTGTAAGTACAGTTAAAGCTAAATGTTAATTATTTAACATTTCATTGTTCTGAAGAATGAAATCAATGTGTATTTTATATTACAAAGATATACTGCAATGCGCGAGAATATGTGAACAACAAAATCGTGAGGCCTGTTCTAATGCGTGCCGGAAGCGTGAAATTGATAGGAAGCCAAGCTGCGAACGCAGCAGTAGACAGATTAGATGGGGCTCTAACTGTCGCAGATAAATATGTTGATCGTTACTTGCCTGCTGATTCTACCGATACAGTAGACCATGGTAAATTATTCGTTTTAAATTGCCGATAGTAGTCTACACCATATTTTAAATATCCTAATATCAACTTAAGAAAGTAACCTTTTACACTTTCTATATACAGTGGATACAAAAAGTATTCGTACATCATTGTATTTATTACAGTATTTACGTATTAACTAATTAAATCTAAGTATATTAAATTTTATATCACTTAGCAGTAACCTCATATGATTACAAAAATTGTGTACTATGAAAATGAAGTGTATAGAAACTGGTAAAGATACGCTTCATTTGGAAAATAAAGGTATGTGTAAATACTTCTTGTTATCACTGTATGTATAACAAATGAAATCATGTTAAATTAATATCAAATTAAAATTGTTCGAACTAATCGTGACACGCAGTGTTCGAATAATTAAATCAGCATTATATACTTTTTCGTGTATCTTTCACTTTTATTTCTTTGATATGAATTGTATACTTTAATCATCGGTTCTAGCATTTCAGTGTTAACTGATACGTTAAGTACCGTATCGAGCGAAGAAATAATTGATTAAGTTAAATCGTTGTCAATGAAAATTATTTTTTAGATACCTCTCCATCCGAACCTGTGAGTAAGACTACACGAACTATCAAACACGGTGCCAGGCTATCTAGGAAATTACAAAAACGGCTAACGCGTCGCACATTAGCAGAAGCTCGAGCGCTTAAGGAGCAAGGAACGGAATGCATTCATATACTTTTGTATATCGTAGAATTGGTAGGTAACATTTCTCTCGTCTGATATACGTAATAAGCAATAAAATAATAAATAAAAATTAGCAAAAGTAAAAAGAAAGAGAGAGAAGGAAGACTTAAGTAAGTATTATTTACTGTATTATTTATTTGTATTATTTATTAATATTATTTATTGAATAGAGGAACTATACTTTGCATCATTGATCATTTTTCAGTTATATACATGCTCTGTTGTGCGAACGATAAAGTTGATATGTTACAGTTAGCAACGGATCCAAAATTAGCGTTTAAAAAGGCGAAAGAACTTTGGAGAACATTAAGTTTGCCTGAACCAGAAAACCAAGCTCGACCAACTACTCTAGAACAGTTATTGGTTCTTTTAACGCGTGAATCTGCGCGTCGTATTGTTCATCTAGTGAATGGGACAACAGCGTTAGCAGCTAGAACCCCGCGCAATCTTGGTAGACTTCTCATTCGAGTGTCGCATCAATTGCTCGTGGTTGCTGAGGCTACCTTCAGAGTAATTGTCAATAAATCTGTACATCATTCAATTCTTGAAATATTCATTGCTAAGGTTCTTTCGTTTATCTATGTTCATTCGGCCTCTTTCTGTTCTGAAGATGATGCCAGTTATCGGTAAAAGGGGTGCAGCGAAAGAACAAATTTCAGCCATTCATTTGGCTATACAAAGGCTCAATTCATCTACAAATCATTTATTGGTATGTAGAATTCAAATAATGTTCACTCTAATAATGTTTAACCACGAACCACATTTATTATATATTTTTATTAATTATGATGTGCCTATGTCATCAACTAGTATTAAACAACCGATGCTACTTTTACAGGAGCAGTTCGCAACTTTTCTAGCTGGTCGTCCATGTGTTTCCAAAGTAACACATGCAAAGAGTCATCAACAAAACCACAACAACCACATGTCGATGTCTTCCAAACCTCCCGTAAATGGTATCGATACTATCGAGTAACAAAACCGTGATTATAAGTTATTTTGCGTAAGTTTCATCTATAATAGCATTTATTTCAAGGTTGATAACTATGTATCAGGAAAATTCCTCATTGAAATTTCACAGATAAATAATATCCACCGAAATATTATAATATAGTTTTTGAATACATTATACTCCCACGCTCACATTAAGCAATTAATGAATATTTTTCTTATATCGAAGACACAGTGTATCCGTGTCATCCCTAGTTTTCAATTCTGGAATTTACTTTTAGTACATAAACTGTAATGTGTTTAGAAACAAAGAAGTGTAAAAATAAATATTATGATATTTTCACAGTCATTACAACGCCATTAAAAGGTGGTCTATTTGTTTTGTTGACTCGAAGAAGATTATATCTTTAAGAAGCTTATTATTGATATCTCGTTACGATTGTACTAATCATATTAAATATAATATATATAAGTTGTGTTTGTGTTTAATCCAATGTAGATATCTTTGATTAGTTTATACATACATAATTATTTTAATATGCCTCTTACATTTTATTTCATTAAATGATATACTTTAATAAATTTTAGTTTTTAAATTATTCAAACAAATGTCACAATAGTTAGAAAAGTAATAAAGTATAGTACGTTGCAAATAAGTAAGCGAATTTAGATAAGTAATTTTTTTAAAGCATTAATATTACTTTGGACCTAATTATCGCTTCTGTTATCAAAGCTAGTGAAACTAGATTTTGTAACTAGTACATTAATGTGTTTTAACTAACTGATAAGGCACACATACGCACACACGCAGAAACGACTGAATTAAAAATTTCATTTTTAGCGACAGAATGATATTATGATTTAAATTGTGAATCTCTCTCTCTCTCTCTCTCTCTCTCTCCCTCCCTCTTGCTTTATTTTGTGTTCAAGATAAACTGTAATCTGTATCTCTTTAATCTTGTTATTACTCTGCTATAATATTATTATATTTAATCTTTCTACCTATATAAATTTGTTTTTGCAAGAATGTAATTCATTCTATAGGTATAACTTATATTCTTATCCATGTTCAATTTAAAATATTAAAAATAATATCAGTATTTCAGTTGTATAGGAATAAATCTTCATGTCTTCAAATCACTGATTTTAAAATAGATATAATACGATAAATGCTTTATCAATACAAAATACAGAAAAATGGTAAACATAAACTGGGTATAATATATTGTTTTTGAGAGATAATATATAAAAATATACATGTATACGTAAGTAGAAGTAGCACATGTTAAATTAGAATTAATGCTAATTACTCATTATACATTATTATATGTAGTTCCGACATTAAAATAAACATCAAAATAATTGAAATTAACTAATCTTTCATTTGCATTCTTAATGAACCCTTTTCTGGATACTATTTTCTTCTACTGTCGAAAAAGTATTACATGAATTATTCATATACAATAATATTTTAAAACAATACACATCTATGTACTAACACAAGCTATCATTTAATAGATGTCAAAATATGGTCAATACCTCCGCAAAAAAATTGAGAAGTTTTTAATTACTTAAATATGCCAATACAGGTGACACTGGTTTTCCAATAGTTCGATGAACTTCCTTCTTAAGCGAAATGAAAGTAAATGCGGTGAAATCTTTTCCGATTTCATATTTTCGAAACACTTTCTTTTGCATTTTCAACTATTTTCGAGCTATATATATTGTTTCAATAAAGTATAAAATATGTAATCTCTATTCTTTTAATACAGAAAGCATTAATTATGAATATATTGCGAGTGATAGAGATAAAAATGTACCTTGTGCCGGTAGAATTGTGGTAATAAATAGATGAAGTATTATCGTTGTAAACAGTGCAGATAATTTTTTTCAAGGAACAACTACAATTACACACTCCCCACTTTTCCTATTTTCTTCAACTTTCACTGCAAACAAACTATATAATCGCTAGATTTAGAAAACTATTATTGTACATCGCAGTATAGACCACAAAGAAAAACGGGGAACAGCTTTTCAACCATATGCTACTTGCTTTTTGTTTGAAAGATCCGAACGTCAGAAAGCAAACAGAATTTGCCAGTAGACTTCCTTTCCTAAAATAAGGTGTATTTAATGTCTGTACATACGACAAAAATAGAACACGATATTTTGAGATGTTCGATAAGTGTTTTAGAAATTAAGGAAATATGCCGTGTTTTTCTGTTTATATTTTAAAATTAGATCAGCAATGAATTGTACCTCGTAAAAACTTTATAGCAGTGAATAATGCTTTTTGATACAATTTAATGAGAAGACACAGTTTCCTGTATACTTTATCTAAAATTGTAGAATTAAAATAGAATAGAATAAGTTTTTGTTTAATCACGATGCAAGAAATGAAAGCTTAAATTTAATTCCTTTTTAACAAATTATTTCTAATCTTATATTCCTACAAAGTTGCAACTATTACGATTTTCAAATTGCTTTAGTGAAGCACGATTTTCATTTAGAGAAGGCTCATGGTTATCTCATAGTTAAGCAACATATTTGCCGTGGTATGACGAATAATCCTTGATAATCTATTATTTCTTTCTAAATATATATATAAAATTAATATATATATATATATATATATATGTATATATTATACCATTTTTATATTATGTTATATATATGTGTAATATATGTAGCCGGCAGTCTTTAAATCATCGTTCAACTAAATTGTTCGCGTTAGAAACATGAAAATCTGCACGTAGCGTTGTTATGAAAGAAGTCGGTATAAAGTCCTTAATTGTTGCTATAATGTTCGTGACTAATCACGAATTTTCATCCATTTTTAAGCAGCTGTTCCAGTAATAATGATAACGTGAAAGCACTGTCGTCTTAGCGAACTTTGAAGCCTCGTAGCATGTGTTTGATCACCGCTTTTAGATGTCCCCGTCGATTTTCATTGGCTCGTATGAACGAACTTTAGCGCGCAGGCGGCAAGCCAGTTATAAGAGTAGAGACCTGCGTACAACCAAGCACATTTCTATTTACGCCGCGCTAGCGACCAATCCCTCTAAGTCTTCTATAGAAACAAGAAAGTAACAACAAAAGCGTGTAAGTATCATAGCAATATTTCATTTTAGAAAATTTTGGAAAGTTCTATGTTTTCGAAATTTTCGAAATACTTTCTAGTTCGATTTTTATTTCATATCTAGATATTAAATACCTACTACATGCACAAGCTATCTGCTTTATAAACATTTGAAGTTAGCATATATTTTTAATGAAATAAGAAATAGTAACAGAAGCTAAATTAAATGAGTTGAATTTATGTTTTATTAATGTTTTGTGAGTATGTTCATGCATGATTACATTTTGGAAAAAATTATAATTTAGTTAATATAATTACAATATATAATTACAAGTATAATTTAACATGTGAAAATCGATATACATTACAATACTTCAATTACAGCCGTAGTATTAGCAGTAGTTTGCAGCAGTATAATAAATAAATAAGAAAGTCGCCTTGTTTTGAAGCGTTACGTACTGACTTTCAACTTCAGTCGTTGCTAAACGTAATTGCGAATTCTAGCGAAAGTTGAGAAAGTGTATATTTAGCTATATATATAGTGAATACATACATATACATGTACTAGTGCATTGAACCTACCTTATCATCAGACAGGGATTTCCTGTTCTTATCACAATATTATTCTAAAGCTTAGTTTAACACAAAAATTAAAATTGCTACAGTTGACAATTACTTTTTCAGAGAATGAAAACGTAGACGTAATACAATAAAATTAGTATATCTATAATACAAATATCTTTGTAAAGAATTGTTTCTAATAAAAGTACAATCATTCAGTCATCAGAACATTGGCAATTAATAAGTAAAATAGAAGAAGAAATATTTTATTTAATATTAGATTCTAACATTAAAGAGTAAATAATACAATAGGGACCAAAACGGAACGTTTTATAATTGTAATTTCGAAAATGAAAAATCGTAAAAACGAAAAATTTGAATTGTTGCAGAGTTTAAAATCGCCTCAAGTTTTTCAAAATAGTGAAAGAATGGCTACCGAAGTCGTGCAGTTACCACACATCGAAGTATTTCATCGAGTAATGGAACTACCAGTAGTTGAAAGCGCGATATCTAAATCAACAGCGACGTATTTGCGTGTGAAAGATTGTCATCAGTTAGTGCACTGGGCACTAACCACTGCGGAAACTTCTTTAAGTAATGTAACGAAGCAAGCGGTACCTATTGCTGCTCCCATCGCCAAGAAACTCGAGAACCCTATACACTTCGTTGACCACACGCTGTGCCGTGGTCTCGACAAAATCGAAGAAAAAGTCCCCATGGTTAAAGAGAAACCTGAGCAGGTCAGATATCTATCCCCTTTTCCGGCAAACGAGATAAAAATTTCATCGGAATCTAAAAAGTCACGACTGCATGAATTTTTAATCCTAAATACATGTGTCGGAAATTTTTGATCATACCTTCAAACGCGATTCTTACAATCTTTCTTTTAATCTTGATATTTTAGATATAATTGTATTTAATCATGGATTATTGTATTTTATCATTCAGTAATAATTTGTATTAACAAATTTTCGCTGTAAAATGATATAAATATTTTATGACATCAAGGTATTAAAATGTTACATATATAGTTATTGTTAGTATTAAAAAATATTATATTTTTTAACCATGTACGTGTTTTGTGTTTTAGATTCTAGAAAATGCCTATACGTTAGCACGACAAACTGTTCAACCAGCTGTAATGAGTATTTCGTTTGCTAACGAATTAATAATTTCGCAAGCCTTGAGTTTCAGAGACATAAGTTGGAGTAAGGCGAATCAGATTTTAGAAACGCAGTATGGTAGTGCAGCTGTTCGAGGTTTAGACAGCACAGCTGACACTGTTAATAAATTAATCGATAAATATTTTCCTGCAACAGGGGACGAACAGACAAAAGGTGAGATATTTTATTTAATAGACAATTTAAACAGTTTTTAATTTATAACATTAATAATAAATAACCTATAGATGGTAATAATGCAGTATCAATATAAATGAATAAGGACAAGGAGATTTTAACATTTCAGATTAATCATAAATCATAGATTTACTTTTCTTTAATCAATGCAACAGTAGTTAATTATGTATTTACATACAGTATAGTAGACTATAATAAATTAAGTAATAAAGTAATAGACTACGAATATTTATGTAAATTTATATTTGTATGCAATCTATGTGGAAAATTTGTTTTATCTAGCTATTAAATATGTGTTATAAATGTCATAAATGTAAAAAATCCGCAGTTTGATTATAAATTATGTAGTCGACTATATTAAAATAATTTTGATTGTAATATCAGTTAATATAATTCTGTTTACATTTCAGAGATAAACACCAACGAAGAAGATAAACTTCTTCATACCTTACAAACGGTTGGGCGTTTATCTAATAAAGCTGCTCGTCGCATGTATTCGAATATAATACTTCACTTGGGCACTGTTAACGCTGATAATTTAAAAGCCTATATCAAATCCTTGGTCCAGTTTCTGCTATTAACGAACCGCCATGCCATAAACAGCAAAATACAGGCCCATGAGACTAATTCGAAAACTACATCGAACGCAGAGACGAAGAAACAAAATTGATGTTTCGTTGGTGATAACTGAGAAAAAAGAACTTCCACCGATTCCATTAGCCTTCTATTTATTTCTAGCGTGCATTTTGTAATACATCACTTTTTTTTCTAAACTTCATTTTTTAAATATATAAGTACTATATATATTACATTTAAGAGATTGAAATGCATTTATATTAACAATGATGAAAAGTACACGACCAACTTTTCCAAGAATAATGTTTTGTTTGTGCGAATTCTCATAAATATATAATTCTACGCGATCATATAAGATACTGTGATTGAAAATATTGTTATTTTTGTATTACTGTAGAAAATAATGCTTTAGTGTCTTCTTGAAAATAGACACAATCTATTTGTTAATGTAATAAATTTATTAAAATAATAAAATTATACGGAACATAAAATTTATTAGAAATTAAATATCAAAAAGTATGTTTTGGACTTTCTTCTAATATTAAATTTCTTCATAGATACTAATATCTGATGAAAACAATAGATATATTTAGTATATATATTATATTTATATTTTATATACATATACTAAGCTAACTATATTGTTTTTTTAAATATATGTAATAAAACATTCTGAATGTAATTTTCAATAATTGCTTTTATAAAACTTGTATATTGACAAGGAAGTATAAAATTACTTGTTCTGAAACTATTTTTTTATTTATACTTTCTAAAAGAAAGACAGATTTGTTAGTTTTTATAAAAGGTTTTGTTATTAGAAATTTTATAATAATCTATATATTTGACTTAAACAGTAGTATTATTTTACTTCAGTTTTCTCTCTAATAATAATAATATTTTGTTTTAAGTGATCTATTAAAATTTTTGGGCCCTCACTTTCGCCTTCTAATCAAAAAGTAATCGTAGATAATTATACAATTTGGAATTCTTAGATAATTTAGATTAAGTCTAACTGTAATTTGAATCTCTTCAAATTCAAATGTAGTTATTATAAAACTAGTAGTGCTAAGTATTCAGTAGTTGTAACAATAAAAATTTTATAAAATAAAAACGAAAATCGGAGCAAATTAAAAATAAATTTGAGTAACTCCAAATTACATTGGTGTATCAAATATCTCGAGAACAAAACAATACGTTTAATTACTTAGAATCAAAGATTGATCGAATCATGTTTCGCCGAAATGATTACGAATCAATGGATTCAACGTATTTTTTACGATTCTACGGTATGAAAGAATTACGACGTGACCTCCACGTCATGGATGATGGCTCCTATATATGTATTATCTTTACTTATGTGTGTTTACACACCGTAGTACAGCTGTGCAGATCAGGACCATGTTCATGGCAGTAGATATGCATCGAAGTTCCCTTCTGTCTACTCTATTTGAATACAGAGGAGTATTAACACGATTAAATAATATATTCATTAACCAACAAATTTTCCTATAACCTTGTATTACTTGAAATTACTGTAGTAACTTTATATCATTATTACACACGTAAAAAATTTTATAATCTATATATTAGAATCAGCAATTTTGTTTAAAATGAAATGTAGTATGTGAATTGTAATTCATAGAAAATTAATAATAATTAAATGGTAATTATGTAATTATCAAATTTTGCTTTTTTAGCAACTTATAACCTATAATACCTAAACTTGAAAATTTTATAAATTAAGTAATAAAGCATATTATATGATCGAATATACGACATAATAGTGTAATAAAGATAATTTTTTAAGGAAATAGGTATCAAACATTCCATATTATAATTATTAGAATAAATTTAGTGATATTAGTTAGATACATATTTTATCACTAAGGACAGAAATTATCAATGTAAACTCTTGCAATAATTCGTGTTTCGTAGTATTTTCCCAGAATATTGGGAACAGAAGAAGAGTAAGCACATGCAAGTTTCTACGGTCCTGAAGAATGTCTACCCCCACTTGTGTGAACATTTTCTACCGTGAGCTTTTTGCTTACACCTATCGCCAGTATTGCTGGATCTGTCGTGTAGTATCGTCCATTGTAGTGCGCCCCACTTCTCTTACTAATATTTTACCAACTGTTGCATCAAGTGTTACAAAGCAATATCAGTAAGTAATATTATAAATAATGTTTAATGATTGATTCTTTAATAATTGATGCATCTACGCATTAGATATTTACAATATATATATTGTGTAATGCTATAATTTGTGGTTATATTAAATATCAATCTAAGTAAAAGTTAAGTAGAATGAATTGAAGCTGTATATGTACTTTAATAATTTTGCTCGCGATACAATTGCGATTGTTTTAAGTAAATTTTTTACTTTTTATATACAGAATCTATTCCTATCTTTTTTGTTTCTATCTTCTTAATTAATGTTTTCCAAAAAATATATTTTTTTCAGTTATGAAAATCTTCATTTCGTTGCATACATATCAAACACATTAGTCAGTTTTAAAAATATAACTACAGTGACGACTAATAAATATAAATTGACATTTAATTTCTTAATTGAAGCCTTAAAGAAGATACCAAAAACACTTGTATTCTTTTGTGATATACCAAATATTCGTTAATTTGATAATATTTTAATAGCATTATTATTAAATCCATATTGTTGAACGCGTTTTTATACTCTATTTTATACTCTATTTTATATTCTATTTTATGCTTTATTGTTATCATTTAATTATTTGTCTGGCTACTTATTATGTTAATATTGTAATATTGATACTATTTTTGCCGTTTCATATTGTTATCGACCAGTGAAATTTCGTAACCTATCGTAATGTCATAAAAGGTTGAATATTTTACAATAAAGATCGATAACGTTCACGCTATAAAAAAACTCTACTACATAAGTACTTCCTGTATTTCCATTCATAATTATTGTTTGTTCTGTTCTAGAGTTACGTAGTATCTCATAAATTGTTTAGTTCTAGAATTACGCACTATCTCATAAATTGTTCCGTCCTTCCTTTTTCTTATACGTTTCAAGTAGATATACATTAACTTTGTAACTTCTTAAACCATGAAAAATATAATTGAAAGATTTGATGACACATATTGAAAATTGTATAAAATCTAAAAGTATTGCAATATATATAACTACTAATAAAATTACTGTTTAATCTTGGAATTTCAATATTGCTAATGATAAAGTATATAATACAAGTACTATCATATTGTGCATTTATTCACGTTTAAAATTGAAAGTTATGATTCACTGTTAGCTTTCTACGTAATGGATATTGAACTGTGTACTCAATTTTAATGTATCATTTGTTTTACAGCGAAAGAATCATGAATTATACGCATAATCTTATAAAAAGTTGGGTATCGTAAAAAAGCTTTATTTTATGTAATATACTTGTGTGTTTTTAATCTTCCGCTTAATTCACCGATTACAGGCATATAGTTCACAAATTTTTATTTGAAATTAAGCAACACTCTTAAGTTTTTAATTTCACATGTTATCTTTAACTTTTATTAAATAATTTTTATCTTCTTATTACTTCACTATTATCGCTGTTCGTAAAGCAGAGGTAATTTATTCTCTTGTTACACATACGTAAAAGCATGTAAAAAGTAGCACGTAATAAAATTATAAAATAAAAACGTAATCGATCATCTTGTTTTTAAGGCAAATGTTGCTTTTTTATTTACTACTGATTGGATGTTATTTTAAATATGAATAGTTATTTATAGCCTAATCGCAATTAATATGATTAATGGAGATTATTTTTATTGACTCGAATGGTTATGCGATTAGTAATAGTAGAACTAAAAATATAATACGTTGAAGTCATAATAATATCTTATAAATTTGTTAAAAATTTACAGACAGATCTGACGTTGAAATTGAACAACAAGTTACATCAGACCAAAGCATTACGGAATTTAGTCTATTCTTATTTGTTGTTGTATTTGCATAATTTTTTCTTATTGCGTCTGTATAATAAGTACATCATTTATTAAATAATCATCAATACTTCGTTCTACTTTTCAGAAAAAATGGCAGACAGTAAAGCAATTGATGGCACACCTCAGCTGGAAGTAATTAATCGCGTAAAAAGCATTCCTGTTGTTCATTCAGCGATAGAGAAAACTGGATCTACATATTCTTACTTGAAAGATTCGCATCATTTAATCAATTGGGCACTGACTCAAGCTGAAGCTGGACTTAATTATGCAACTGCAACGGCTGCTCCTCTTACTGTACCCTTGGCGAAAAAATTCGAAGGGCACATTACTGCTGTTGACCAAAAATTGTGCGAAGGTCTGAACGTGGTCGAGCAGAAAGTACCGATCGTGAAACAACCACCTCAACAAGTAAATATATAGAGATAGAGATTGAATAATAAGAAGTCACTCAAACAAATCTCATTTATTTTATACAGATTTACGATGCTGCCAAAGCTGTAATGAGTAGCTCCTTGCAACCAACAATCGACAAATTGCACGCTGCAAAAGAGTCAGCGGCACAACACGCGTTTATATTCAAAGAAATTAGTATAAACAAAGCTAATGAGTTATTGAATAATTCATATGGTACTATGGCAGTACAAGGTGTTGATAATACAAGCATTCTCATTAACGGTTTATTGGATCGTTATTTCCCTCCAGTTGAAGGGGAAGAAAACACACCTGGTATGTATTATTTATAAATATTTAACAAAATATCATCCCTACATATATACATTAAAATATTGGATAAACTTCTAAATTACGAAATTTTTATTTTATAGCTCCTATATCTGCTGATGAGAACAAAGTTTTGCATACAGTACAAACTATTGGTCAATTATCCTCGAAAACTGCCAATAGAGTATATCATTCGGTCGTAGCACAATTAAAAACAGTGAAGAAAGAAGATGTAGCGTCATATATGTCGAGCGTAATATCTATTCTTCATCTAACGCACTTTTTAAGCTTAACCGATAAACAAGATGAAAGTAACAGCGTAAACAAAGAAAATAAAGAAAAGAAATAGATAGGAATGTTACTAATAATTGTACAATAACGTAATCGCTACATAAGTAATTAGATTCACATCCGGCCCATATTTGTTAGTAAAATATTTGTATTGTTCATCATGTAGAATAAGGATAAATCCGTGGACTTTATATAAGTAATGTGTAATAAATGAAAGTGGTAGTTTCAAGTGCGTGATAAGTTAATTCATCGATGTAAATGTAATGCAAATTTATATTTTTTATTCGATGAATTCGATAAATCACTGAAATTCTCCAAGTAAGTCGCAAAACAATTATATGCGTAAAATAGTACACCTAATTTAATTCGGTAATGATGAAAGTAATTGGGCATGTAATTTATCATGTATTATATGTATTTAATTATAAGAAAAAAAATAGTAAATTTTCATTTGGGGAGTTTTCAAATTCATCGATGTGATTTTATAAAGATTTAACGTAAGATATCAAAATTAAAATTTCTATCTATGTTTATATTATCAGATGCCTGAAATTATTACATTTATCTGTCGCTAAGTAATCGTATGAGATTCAAATCTTGTTCATTGCTTTTCCATCTTGTTCATTCTTAGTATGAAAAAATGAAAACGATGTCATTCAGTCAAGTAATTGCAAATAAATGTAATACTTGAGCATTAAGATACTAGTTCTACACATAATTGTAAAATTCTAGCACTTTAAGTCGGATACATCTTCAATTTTGTATACAACTAAACATATAAAAAGGAAAAAAGGCACTTCAAATTTATTATATTTTTGTAACAAGAAATTTGAAAAATGCGATATTCAAGTTCATTATATAATTGTGCCCCGAATTATACAACTATAAATCGATAATTTTAATATCGAATTCCTTATTTGCTGTTAGCTTTATAAAGTTATTGTACATAATATACTCTCTATATCTGTGAAGGTACTATTTGAATAGGAAACATATATATTTTTTATGTATAGATTTTATAATCTTATATCTATATAAATATAATGTGAAAAAGTTAAAAAAACGTTAATATACCTTATTTAATATATTTAATCCAAGTCGATTTTGTTTTAGTTTAAGATTTCATTACACGATATCTCTTTTATTTGAATAAATTTCTCTATTTTATTTCATGTACTAGTTTTGTACTAAAAATAAATTTTTTGAGAAATAGGAAGTATTAAAGTAAAAAATATTCCTATTTTGTTTAATAAATATTATCGAGTGCAGAAACAAATTCAAATTATTAGTACATAATTTTCTATACAGTTTAAATATTAAGCGTTAAATTTTAACTGCTTCTTTTTATTTTATTTATCGACTTGATGGCAAATATATGACTTCGGTTTAACCGTTTGATTCTAATTTTACTTGCGAATTCAATAGTAAACATAATGAGTCATTCTAATAATATGATTTGTTTTGACTGGTATCTACAAAGCTAGGACATCTGGTAGGATATTAAGCTACAATTGCTTGGAAGGAGCCAGTCTTATTTTGACTACCATATGGCAATGGTCTACAATCAAAGAAAGCACTTCTCCCTGATTGTTGAAATATCACTGATAAGGGTATACCTAAAGGTATATTTTATCAAAATATTTTAAATATTTTCTGAGCTGTATAACTTCATATACAGAATAACTAACGAAATATGCTACACATATCTTTCTAATAAATATACAGTGGTGTGCAAAAATTTCAAGCCAGATCAATTTTTTTGCTACACCTTTCATAAACAATATCTAAAAGAATATAATTAATAATATATAATATTAATTAAGATTCTTTAAAATACCGCTTTTGAAATATAAAGTAAAAGATTCCATCTGCTTAGAACTTCCTGCACAGCACTGCAAGTATAAAGAGTGTAGTTGTATTATATTTTACAAGCATATCAATGGCATTTATATTTAACTGTATTTTATGCAGTCTTTTTTTATCTCTAATCACTTTAAAGGTAATTATTTATATGATTTTGTGGTATATCTTATATACATATGATTTTCAATATATTTTATGTAACGTTCTATACACATACACAAATATCAATTAATTGTAATTTCAATGACTTTAAAGGTATATACATTTTCGGCATATTCAATATTTAATATTTAATACCGATAATAAATATTAATAATAAACTTACCAATTCGATGTACCGATTTTATCTGCTAGTTATTCCTTAAATGTCTTCTTTTATTACATTAATGATATTTTCTACATCGATTTTCTGTTTATTGAAGATTCGGTGATGGCCCATTTTCATTTTCAGCAGTACTCGGCGCAGAAAAATTCGATTTCGTTTCATCTATAAGTAAGGAATTCTGAGTTCGAATTTACTTGAAGTAAGTGAATTGATTAAATTATGAATTTCTAATGTTTAAATACGAATATTTTTCCAATTATGTACATATTTCGGAATTGCTTTCACCTTTTTTTTATTTGTCGATAAAATTATTTTCATATGCAAACAATTTTCTACCCACGTTTCAGTCTAAATTATATTTATAAAAACATGAATTTGCATAAAAAATATCCGCAGTCTATCACTTCTATCCCGGTATATTATATTTATAACGGTTCTAAATCTAAAATTGCTATTCTTTGATCCTATATCGATTTCAAAGCTGTTCTAGAATCGATTTTCGTATAGATTTCACACTAATCGATGCGATTCGATATTGCGGGTGTAGAGTATTATACATATATGATAGTATATGAGAATATCTTTTTTACAAAATCGTTATGAAAACAAGAATGAATTAAATTATATAGTTTTCTTATAGCAAAACTAATGTTCGTTCATACAAATTCTTTCTTTGAAACAGCAAAAATTTTGTCTTATGTTGCCAAATGGTTTTTATATGTTTACGACTTTTTATAACGACCGTCTTATTTGACCCAAATGCTACGCAGTATCAATATTGTATTGTGTTACAGATATACAAAAATATCCTTCAAATATCTAACCATTTCGAAGAAAGCATTTTTCTGTACATATTAGCAAAAATTTTTCGTATTATAAGATAAATCATATAAAATACATTTTACGATATTGTATAGTATCGTTTAATATTTATAGGATTAATTTCCATTTACCAGATCTGTAAGTATGAAATCGGAATTTGCCTATAGATGACCCTAACTGATAATGTAGTTACCGCTAAACTGCGTCATTGATGCCAAAAGTCTTTGTTGACATCTCACAAACATTTTCGACTCACAACAATACAAGTTTCATAAAACAGCATAGTTTGCAATAGCGTTGAACATGTCGAATTTTGTGCCTGGAAACTACGATTTGCGGACAGCATTGATTTTCTGTTACCATTTGAAGAAAACTGCTGCAGAATCGCATCGAATGCTTGTCGAAGCTTACGGTGAGCATGCTCTTGATAAATCACAGTGCTTTGAGTGGTTTAAAAAATTTAGAAGTGGCAATTTTGACGCGAGGAACGAAGAACGTGGAAGACCAGCGAAAAAGTTTCAAGGCAGCGAATTGCAAGCATTGTTGGATGAGGATGAGGCTCAAACGCAACAACAACTCGCTGATCAATTAAACGTGACACGAGAAGCCGTCTCCATACGTTTGAAAGCCATGGGAAAGATCTAGAAGTTGGGAAAATGGGTTCCACATGAACTGAATGAAAGACAACAGGAAAACCGAAAAACCACTTGCGAAATGCTGCTCGCCAGATACAAAAGAGAACCGTTTCTCCACCGAATTGTGACTGGCGATGAAAAGTGGATATATTTTGAGAATCCATGGGTAGCTCCAGGCGAACCATCGACATCGACTGCAAGACCAAATCGCTATGGACGGAAGACAATGCTCTGTGTTTGGTGGGATCAGAAGGGTGTGATCTATTATGAGCTGTTAAAACCTGGCGAAACCGTTAATACTGAGCGCTACCGACAACGAATGATCGATTTGAATCAAGCTTTGCGTGAAAAACGACCAGAATGTAAAAAAAAGCAACACAAAGTAATTTTGCTTCATGATAATGCACCATCACATACAGCAAAACCGGTCAAGCAAACGATTGAAGCGTTCAGTTGGGAAATACTTTCGCACGCGGCTTACTCACCAGGCTTGGCTCCGTCCGATTACTATTTATTTGCATCGATGGGTCACGCACTTTCTGACCAGCGCTTCACTTCTTACGAAAATGTACGAAAATGGCTCGATGACTGGTTTGCCTCAAAAGAGCGACAGTTTTTTTGGCGTGGCATCCACCAATTGCCAGACAGGTGGGAAAAATGTATAGCTAGCGATGGGAAATACTTCGAATAAAATATTTTTAATCATTTTCATACTATAAACATGTATTTTCTATACAAAAATTCCGGTTTCATATTTACATACCTGGTATAAATATTATCATAATGTTAGGAAATGTTCGAAACTAATTCATTTATAATGTACTCTTTGAAACTATACAACTTTATTATATTTTTTTTAAATATACATAAGAAAAGAACAATGATTTATTTGTTTAACTTTTATGCTACGAAACTAATTTTTTTCTAATTTTTTTTACATTTAATGATTTAAAGGTACACTATGTACCATACTTTTAAAAATAAGAATTGATTAGCAATTGATTAGTTTCTTTTATTTTTGAATTATATTTCAAACTAGAAAAGTAGTGACTAACCATTTCATCCTCTTAACTTCGCATGAACTATAAAATATTTGAATGTTATCAAAATTCTTGAGTACAAAAGTCGGTTAATACAAAATGTACCACGCATGACTGTCAAGATGCGACAGTGGCGCCCTCATACGATTATTTAGCAGCGAATAGTAGCGTCGTATTGTAAAAAGCGCTACAGTGTTATGATATTTCGTAAAAGAAAGAGAAGTTATAACTGTTGTACTCGATTATTGAACAAATATATTTCTCGGTGAAATAGCTTGGATTAAGGTGCATGTTTAGTTATTGAAAGAAACGTGATAAATGAAAACAAAGTTTCATTGAAGTTGATTACATTGAGTAAGTGTCAAACAACCAATTTGTTAAGAAAAGTTAGAATAATTGGAATTTTTATATTACAGTTTATGTCAGATTTTTCTATAAATGACTTCATGTTATACCATATGTTTCATAAAATGCTTAATAAGTATTTTTCTGTGAATATGGTTCTTGTTTATTTAAATTATTCTATATCTCTTGTTGTTATTAATAAAAGTGTAACATTTATAAGCAGTATAAAATTGGAAGAATAATATTAATACCACTGCAATATAAAAACATAAATCAATATGAATTTTATCAATTTATATTTGAAACTTTGAAAAACTCCAACTTTTAGTATATATCCAATTTTGTATATGTTGTATATGATAACTATGTAATTGTAGATTATGAATATGCCAAACTAAGCCAATAACTATGTCACACTAAGTTTTGTTTCCTTTTAACAAAATTATATATTAACTTATGTTATAGATTTTGAATTTGTAAAAGATATTTACTTTATTGATAAAAATGAAAGCTGAATCACCAAAACACATATGTAAAATACAAGTTGTTAATCGCGCCCGTAAAATACCAAGTGTAAATTATTTATGGGATAAATCTACAGCAGTATATGATCGTCTAAAAGATACAAATGTATTTGTACATTGGGCATTTAACACTATGGAGAACATAGTTAATACCATGGTTGAAAAGTCATTGCCAGTTGCTAGATTAATAGAAAAGCCTATTTGTACACTTGATAAGACATTGTGTCAAGGAATTGATTATGTAGAAGTAAAATTACCTATAATAAAAGAAGAGCCAAAGCAGGTTATACAAATTTTAATATGTAGTTGTATTCATAGTCTTTTCTTCATAGAATCTATTTCTTCATGTTGCATTAATTATTTTAGATAATAAATCTGACTAAGTCTCTTGTATCAGAGCGTCTTAGACCAGCTGTTAAAACATTCACAGATTTAAAGAAGGGAACCAAACATAGAGTTAAAGTTATAAAGTTGCACACTTATTACAAAGTTCATTATTTAAGAATGTATAGTTGGCAGCAGGCAGATAGAGTTATGTCGACTGAAACAGGAATTAGTATTTTAAAAACTGTTGACAGTACCACTGATTTCGTTGAATTAATATTGGATAAATACTTACCTATTCCTTCTGATGATTTTCACAATAATGAAACTGGTAAAATAATACTTATGATATACTATAGCATTATTAAATATATGATATAGTATAGTATTATTAGTACGAATATTAGTATTATTAGTACGAATATTAGTATTATTAACATTATCTTGTAATTAAAAATTATTATTCATCCTTTGTAGAAAAGTTATGCAATGAAGATGCCAAACTTCATCACACTGTTGGGAGATTAAGTGAATTTAGTTCTCGTACTTCAAAACGTATTTATTTTGCTTTAATGGAATTGCAATATATTTATAGAATGGAAATTCGTTTGTTGATATCAGATATTATATGTATACTCTTATTATTCAAATACATACTGCATGGTGTGTAATATATATGTATGTATGTATGTATGTATGTATGTTTGTATGTATGTATGTATGCATGTATGTATGTATGTATATATACCACATACTGTATATGAAAATATACTTAATATGCAGTATATTTAAAATTGCATTTAAGCACTGTTGTGTACTTATAATAGTTTACAATAAAATATCAAATAATTCTGTGATATATTAATCCAGATATGCCTGAATCTTTATTATAATGTTTTTTAAAATAATATCCCTTCCACTTTTTTTTCTTTACCTTTATTTGGTATTTAAATTTCTATTTTTTATTCTTTATGTTACATGTGAAAAATAATTTTTAAATAATAAGTGTGCGTTTTTACAATACGATGTTGTATTTGACATCAAGACGAGTTTAATGACCTATGATAGTATGACCCGAAGTGATCTTAAGCGGTAAGATATCAATGTTGAGTCATTTCTTTATTCTGTTTACATTGCATATTTAACGCTTTAATGCATTGCAAATTTATTGTTTCGATTGAAATTCGAAAGCGTTGTCTAGTGACGTAGAAATAAGAATAAATTTTCTTCAGTTCATATTCTACTTCCTCATTTTATGATGATATTTTTTAAAATTCTATCATTTTTATGAGAAGCTTTTCAATTCAAGAGTCTTCAATAAAGTAAGAAGTTCTAACTATTGATCGTAATTTCTAAGTATATTGGCAATTGAAACGGTTATTATACGAGGAACGAATATTGGTACCAACTATTATGATTAATCTTACTTTTAGTAAAAGATTGGAAAGCCATTGATATCTTAATATTTGAGGCCGCTTTTAGATCATAATGTCATAGGTCGTTGAATTCGGCTTGATATATGAAACGTAAATCTTAATATGCAAAAGAATATTATAATTTTGCAATCATATATACTCCTCAAACTCGTATTTCTTTATTTTCAACAATAGTGGGAGTAATTTAAATTTAAATGCTCATTGTAAGTGAAACAGAGTCATATATAATTATGAGAATCATTTATTTAATTTGTGCACATTATATACGTTTTAAATTGTGTATTGTGTGAAAAATTGTTATATAAGTTGTATAGTTTTGAGGAGGTCAACATTTGGTACCTTTTATTCAAACAAGTTCTTTTATATCAAAATGTGATATGAAAGGTACGAATCATAAAATATTAATTTTCTAAAAAGTTTTTAATATAAAATTAATACTTAATATTTAATATTTGGTATATCTTTTTAGATGGAATTTAAAAACAAATATAAATTTTGTATTTTTAGCTTTGCTACGTATCAAGACTGATATGAACGTCTGCACAACCAAGGTTTTCGAATAAGAAGTTTCGAATTTCTAATTAGTACAGACGATTTGACGTCTGACTAATATCGATAATCACTAAAAAATGTGAACTGCAAACAAATCGATGTTTAATTAACATCGACTGTTACTAAGAAGGAAGTCAATCCCGTCGAATATTGTTTTTAAAACTAATATTGACGACAAAATCTAATATTGTTACGACAATATTAATATAAAATATCGATGATTTTTATCGACATGCGGAGTTTTGATTAAATACTGAAAGTTTCCAATCGTTTTACGAATCTCCAATTGAGCAGATCTATCTAAATCCCGTATTTATCTAATTAACGTTATCGTATATATGCTACTTATATATGATATAAGTAGAAAAATTTGAGAAATGCTAAATTTTTATGAAAAGTTTCCGTATCTTTGAGCAGTTATAACTTCTTGAAAAGTAGCATCCTTTCGAAAATTAAAGCCTGTTTTCTGCGTAATAGAACTTTCCTGAGTTCATTTTATATTAAAAAATGAGGAGGAAAGGTGAAGCTGGATTCTTTTTTTTAATGTTACAAAATCAAACAACTCAGCTAAAGAACCTTGCTGAGTTTATCTTATATTAAAAAATGGGGAAAAGTGAAGTTAGATTTTTTTCTCTATTCTATTGTATTCCACGTGTTTCTCTACCACTGCCTACCACCAACTCCGACACATGTTCGCAGCGCAGCGTCTAATACGATTCATGGTGATAATATTTAAACATTAATCTATTAGTGATATTAACGACAAACCCTAATATATTTGCATAATATGACAATTACATATTATACATATTATTATCCTCTTGCTCATTTTTTTTACCCAAAACATTACCCTCAACATTATTATACATATGTAGCATCGTTGCACTTTCAATATTCAATGCACTGTCTGGTCTAGGTCTTTGAAGGCTTATGCACTCTTCTGCGGTATTTCTGAAGAATAACTCCTTATTGCCATTAACTTTTATCGTTCCTGAGGTGTTCTTCCCCACGCTGCAGCCCATGCTGCCCAACAAGAACGATATAGCTGTTTTCTTGAGTGTATCAATCTGTCATAACCTCCTCGATGTTGAAGTGGAGCGTTTTCTTTGGAGCGTGGGTTCATATCCACGTGTCATTGAGGCACATTTCATGTCACTTCGTGTCTTCACTTTCTATCCTAATTTACGAATTAGAATCACTCTCATATTTTCGGAGATTGTTCGTTGGTGTTCCATGATCAATTTTTTTTTTATCATTCAGTCGTTAATACCCAACAATTAGTCCTGATGTCACTGAATTATCCGTTTCAATCCTTATGCATCGGCAAGTCAAATAGATTCAAGTCATGGTTAAAAATGTTAACGCTGTCGGAAAGCATGATCCCAGTGAAATAATTTTATTCCGCAAATATTGTCGCAACAAACTTTCTCTAGCTTAATTTACGAGTTAGAAGGACATGCATATTTATAAAGTTTGGTCCTTGGTGTTCATCCTTGGTGTTATCCATGATAAGTGTCTTCGTTAGTCGACCGTTTAATACATCATAATTAATCTTGATTTCGATGAATTGTTTTCAATCCTTGTGCGGCAAGTCGAACTGAATATCTATAGTTTTTAATGGATACTTATAAATACTTCACTTTCTATCTCGTTACAAAAATCGTATCGGCTGCGAACAGAGAAGCCGCCGCTCTCCTGTCGATTCGTGTGGCAAGTTTTAAATATCTAAGCTTATATCTTCCATACTTCTTTTTCCACGGGAGACAAATGCATCTACGCATATTTGGCAGACGCTGCCATGTTATATATTTTTTTAAATGCGTTTATTGCCAAAAGATTTTTTTTACACAGAATACATGAAATTAAACGAATGTTACACATAAATATATGCAATAATAATACTGTAAGAACTAATGGTTGAGTTAACAGCACTCACAGTCTGTACATAATATGTATTTATATCACAATTTGTCCCAAATTGTAATTAATTGTCAGGTTGCTGCAATCACCATTACCTGAGATTTTCTACGGTAATGCCCATTAAAAACCCCATCTCTTTCTTCCACGTGGTAGGTACTTACCACCGTCCGGCATGGCGAATGCAATACTTCGAGGATGGTTTTCCACGAATTGTGTTATCCCGTCTGAACTTAGACGATTTCTTGTACTTCGTTTGAAGAGGATTGCGTTTGTATGTTGTTTAAGATGGAACTTTCCCTCCTCCTTACTTTCCTCTCGTAATATAAGAATTATACCGTAATTTAGAAAAACCCTGAGATCTTCTAGAAAAGCACGCGAGCTCGAATAATTTACAAACCTAAGAATTACTAGTGTTTTCCCATCCCTATTCCGGGAGAAAACTCTCCCTATAAGTAGGAGAATTATGGCAAACCCCGGGTCAGTAGGAGATATCGCCGTGAGTCCCGTACGCAGTCACTGCGTCTCAAAACAATCTGTACAACACAAGGGCCAAAACGCGCTAGCGAACAAGTAATAAAGAATTTGTAAAACCACACGTAAGTTATCGCTCGACACCCTTCATATCCTGGTCATCTCACGGTCTCCTTCGAATAATGGAGGTTCACGTATCTACATATCCGTTAGGCTTTTTGAGTATGTGACACTATCTCTAGTCTAGTTTTCGAATTAGAATCACGCTCATATTTCTGGGGATTGTACGTTGGTATTCGGAGGATTGTTCGATGCTGATAATATGATAAATGTCTTTGACTTTCAATCGTTTAACACCCAACAACTAATCTTGGTCTCATTGAATTGTCCGCTTCAATTCTTGTGGAGCAGCAGATCAAACAGATTCATCTCTTGGTGACAAGTCTGCTTATCCTTCCAAAGAATGGTGCTAGTGAAATAATTTTATTCAATCGAAATCAGGTTCTTTTGAACTATAAACAGGTTTTGTGATTGACAGACATTCAATTTCAACTAATACGGTTATCAAACTTTCCCTAGCTTAGTTTGCGAGTTAGAATCGTTCTCATATTTCTGAAGACCGTTTATTTGGTATCCGACGATAATCGTTGTCGTCACTCGTTCCTTTAATACTCTTTACTTAATCTTCCAGCTGGTTCAAACTACACGTATCCACATGTCTGCCAGTGCTATTGATCAACGAATTGCTGCAAACCGTCCATAGTTTCAATTATGAGGTAACGTCGCCTTTTTTGGGCGACCGTTTATTTTTTATTCGACGGTAATCGTTTTCGTCAATCGTCCATTTAATGCTCCTTAGTTCATTTTCCAACTGGTTCAAACTATGGTTTACACCTTTCCACATCTTTACCAGGCTTAATGTGCTCAGTGCAGCTAACCCTTCATAGTTTCGTGTACGAGGGAAAATCACTTCCTTTTTTTTTCTGACCGTATTCTTGGTATTTAATGATACGCGTTTTCGTCAGTCGTTCGTTTAATATCCATTCATTAATTTTATTACGGATGAAAGTATGACTTTGGATTTACGCGTTTCCACAGGTTTGTTACTCTAGGTGGGGAAACCACATTGCAAAGAACCTTTATATGTATAGTTTACAAGTTACTTACGCTTTCACATTTCTGGAGAGTATCTTTTAGCGTTGAGCGATAAATGCTTTCCTCAATTTGTCACTTTATATCCATTAATTAATCTTTACCTCTTTGAATTGTTTGCTTCATCGCTTGTTGAATGGCAGGTCGAAGAGTTTCACTTCTTGATTACTCTGGTGCGATCTATTCAGAAAATAAGAAAAATATGTTTTCTAGAAAGGATTCTAGTAATGTAAGTGTCAATCCTTGTCTGATATTGTTTCCGATTTGATATTTAACATGGAATTTTCTGCTGTTTCGAGTTTTCTCCCGTAGTAATAAGGTCGCATCCTCCAGAGTTCGGAATTTTAGTGACCCGCGTTGTTCGGAGTTGCTAGTAGATAATAACAAAATATGATTAGTGTACAAAGGGTTAAATATGCAAAGACAATTAATATAAAAAAGCAATTAAGGTAAATTGCATCTGCAACACACTTCCTCCCTTTTTTAATTATCCAGCTGTCTACGTAAAGAACCGCAGAACAATATCAGAATATAGAATTATCAATTATCTCAATATGTCAGTTTCACTTGACCCCCCTGAATAATGATAATTCTATTAAACAAGGATTCCATTCGGAATCCTCAAGTAGAAATAACTGCAATTTAAAGAAATTGAAGAGGGATGCAGGCCAAAAAACTTGTAGGGCCTACAGTGTCATGAACCATTTGGTAAAAGAAGCAAATTATTATCCTTCACTCCCTCCTTGAGGAATCAATAGCGTTGTAAAGAGGAGATTACGAGTCTTCTTGGGGATTTTTGCGCGGTTTACGACCAGATACGAAAGGCCAACTGTAAAGAACAGTTGTTTCTCGGTTTACGAAAACCAAAGTTCGTGGTCTAACCACCGAACACGACGTAACAGTTGATATTTTGTATAATATCCAGGAAATATAATCTCTTAATAGCCACGTATCCAAAAGCCAATACAGTCCACATTGTGATAAACCTGGCCTATGCCTCCTTTCGAATGTTCGGACGCGTACAGGGTTTGCTCAAAAATGTGACTAGATGTCTCGATTATCTTGAATATTACAAAAGCCATCAAACAATCATTTAACACATTTTATTTTATAATTTTGTATTGTCTTGGGATATAATGTAAATTTATTCCCTTGCTTCGTTAAATCAATCCTCAACCAATTGGTGAGAAGAAAGACAATAAAAGTTAACAAATAGAGGTATGTGTAAACAAAATAATTTATTTTTTACTCTTTAATTTTTTTATGTTATAAAATTACTGAAATATTTGACAATATAGTATACGAAAAGCTAAAGTAATTGATTTCAAATTTTGTTATGAAACAGACTGAAATTAGTAGGCAAATTGAAATGATTTTAACCTTTAAAAAATGGTTATTTTATAATTTCGATTATCATTCATATTACGCATTCGATTACTGATATATAAATTACTAAACAAAATTTCAAAACGTAAAAATTTGAAAACAATTAAGCGTGCAATTTGATAAATACGACTTAAACTCTCATATGTCGTGTTTCTTGAGATTAATTACTATTTTTATAGGCCACGATCGACGTATGTATTAATTTGTTATCGACGGAAGTGGGAAAAACTATTGGATCGAAAAACAGCTGCATTAGGGACGAAGAAACTTGGTCGATGTCTGAAGCATTTCTGCAGACAATTTATTTATCCAATAGGAACGATCAAACTTTTTCAAGCTTCAAGCTTTATGAAAAATAACTCTGTCGAAAGCGTCGTATTGAAACAATGGGATACGTCCAGTAGATAGACGATCCGCGGAAATAAAAAATAATCGTAAGCCTGGGAAATGGACGCTTCTTACTATTTTAGCGATTTTCGTTATTCGAACGATTTAGTCAAGTAATAAGTACGTACTTGTGTTAAAGAGGTAATTATAATTTTTTAAAGTATCAGAATAGTACACCGTTTTCGTATTTCAGGTGTTACGTTCTGCTTTGTGGATTTTTCAATAAAAGTTTAAAGAAAACTTTTAATACAAGTTGATCGTATAAGACAAGTAAGTAGACTTATGAATAAATTTATATAAAACTATAAATATCTAAATATAAATTTTTCGAAGCTTAACTTACATGCTTTGTATTTCAATATGTTTAGGATCTTCTGCAATCATCGCCTGTAATCACTTAAAGTGATTTGTCCATTATACTGGTCAAATGTAAAACCGATCCTAAGCTATAGGAGGAAAAAAGAGATTATAAAAAAATAAATATATGAAAACTTGAAATACATACTCACTGAATCGTTAATCTCTTCCTTTCCGAAGTCGGTTAAAAATATGAACCTAACTTACGAATACAGGAGAATAACAGTATTGAATATGTATGTATATACGATAGATGTTACAAGAATCGTCTAAGTACAGACCGGATAACATGATTTGCCAAAAACCCTACATATAAGAGGACATTCTGAGACAACATGTGCACTCAAATCATGGCATTGAAGCGTAAGCAGATTTCCCACAAAGACATGAATCTCTTTGACTTACCGTTAAATGAGTTGAAGCAGAAACCTCGACATCCTCAACAAGAATCCGGTATAACTGATATTGGCTGGACATTAAATAATGGTTTGTTGAAAGTTGTGAATTGAACAAATAACTTGTAATTTATAAATTTCACTTTAAATTCACTTTAATGTGTTTTATTCAAACAAATTCATTTCATGCAAATTCATTTCATTCGTTACATGCAAAAGAATTTGTTAATACGAATTAACTAAGTTAAGAATTTACTAATAACTTGTAAGTTATGATTTGAAAAATCTCTAATAATATTGATTCAATTCTGCAGCCCAAGAGGCAGTCTTCAACTCGGTCAACATCGTGAACAGGACCAAAGCAGGGCTGGCTATATTGTCACCCACACCAAAAACCTGACTGATATATGGATACGCGTGAACAAAGCAACCGTTGATTGCAACTACGCTACGTCTTGCCAAACTCGTAATACGAGCAATTAGATCAACTAACGAGCAATGTTTTGTAATTTCTTCTACATAAAACTGTACTAAAAAGCAAAACATATGCACGTATGATATTGATCAAATGTCAGATAAGTTTTCTTAGCGCATCCAAATAGTATACTGAGTCAGAGCAATTAAATACCTCAATAAAATGCTATCTCGATCAATTCCTCAAAAATTATAAATCTAAACCTCGCCAGAAAGAGGTATACAAAATATTATACTGCAATCAACACTTCATTGCATCCGCAGTTTTCCACCTCTCAATTGGAAGCTGCGGAAATCTCAGTGTTTTGTTAATTGAGAATACTTTTTTCAATTTCACTCAATTTTTGTAAACTATCTATGTCATACGTTTTATACGTACATATTATGTTACGTTTAGGATTGTTAAAATTGTTATCTTTTTAGAAAATATGAGATATCTACAATCAAGGGTCATCGTGGCCCTGCAATGGTATCATCCGAACATGATTTAAACCTCTGAAAATATTGCTTAAACCTCGAGGCAGTTCCAATTACCCCACCACGTTGTACGCGATATTAGTTGGATGTTGACATTAGCCTCGATAAAATCTCTCGACAGCTTGTAGCTAGTCCGCTTATTATTCATTACACTTTCAAGTGCGGTAAAGTTTTGCCGGGAGGAGGGAACAAGTCTGTCGCGTGAATATCTGCGCACCATTTTCTATGGAAGACGGTTAAGATAACTGACACGTGCGTAATTCGTATAGTTACACATATTTATTCCACTTTATGGGATAAACGAATGTTATATACATCATTGCTACTAAATATTCTTTTCTTCGATGGTTCGATATTATATTCGATATGAAAGTTTGATATTATATTTGGTGCGTATAATGTAATTGCTAAAAAATTGAAGAAATTTTATTGCGATTGTTTACAATATTTAAATTACACGAAAATATTTACACGTACATAATTTAGTTTTCCCCATACTGTTTAAAAATAGTGTAATCAAATGTATATTTAGTAGAAATTGAACGCTTTTCGCTGTTTTTATTTTCTATATAAGAGGAAATAAAGTAAAATTTGTCACAATTGTAACTAGTACGTGTCTTAATACAAATGTATAGCTAACAGTGCAAATATATTAGGATGCAACTCGACAGATGACGTAATAAACTTAAATTTCAACGCTTGTGTTTTATTGCAAACTTAAAATTTTCTAAAACTTCATAATATTTTTCATAATATTAGAAATTAAAAAATATATTAGAGATTAAAAATTACATAAGCGATCATATTAATATAATTAACTATAATTAAGTAATTATAAATAAGCAATATAATTAAAATTTAAAATCATTAAACAAACTATTATTATTAATAAATATTATTATCATGAAATAAAATAATATTAAATAAAATATAATTGAAAATAAATAAGTCTAATTAAGTAATTATACAAGTAAAATAAAATGCTCGTTGTGTAATGTATTCTTTAAATGATTTTTAAAGTTAATCTTCATTACGGTTTCATAGGGTAGCTTATAGGATTTCTTCAGTTTTGTTCGCTTGGTTAGTGTAATAGAATCGATCATAGAAATGATTCTCTAATTATTTCCAGCAGTATACATTAGTAGGATAGAATAGAATCGATTTTATATGTTTTAAGCGTCATATATATAACAGTACATATTTTATTTTGTTTTTGTTTTTAGCTTGGTCCTACATGATAAAACATTATCATAATTCATCTATTTATGCAAATGTCCATTGCATCCTTTTGATCAACCATCATTGAAAATTGTTCCCTGATTGTCCCTCGTCAACTGTAAAATTGAGAGAAACTTTTCGCATTCATGATTTTTGGAAGTTAGCTGACGCGGTAAGTTCGTTCAGTGGAAGAGGAACATAGAGGCCACCTATCAAGGTAAATAGTGATTCGAAAATTAGTCGCCGTGGAAATAGAGTTGCTTGGGTTCACAAAAGTTGCTAGCCGGCTGACAGATCCCTCTTCGTGGTCTTCGACAATGCTTGTAAACGGAATGAGTTCGGTTTGATTCGAAGTAAATCAATCTTGAAAGAAGAACATAACAATATACCGAGATTTTGTCGATTCGTTGTAATTCTGAAGTTGAATCTTTGTTAAGCTACTAAATAGGTCACAGGAATCGAGCCACTTTTTAAATTAAAGTTTTAAAATTAGATTAACAATAGCAACGAAATTTGTGTTATTTAATTTAATACAAAATCAATCGATAATATTGTGTTTTAAAATAATACAAAATCGATTTCTAGAAAGATTGATCGATTAAAAAAAGAAACGAATCGTATATTTTACGTGGTTTTCTCGTGTTATTCTTAATTTCTTTTATTTTTTAATTTTTTATCTCAAATCGAGACGAAATAATACTTCGAATTTTGCTTATTAAAACCAACCTGATGTATCTGCTTCTTCAAGGATATATTCGATGATTGAAACGTTATTGGATCTCATCCAATATCAGAACCGTCGTTTTCGTCATCTTCGATACCACGCCCAATTCTATTTCCCACCGCTTATGAACCAAATTTAGACCTTTTGGATACTCCTCTCTGCTTTGCTGTTTTATGATGCAGTTTAGCCTCATTTGCAGGAATGCTGCCATATGAAATTATTATCTTTTACTTATTTGAATTAATAAATGAGTATTGCTCAATGACGTCAAGCTTTTATCGCGCTACTAAATATCACCGACAATAAGTAGTTTGACTTTTCCAAATTATTATAAATATGTGAAATGAATATTTCGAATGAAACTCTTTAATCTAATTTCTGATTTTACTTACCAACCAGGTGTAATTAGTAGATATCGATAAGAGTAATAGTATATAAAATATAGTAAACAAAAAATTATAGTAACAATAAATTGAAGAATTCTATTAATAATAGATTAACAAAACAGCAACGATCGAAGATGAATGAAAATCGATCCTGAGTTAAGTAACTTTAAGTGTGCCTGCTTAATATGTATTGGGATCTTAGTATAAATCAGTACGACAATAGGGCAGATCCTTGCATGTTGCTAAAACATTCCCATGTATCTACATTTAAGCAAACGAGTACCAACAGTCGAGAGATGTCCGCACGCTCGTCTGCAATGAGTTTTAGTATTACGAAGTCGAAAGCTGAAACACTTAAGTTGAATACGGATGAGCGGATCTTGTCACGCGATATCACATTTTTTTTAGCGGCCATTATTAACTTGTCTGGCAATGAGAGCTACGAATTAATAACAGAAAATTATGATAAACGAACATATATTCTCTTGCAAACAAAAAAATAATTAATATGTAATTAATAAATAATTAATAAGTGATTTCTATTTATCTTCTACAATGTTATTTATCTTGGAGTATATACAAAGAGAGAAAAATATTCTTGGGAATATAAAAATTATCTTGGAGGATATACAAAAAGAGAAAAATATTCTTTGGAATATAAATATTAATTAAATATATAATATATATAATATTCTTTTCTTCACTTTAGTATAAAATTTCAAAATAACTGCTTTATTACTGTACGAGAGCAGTGCAAGAGATTTTATGGAGATTTTATAGAACAAGTTAAAATGAGAAAATAACTTTTTATCGTACAAAGCTTTACTTTTGAAACAAAAGAAAACGATTGACTTGTACTTACGTTATCTTATACAAATCTTTCAATCTTTTCAATCTTATACAAATATTTCAAAGGAAATTAAAATAAGAGAATAACTGTAAGTTTATTATATGAAGTTTTACTTTCAAGAAAAATGACCTATAACATTTGTGTGTATTTTACCAATAATAATAACCTTATTATGAACACATAAATCTTTTAATATGAATATATGTATATATTGTTCATTCATCTGCACGTCACATTTTACTCACATTGAGCAATGAACATTCGACTAATGTCCAGAGAATAAATCACGTGTGGTGATAACGAATCAATTCTCCCGCGAACGTTGAGGATATCCCAAGGTATAAACTGGAATTGATTTAAATTTTAGCCGCAATCTAAAAGCGGACTATAAACGAAATTAACCGCGTAGCGCAGTATGGTTTTTTCCCTATCCTAGCCATTTTTATGAAATACTTTTTACTTCTTTTGCTTTTTTCATATTGACAAGCAATCAGCTTGAGCTATCAATGAATAATCCAAATTCATGCAAATAAAGGTGATGTGACTAAACTTAAAAATTTTCTATAACTTTAACATTCTTAATCTTAAATAATTTTATATCTTATGTATGATAGAAACAACTTAATTGAAATTATTAAATATTTCTTCAACTTAACAATTTTAGGCATATATCGTTAACAGTTATTTACTAAATTTCTCGGACTAAATATGTATATAATTCCAATTTGCTTCAACGCGTGCAACTCTGTTTTACTTTCATGTATAAAGTTTTAAAGATTATTTTAGTTAAATTATCAATTTAATTACATATGTTGTTTTATTTGATAGAATTTATAAAAGTACGATGGACTGAATTCGACAAATATTCAAAGTAATCGAAGAAATAATAAAATAGATAAACATAACGTTCATGTTATTAATAATTTCGAAAATAAAACAGCGCGGTCAGATCACATTGAAAAGTTAAGTACATAATAGTTTCTGCTCAGAATTACCATTTCAATAAACTGTTTCATTCATTTAACATATATAAAGATGACAACTATTATAGACATATAGAATTCTTTATTTCGTTTACGATATTAATTTGAAATTTCATAATTATATTCGATCACTCACCTAAATCTCCAAAATTGTGGAGCACAAAAAGGTATTGCATTTCAGGTTTATCTTGTCCTTCATAGCTAATGACTTTCTAATGACCAACGTAGCTCATCTATAGCTTCCAACTTTATCAGTTTCCCCTATTTCTACATTTCTTTACAGCCGGAAGTCATAGGAATATTTGACAATATAAAAATAAATCTAAAACCTGTGGATATCAATTTTTAACTAATGACACTTTTGGATGACACTTTTTCTTCTTTTCCCACTGTCACATCAAGTCTTATAGATTATAGATTGATGGCACGAAATTATATCAATAATAATCGAATATCGTAATGTCGCTATATGTAATTACACATTTTATCGTTTGCTTCATTTTATTGGCGCTACAGTCTTTCTCAACGCCGAGTCGATAATGTCGCGTGAGACACAAAAATGATAAGATAATTTTTTCGGTAAATACAAACGTACATAAGTACGTTTATACATACATACTTGGATAGTCAATAGTTATTAAAATAGATAAATAGAATATTAATTAAATATCAAAATTTCTTACAGATAAAATTCTCCTGAATCATTAACGTCAGAAGTTATGAAGACAGAAATTACGTAGTTTTTGGATTACATGACACGAATTTACATTTTTCTACATAAGTAAAGATAAAGACTAGACCAATATTTGCTTGCATTTAATTTAACAAAATTTTATATAGTATACAATTCGAAAAACGGGTCCTATAATCGTATATAATTTATGTTATATTTCACTTTTCAATACATATTTTATAAATAATCTTAAATATCAGAGATAACCTACAGTGTAAGGTTTCGAAATAATTCTCGGCAAAGTTGTCTAAATCGCTATTATTGGTCAATAATTTAATCAAAAACGTCATTTTTTCAATTTCATCATCTACATATTGCACAACTGTGTGATATGATGTTGTACAATAAATCTGTTTATGCGATAGATATGCATATCTCAACTATTTTAGAGATACGTTTGAGCTATCTATTTTTTACTAAGTAAAGAACGAATATCGGTTTCTAACCAAATATATATAAATATTTATACAAAACAACACATGTATAAAATAGAAAAAGAATATAATAAACAGAATACAAAAGAAAGGCATGGAAATAAATATCATAAATGTGAAAAGACCAGAAAGAAATACGATAGAGAATTATATACTTACCTATATGTATATAATTCTATAAAATAAAAAAGTCGTATAAATTTCAAGTAACATTACAAGTACTTCATTTTTCGCGGTAAAAATAAGGAACCAAAGCTCTAAAACGAACCTTCAAAACCTAAAAACGGTTGCCTTTTTCATTCTTCCCTACTATTGGCTACATCTAGTAATGGTATACATCTAGTAATGGTACATGATGGTTTACATTCGTACACACATATGCCAGAAATATAAGTATACTGAATGCATTCATGTGGTACCTAAGTACCTACATGTAGGAATCGAGAGATCGAGTATTTAATTATTTTGTTAGTTCAAACATGACGTTTGACAAGTGAGAGCCTAACCTTGTGTGATTTGTGTATTTATATACGGCATTTATAGCAATATACGCTTTTTGACTGTAGCTATCATGGTACGTGAAATAATTATCGTTTGATGTAATTAAACACATGTATTATATTATATCCTAAAATAAATATGTACATTTTAAAATAAAATATACGTTCTCGTTAAATAATTGTATGAATGATATTCAATATGAATTATTTTACAAACAAATGCAGATATATCATTAATGAATTTTAAAGATATCACGTAAATCTCTTAATACTCACTATTTAGAAAATAAATAGATTCCTTTGTCAAAATTATTATTAATTATTAAATTAAACTAAATAAAGGAAAATTACTAAGGAATATTTTGAGAATGTTTTCCACATGCATAAAGAAGAATTTAAAAAATTCTGATCAAACGATTATTTTCATAATTTTCCATTTCTATCATATATAATATTGTGTATAATTCTTGTTTGGTATTTTGATATGTTGTTTCATTACTGAAACACAAAGTAAATATTACATTTACAGGATAATGATGCAGTTGCTCTGCAGAATTTGGAGCATCTGATGACTGAATTTTTCTCTCCAGAAACAACAAATGAACGAAAACGTATAATTGAAAGAAGTTTCCAGGAATTCGCAGGGCAAATTGATTCCTGGAGACCATGTTTACATTTCTTGTCTTCTACTAACAATCATTATGTCAGTATGTTTGCTTTATCTACATTAGAGGTATGAACTAACACAATTGAATTCCATAATTCTAATTGTTTGTAAAGTAAAATTTCTATACTTCAAGAAAGGATAAAAAATTAAATTAGCTATGAAATGAATATTATTGTAGACAACAATTGGGAGAAGATGGCCAATACTGCCATGGGAAGACAGAGCTCTCACAAGATCAACTTTATATACATTATCGTTAGAAAGAGGTGTAGCTCCTTTTGTAAGAAACAAAGTAGTCAAACTTGTTGTAGATATTGCTAGGCACGATTGGCCACATTTCTATCCAGATTTTTATTCAAATATCTTACAGGTTTGTACATATTTTAACATAGAACTTAAATTTTCAATTAACTGTTTCGATCTAACTTTTAATTTCCTTGTATGCATTGATAGTTATTAAATCACAAGCATACAAGACTGTTAGGTCTCATCTATTTGCGAACAGCTTCAGAGGAACTGGCCACTCCAAGAGAAGATTTACCAATACAAAGGAAAAATGAGTTATTTAGATTTCTTAGTGCTCAAGTACCTTTGACTTTGGATTCTCTTACAGGTATAGTTCATATATCTTACATTATTTCTATCTTCATTAAAAAAACTATGTAATTATTATTTTTTAAAAATATTTATTATAATATTTGTTAAAATATTTTAAAATGTTTATTATAGTACTTCTAAAAGAAGCAACAAAACTGCAAAGTCGTTCTGGAACAGTCACACCACCTCCATCACCCACTAGCGGTCAAACAATAGCACCTGCAAGAGCTATTCTAGATGTAGAAGGGTTAGCCACAGGAACTAGTGAAGTGTGTATAGCAACATTGGATGTGTTAGCACATCTCTTTAGTTGGATTGAATTATCAGAACATATCTCTACAAATTTACTGGATGCTATCTTTACCTGTGCCAGGTATCACGATTCAATGGTAGGATTGTGTATCAAATATCACGATATATTATTATTTAATTAGCAAATATATTAATCATATATTTTATCAATAGAATGGCAAACAGATTGAAATGGCCGTACAAGCTGTGACTACGATAAATGAACTTTTATATCGACCGCTATGTTCTCCTGACGTAACCGATAGATTATTGGTAGAAATATTTCAAAATGGAGTCACATTATTTCAATTTTTGGAACGTTTGGATTCTATAAACGAAAGGTATTGAATGATGTAATGCGTCTGATAAATTTTTATAACTAAAGGCATTACATTTGTGAAGAAGTTATTATATTTCTAGTTATATGGAGAAGCTGACAGAGTTCTTACAATTATTTGTAACAAATCATCTGAAGAGAGTTGAATCGTGCCCGAAATTTCCAGTAAATACGTTATTAGAAGTCTTGTGCCATCATACCTTTCAGCAATGCTCAACAGTAAGCGGATATCTACGATGCTTAGATGTTTGGACTACACTTTTAGAAAGTACTCAGTCTCGGTACTCACCAGTATCATTAGCTCTTGCTGAGAGAGTATTGCAAAAAATGAGTTTTAAGCTCAATACGCGCACATTGAAAGATCTTGATACAGAAAGCTTAGATGAAAATGTAAGGAAATCTACAAAATTTCATCGTATTTGTCCCGTCTTTAATTTAGATTTATTTTAATCTGTATATTTTTATTATAGGAAGAAACGGAGTGGCAACATTTCTTAAGATGTAATATAGAGTGTTTAGCGAAAATAGCAGATATTTCTCCGATTCCAATTTTTACATTATTGGTAAAATTTTCATCAATTATATGTATGTATTATTTAATTCGCAATTTTCAATCATGTAAAACCTTTTTAGTACCGTTCTTGGAGAGAAGGATTAATAATGTTTGGAGAATTGGGTGCTGTTATTGCTAACAATCAAGTTATTTTGTTAAACGAATCAGAGGCATCAAATGTACACTCGCATTTACGAGACTTAGCTTCTACTACTCAAGCGTTAGCGAGATTGTATTCACTTTTCCTTGGTAAGTTAGTTCTTATACATATAATAATATCATGATTATGATTTAGTACAATATAATTGTTTAATGATAAAATAAGGCGATGATCAGAGTATTGACCAGTCATTAGCTGAAGAAGTAGTGTCCCAAACATTAGATGCCTGTAAATTTGCCAAGACAAACCAATTGTACAAAGCGTCATTGCAACCAGCTGCAATTGTAATAGATCTTATAGAAGTGTAAGTAATGTTTATAAAGAAAAGTATTTTTATGCAATTTTTAATATAATGCAGTTTATATAAGTGCTTTGTTTTGTTGACCAGTCATTCACAGTTGTTAGCATCACTCCAAGCTTGGTGCCATTGGATAGCCAACAGGCCAGAAAAGACAAAAGAGTCACTATGTCAACGATGTATTGATTCATGCATTTTAGCATTAGATTATACAACATTCTGTGACAATCCACCACCAGCGAATTTAACTCATTCCGCCACACATCTTTTCCAAAGTATCACTGCTATGTTGAAACCTGTTTTATGGGACGAACCCACGTTTAGAAACTTAATTTCTATGGTAACATATCCATTCCTCAAACCTGATACAATAAAAGTACTACGAAGGGCATTAGTAAATGCAATTGTCTTACCACATGGTGATGGATCTATTAGAGAAAGATTGTTGGGTAAGTAATTAATTGTTTACTAAGTAATAAATCTTAATAATACATGTATGATATCAATCTATGTAGGTACAATGGTATCAACATTATCTACACCTCTTGGTTTAGAAGGACAACCTGTACCTTCGGAATCTACCATTTCAATGACAGTAGTGCCATTAACTCAATTACTAGAAGACTGTTCTGCCTCATCTACAACGATAAAAAAAATGTTACATTCGTGTTTGGGATCAACTATAAATCGAACATTAGAATTATTGCCATATATGATAAGATGTCAAAACGTATGCGAGATTCTGCTTAGTTTCTTGCATTCAGTGTTTTCAGTACTACAACAGCAACTAGGTCCTGAGTTTACTCAAAATGCAGTTCAAGGAATGTTACACATTTATACTAGGTAGGTCATTTAGTTTTTAACAATTTTATTTAATTTATATCATATAATTTTATTTTCATATTTGATGCATTTGCAGAGAAAATATATCCGCGGGACCTGCATTAGATCAATTATTAGAAATCTTAATATTGGTCGTATCAGCACCTAGTAATGCATTTAAAGCATTTGTTCCTTCAGTGACTAATTTATGTTTAGGCCAAGTCTGGCCTGCTGTCGGAAATGATCTTAGTGCATATCCAGATACTACACTTGTGTTACTAAAACTTTTCCACAGGTACTATATGAATTATATTTTGGTTATTTGAATCATTAATGTAACAATAATAAAATTTAAATATTTGTTTTAGTATACTTATGCACCGCTGGCAATATTTTTATAATAATTCTATACTACGCACTCTTGGTCATACTGATGAAGACGAATCCGTCGAACACAAGCAAGAATTAGTTGCAATTTTAGAAGCTTTTGGTCAAGCTCTTCTTCAGCCGGATGTTAACATATTTCGTCAAAGTCTACAAAGCCTAGAACAGTTAAATGTACGGTGGCGGCTTTATCAACGAGCTGTGTTCAAAGTCCATTTACTCGAGAGATTTCTAATGGCGTTATTTACTGTTCTATTTCAACAGTTAGTGGGATATTTTTTAATTATAATTTGTTTCACTTGAAGTGATAAAATATCTTAAACATTTATTTCTAGATCCCATAATTTATTGGCGGATGAGATTGCAACTGCCATTCATAGTTTAGCTTCAGTTAATATAGCATGGTTTTTCGGACATTTTTTGCCAACATTCTTGGCAAGTTGTGAAGGTGTAGATGATATGCAAAAAGCTACATTATTAGGAAACTTTGACAAGTCTACTGTAAGTAGAATTCGAAAGATCACTTTGTAAGTAAGTTAATAAATAATTTTCTCATTGACTTTATTACGTATTAATAGGATCAACCGACTTTGACGAGATCAGTGCTGCAGTTAATTTCTGATTTACGATGTTATCAATTTTGTCGACCCGGCTGAAACAATTGCATTTCAATGCGAAGATGCATTATGAAGACATATTTAATACACTTCTCAAAATTTCAGTAATGAAATTTAAAAGAAACAACATTTTTAATAAATTTCCGTGCCTCGTGGCATATACCAAACATTTCGAAATCATAACATGTAAAGAGACGAATGTTTCTTAATGTTACAATTCTGTGTAAATCATTGCCGTAATCATCACCTTGTGATATTACTAACATGTTAGGATCAAACACATTTTTTAAATATTTTAAGTGTTACATTTATACTTTGTAATGCAATCTATTTCATGAAGTTTTATTGAAGAAACATACTTCTGTCAGAGAACTGAATATATGTAAAAGAATTTTTATTACAGGTTTTAAAAAAGCATTGTATATTACTGTCAAACTAGCATTGTAATTATTTTGTAACATGTATGAAGGTTAAACTCAATTCCAATTTCTTGTGATATTTACTGGTATTTGAGCTTATCATATCCCTTCTCTTTTTCTCGATAAGCGGTTTTTTTGATAACCCGGAGTCTTTTTATGTTGCGGTATACAGATTAGAGAGTTAGTTGTAAATATCTAGCAATGATTCGCGTGTGGTCAAGAAATAGTATCTACATTCCTCAATTACAGAAAGTGAGACACTTAGTAACAGATCCAAAATATGGATTCTTGAAGCAGTTAGGCCTTACAACCGAGAATCCGGGTCTTTATGATGGACGATGGGGAGGATCTGGCAAAGTATTCTTTTTTGTTTTTTTAATCATATCGTATAACTTTTAATTTAATTAATATTATTTAGTTGTTAGTAATTAAAATGACTTTCTATACCAATTACAATATGCAAGAAATGATTTTATTAATGGTACAATGCAGGTGATAGAATCAGTTTCACCAGCAACTGGTAAAGTAATAGCAAAAGTTCGAACATCAACACCTCAAGAAGCAAGTAATGCTATTACAGAAGCTCGTAAAGCATGGCCTCAGTGGTCATTACTGCCAGCTCCTAAAAGAGGCGAAATAGTGCGGCAGATAGCAGAAGAACTTCGAAATAATTTAAAACCACTAGGACAATTAGTGTCTTTAGAAATGGGTATGCATTGTTTATCCACGAAATTCTATTTTTTAATATTGCAACTTAATTTTAATATTATAATATATGACATTACAGGCAAAATATTGCCAGAAGGTATTGGCGAAGTTCAGGAATTTATTGACATATGTGACTATGCTGTTGGCTTATCTAGAATGTTCTCTGGCCATATATTACCTTCAGAAAGGAAAAATCATGTACTTCTTGAAAAGTGGCTTCCTCTTGGAGTAGTTGGAGTTATTTCTGCATATAACTTCCCTGTTGCAGTAAGCACAATTTGAAATAATAAAATGATTGGTAAATCAAAAAAATAATAGGAATTAAGAAAAAAGATATTCTAGGTATATGGTTGGAACACTGCTATAGCAATGGTGTGTGGAGATGCTGTTGTTTGGAAAGGTGCACCTACTACCCCATTGACTTCTATTGCAACTATAAAAATAATTGCAAGAGTATTAGAACGAAATGGTGTACCAGGTTCAGTTGCATGTATGGTAACAGGTGGATCAGATGTTGGTGAAGCTATAGTTAACGACACACGGTAAGATGTAATATATTTAAACCTTAGTAAATTTTTGTAATATCATAATCAATGCAATTACTATTTTTATTTATAGTGTACCTCTAGTTTCATTTACTGGAAGTACTGAAGTTGGTAGAAATGTAGCTATTAAAGTTCAGCAACGATTCGGAAAATCTTTGTTAGAATTAGGAGGCAACAATGCAGCAATAGGTAAATTAAGCAATACTAATAGCAATAATTATACCTTTATCACATGATTACAGTATATTAAATTTAAGTTACCTTTTGTAATAGTTGCTGCAGATGCAGATCTAGAAATGGCAGTTAAAGCAGTAGTATTTTCCTCTGTAGCAACAGCTGGACAGAGATGTACTAGTACTAGAAGAATAATTCTTCACAACAAGATAAAAGATGAATTTTTAGGTAAAATTTTATACTTTAGTTCAACTAACTGTAACTACAGCAAGCATTTAACAAAAAGATAATGTGTAAATTTAATAGAAAAATTGAAAACGGAATATAAGAGTATTTTGGACCGAGTAGGAGATCCTTTAGATGATAATGTTTTGTATGGACCATTACACAATCAACAAACATTAGATAAATATAAGGTACAAGTGTTGTGTTAATATCATGTAATCAACTATTAATATGATTTACAAACGATTTAACAAATATAAAATATAAAAATACAAAAATACAAATAATCAACTGATAATATAATTAACAATCATTTATAGCAAGCAATAAATAGTGCTTTACAAAATGGAGGGAAAATTGAATTCGGTGGAAAACAGATAAACAGAGTTGGTTTTTATGTTGAGCCAACCATTATTACTGGTTTATCACCTAAAGCTGAAATTGTTCAAAGGGAGACTTTTGCACCAATTGTATATATTTTTGAAGCAAATTCTGTAGAAGATGCTATTGCTATCAACAATGATGTACAACAAGGATTAAGTAGTACTCTATTTTCTAATGATCTAAAAAATATTTTCCAGGTAAGGATATAACTATATGATTGCATTATATATATATATATATATATCTCAAAATATTAAAACATAAATATTTTGTAGTGGTTATCTGCACATGGCTCTGACTGTGGGTTAGTGAATATTAATACTGGAACTAGTGGAGCAGAGATAGGTGGAGCATTTGGAGGAGATAAAGCTACAGGTGGTGGACGCGAGAGTGGAAGCGATGCATGGAAGAATTATATGCGACGTACGACTGTAACTTTCAATCATGGAAATGAAATACCATTGGCTCAGGGCTTAAAGTTCGAGTAATTACAATATACAATTTGTGTCATGAAAATATTTGATTAATTTAATTCAAATCGTATAAAATCCACCTGAACATCTACAGAGACTTTTTTATGAAATTTATATGCTTTTGGTAAATCATATCTCAGTTCTGCAATAACTTTGCCTTTGGCTCCATACTGTATAGCTTTTTGAAGGACGTAATTACGCGTGCTTGTTTTATGTAATGAGTACACAGCATTTGACGCTAATTTGGTCGCAATTTCCAAAAACTTCATATCTGTGCCTGCATTATGTTTTGTACCAAAAGGTGGATTCATAATAACTACATCAAAGTATTTCTCGAATCTCCCTGTAAGATTGTATATAATATAAAGATTTTTACTTTTAAAAACAAGTTTTATATATTCATATATCTATACCTGGTAGATATTGTAGTATATCACACTGTACAGTTTCCACAAATAATTCTATTTCATTGCAATTTTTAGAGTGAATCTCTAGTGCATCAGAATCTATTTCAAAACCAATCACATGACTTGCTCCAAGCATCTTTGCTCCAAGTGATAAGATACCACACCCACAACCTAAGTCAGCTACTGCTTGTCCTTCTATGTCATCAAATTGTACTTGAGCACAGTACAACATACGTGATGCTATATGAGCACTAGTACAATATTGTTCAAGCAGTATTTTTGGTTTCTCAAATCCATCTAACTGTTGCAAATATTCCTCTAACTCGCGAAGTTGAATGCTAGCCATTTTCTTTGTTTAATCATCAATTGTCACCCAATGTTATCTTTTAGTTCCATTACTTTTAATAGGTACACTTAGAAGGAGGTACTTAGTTCATATTAAAAATCACTTTTATCACACCTATTCAAAGTCTGTAGAATTATTTATTACTTATGATTGAAGCTGCAACTTAATTTCTTTATTTAGCATCAAATCTTGGAAGAACTGGTAAGATGAGATTACCAAAAGAAGAATCTTGTGTTACAAAGTAACCTGATGATGCTGCATGTGCATTATGTAAGGCAGCTCTTTGGGATGCATTCATTACAACACCATCAGAGGTCTGTGTAGGAGGCTAATGAATACAGATGATTAAGAAGCAAACATATAATTTATCAGTCGATCTAAACAAATATGATATATAAAATATATATTTACCAAATTAGAAGCAGAACCTGTTGATGTAACAGCCAATGGTGTGTTTAATGTTGGTGCTACACCTTGCTTTAAAAGCATTTGTTTTTTCAATTGCAATTCTTCTAAGATTTTTCGGTTTTGTAATTCTACAATCAGTGCGAATAGAGATCTATTATGATTTTTATTGAAAAAAATAATTATAAATAATATTACCTCTCGAATTTGATTGTGAAAAAGCCATCAAAGTTTCGATTTTTGCTCTTTAAGTAGGGGTGTAATTTTATAAATTCGAAATTTATTAAACATGTAAACTGGAAATAGGTTATGTCGCCGGTTGACGATGCGACAGATATAATTTATTATTAAATCTTATCTAAAAAGTATATAAAAGACACATTTAACAAAGGGATATTAAATTTAAATAAATTTTTGCTGACAGTTTATAATTTCGCCATCATGCTAATATTTACATTGCTGATCATTTTGCGTTACCTTAACCTCTCCAAAACATAAAACTCCTAAAAAATATCTTTAAACGAAGTTATATACTAATACTTTGACCAATATTATCAATATTATAACTACTTATCTACTTCATTATTTACATAAAATTATTTACAATGTTAAAAGTTTGTTACTTGTAAAATATTTACGTGTCTTCGATAATCTCTAACTTTGTTCTACATAGTAAGGTATTGTTGCGCTTGATTTTGTGTGCGTATACTTATATCGGATTGGTATACATAGACAGTGGTGAGAGGGGAAAAGAATATAGAGGACACTGGTATCAGTAATAGAAGGGAATGAAGTACACTGGGCGAACGACGGTGGCGCTTCATGCCAAAGCCACTATGGCTGCAATCAACTCGCTTCACAGAATCTCGTATCCATAGAATATATATATCAGTGATACGACCGCGTTCTTTTCTTTCCCCACCAAAATACCCATTAGAGACAGAAAGCGATACCCCGAATTACAGCCCCGAATATTGTTCTCTCACTCTTGTGTTCTCTTCATTGGTTCTTATGAGAACACATAGACTATTTGTATAAGTCTATGGTCGAAACGTAGTTCCTTCACATCAGTGAGTTCCTTCGGAGAGCGAAAAATATTAGTGACATCGATACTTGGCGCATGCGTTAGAAAGGAAGACTCTCGCAGGCGCCACCTTGTGAGACAGTCCTATCGCAGAAGTTATTTCGAGTAGTTCTTCGGTGGTTGTGTTAGTCCGGTTTTCCCGTGATTTTTTCCGATCTCAAAGGATCCCGGTTACTGCTACTCCGTTAAAAAGAGTGAGTATCGGACTCCAAGTACGCGAACTTTTATTCTCACGTTGCCTTCGTTAGTTAGTAGGTTGATCTGACTGTAAAATATACTGCAACCAGACGTGACAGGTTCTAGCAAAATGGCCGTGCGCGATTTACAACAAACGGTTGTTCCGCGTTCGCCCAATGATTTTCTAACAGCGCTTTTTGACCGACGTGACATTGCCTGACAGTGTACACTCGATTAAATACCGATTAAGATACTGGTTGATGATTTTCGGCCAGTCATCCAACCATGTTCCACACATATTCAACATACATGTTGCACGTCACTTCGAATTGATTTTTTCGCGAATGACCGTTTGCGTTGTGCGGTGGTACAACCGCCTTGCCGCAACTCGCGAGCCAGCCTACTTAAACCTTTGTACCGAATTTCAGTTTTTTCTCCAGTCTCGAGCATTATCTTATCTGTCAGTTACCGAACAATGAGAAATGATCAGATTACACCTTTTGACAGACGTTGTTTGTGCGAGTTGCTGTCGACTCAGCGATCAGCTGTCGAGTGTGTCAGCGAACTGAATTCCTTCTGATGTTCTTATATCTTCGGAATGTAATAACATGGATTATTTGATCAGTCCACGTCGCGGGCCTATATCTCTTAAGGTTACACGAATTTTTTCATGAAAATTAGCATTGTTGTCAAACGAGTCTTGAATTCGTCCTATTCGTACGCACGTAAACGAGTCACGGTAATGTTTGCAGCAGTGAACGATTTCAATCAACTCGTCATGCCAACATGTAAGGAGATTAGAGTCGAGAAAAGCGAAGCCACAGGTAGATTCACGATGCACGGGGTCGAGAAGGCCAAGAGTCGCTCACCCGTACTGATGATCCCGGAAATAGTCGGTGCAAAAATTCATTGGTTATTAATATCACATACAAATGAGCCTTAGCAAAATCGCGAATTAGAAAGCAACTCGATGGTTTAATCATTACCGTTTGAAATAATATCTGTGTTTTCCTTCATGTTTTTCTGTGAAAATTTTCTATGAGTTTGAGTTTCTTCCTTTTATTAAACGTGGTTTTCTGCTTAGAGATGTAATGCCATCGAATTATATTTACATCTAACTCAATTCGTAATAAAACACTTTCGAAAAGTCGGGTTGTATCTAGTCGAAGTGGTGTCAATATAAGACGTATCGATATTATTGTTAATATTATTAAAAGAGATTTCGTTGATTGATTGAACAATTCTATTATGAGTTTTTTAGTGTATATTAACGTGACTGGCCGTAGGGAATTAAAGCAGGCCGTGATGAATATTTGAATGCACCGTAAGGTGAAATACACGGCAACGACAGTGGGCGGACAGCCGGTTTATCGATTACGGCGCATCGCGCCGATAAGCATCGTCATAAAGCGTCGCGACGACGCAGCGCGCTTTCTCGATTGTCAAGGTCCTTCCTTTTAAAGTATTTGTTCCCACGACACGTTTCTTTGCTTACGAAAGACAATCAGGAAGATTGTTTGAAGAGAGCGTCTTTTGATCGTTGGGTCAGACTCAAACATTACCGGGAAAAGATGGCCGCTCTTGATTCGTTCATTCTAATTGGTTGATTTCGTTTCGTATTCGCCAATTACAGTAGACTTTTGTGACCGCCGTTCAATCATCGTCGTCCAATTGCGTTCCTGTTTATTTGGTCGTGACCCGCGTGTTTTGCCAAATGTTATGTCATTCCACGGATCGCATCGCGAGGGTGGGTTTGGCAGGGGCTAAGAAATATAATCAATATTCTGGTCCTTGCTGTTTGTAGCTGAATAAAGTGTTGCAATACCATCGAAAACTTTCGTTATAAATAAAATTTGACAATTTCAATCTTTTATATAGATTATTAGGTTTTATTTAAGGTATTAACTAAAAAAAATTAGTGATGCAAAGTGAACAACATACAGATGTGTTGATATTTACAAACGTTGTTTACAAATACTACGTTTAAGTATCAACTACGCAATCAGTACAGTTATACAGAAATACCGTACGTATTTAATTCTTTTTTCTCGTCTTTTTTGCTTTTGTGTAGTGTTCATATAAAATTATTTGATATAAAAATTTAGTATATTGTTAAGGTTATCAGTTGAGTTAGAATATAATTTCTCAAGGAAAATAAATACTTTTATTCTTTGGATGTCTGATTTATAATATAAAGTAAAAATTTCGAAACGGAAATTTCTTCAAAAATTAAAATTGCAATTGTGTCCAAACATCCTCTACATTGTGTTGTTAAGTTTAATGTTTTTGATAGTGAAAATCAAAAAAATAAATGCAGTTTCTTGTTGAATCACCTCCTGTTTTACCATCAATGGAAAGTAAAATAAATTATGAGAGTTAGGAGCATGTTATTGTTCCGATTAAGGATTTCAGGACAAACCGCTCTCACACATTCATCTGAATTTCCTTTCATGCTCGTGTATTTTCTTTTTCCTTTTTTTTTTTTTTTTTTTTTTATTGAATAAGAAAATAACTGTTACGCTGGAAGTATTTTAAATGGTAAAGCCTAGTTAAACAGTAAATCTTATGGGAATACAAAATTATATTATCTTATCGTTTTCTCTCTGAGAAATTGAAATCATATTTGCTCTTCCTTTCATTTTTTGTTATTTAATTTATGTAATTGTTAGTAATTTTCGTCTTGGCTGGTAACAGCTCTTAATTATCGTTTTAAAATGTTATCTCTTCCCATAAAATCTAAAGAAAAACAAAGTATTATTTAATTTTAATCGATCGACCGACCAAGAAGAGGAGATATTGGATTATGATGTTGAAGTATTATTTGCAATTGAGGAATGGCAGCACGTGGCAAGATTGTTATGCATGTGAGATCTTTTTTAGAGGCAGTAACTGTAGGTAGCTCTTGAACAAAATGGATATGTCTATTTATTTAGAATTGCATATTTTACTTGTCGATTTCACTAGTTAATTATACTCGTAACGAAGAACGAACTAAGAACCTCTATAATTACAAATTTGAATCCTTATGTTGTCAACAGTGATTATTTTCCAATCAAAATAATCTGTATAAAAAGAGATTCCAATAAAATTAAGAAAAAAGAAACAGAATTCTATAAGGAAAAATAATCTTATAAATTAAGTGGTCTAAGACAAATATGAAAAGGAAACTTTATTACTTTCTCTCGGAATGTAATTTCATTTTAGTCTCTAGCATTCAATGAAAGAATTATTATAATTCTTCTATAAACGTTAGATACTGTATATCTCAGTCCAATAGACAATTGTTTAATAAAAAATTTTGATTCTAGAATATAATGACCGTAGTCAAAATTTATAATTTTCAACGTACTCTATTTCCTTAAACATGAAACTATGTTAAAAATTAAACTGTCTATTTCCTATTGTAGGCGATGTCGATGGCTGGGTATTAAAGCAACCAGGAGCTGACTGGAGAAAAATCTAGTCGCGCTCATTTGAATCATTGTTGAGTATCAGCTAGTAAACACACGCAAGGATCATGAAAATGGTGCTGTCTCAACGTCAGAGGGAGGAGTTGTAAGTTCCAAATTTTCTCATTTATCAAAACCACTAGAAAATCAACAGGATTTTATTTCACGTTATTCTGATTATATAGAATTAAATAGATCAAATAGAAGAATATCATTTATCTCTACTTATTTGGGAAGGAGACAGTTCAATATAACCATTCATATAATAGGAATTCATTGACTCTCCATGCTTCCTACGATTTTTTATTCAAATAAATAGAACTTCATACTCAGCTGCGTAGATTTAATTAATAGGTATTCAATTGACCGAGTATCTACTAATTAAAATTTCGTTTCAATAAACGAAGTTCAGATGAATTGATTTTTGACTGTTATTATTTAAAAATTCTTTAAATTAACGAGTATAATTACAAATATTGTATAAAAAGCAATATCGTTTCTTTTGAAACGAAATCATCTACTTTAGAAAATAATATATTTTTTAAATAATTATTAAACATTTATATCTTATAAATATCATATATATCTTTTGTATATTTATTTATATTTAAAATTTTTTATTTCGTATATTGAAACTTTAAAATTTCTTACATAATAGCTTTTATGTTTTTATTCTTTTTTTCCTTGATAGTATGACATTAAAATGTAATTGAAAATATGCATAGGAAGAAATTTGTTGAACACTCAATCCTTATAAGATCTTAAATTGTTATTATAACTCTGACAGTTCTTGCAACTAAAACGGGATCGAAATTGAACAGTAAAGATGTATCGTTATTGCAAAACATCTACAGGAAAAGAGCACGCTGCGTGAAATTTTTATCGCGCGATTATAGCCGGAGCATGTTTTATAACACGCAATGCATACTAATTAGTAATGAAGGAGCACTAGCGATGGGTTAGAATATTCTGATAATAAGAAAGACGAAAAGAACGTTTGTTCGATTTTGGATAACCCTTATCCTTAGAACTAGTTTAGCAAATCGGTTGGAAACCACGATAAACCAATTTATGAAAGACTGAACAGTAGTCGTAAGATTAGAAAGTGTTGAAAAATTCTTGTTTGGATTCAAACACTTCTCCAAATATATGAGGAATTTGTTAAAAGAGAATCTAAATGTTTTAATTGTGTATAGTGTTAAGTGTTTAATTCTGTATTTTAATAATTTTGCATGAATAGAAGTAGATTTAAGAAGGTATATGTTAGTTGATGATCAATAATTTCAAGATATACATCAATTATTTAAAAATATTTAAATTAAACTTCACAAAATATTTCATTCTGTGTAACATATTCACAACGATTAAAATAAAGCTTTAGATAGGTAGATACTTTAAAAAATTTGTTTAGACATTCCTTTTATTTTAATAAATTTATAACTTTTCACTTCTTTACCTTTTTTATGAAAGGAAGTTGTTCAGCGATATATTTTTTATATGAATAACAATAAGTCGATCAAGATAAAATGGGCAAAAAATAATATGTTATGAATAATTGTTTGCAAATGAAAGTACATACTATTTACTGAAAGAAACTAAGATTCGGTAAAGTATACATGTTACGTGTTTCTAGTAAGAACTGTTGTAAGATTTATATAGTAGAAATAACAGGCAGCGCACCAACATGTCAATTGTTTCGCACATGTAAGGCGTGCATAATGAGTAGAAACATCGCGAGAACAGGAAAAGATGAAAGGGATTGCAACGTAACGAAATTTTATCCAGTAAGGTCGCATTAATCTCAGTTGAATACGCGAGAACAAAAGACCCTATTGCGTACTAGCCACTTTCCTTTTCTTTCATTTTTATGGTGATATAATTTAGGGATTGGATTCAAAACATTACGAATATCGAAATCTGAGATCATTCTATAAATATTGCGAAATGTATAACATTTAAGATATCATTGATTAGTAAAATTGAAAATAAGACGAATAAAATACAATTAAATTTTATGTGACGTACAAAGTAGCAATGACAGACGACGGTATTGATTTCATCTTGGTTAAGAATAATCAATTATTAAAATGATGGGATATTTGGGAGGAAATTAGATTATGTTATACATAGCGATGTTTCCAGAGAGAGAAATGTGTTCTGTTAAAAGCGTCTTGATAAATTTGTTCCAGGAATTTTGATGGAACCATGATGGTTTTTAGGTAATGCACTTTTTAAGAGTGAGATGATGTATTACTCTTAATATTTTAGTACGATTTTGATGAGAAAGATGGTGATAACAGAGTGATGATGATAACTTAAAAATGTTTTCGTATTTCTTTTCGAGTGTTTGTAAAATGTTAAAAATCACACATATTTATCACGGTCCTGTTTCTCTTAATATTATGAATTCTTCGAGAAGAATTTTGAAAATTCTAGTGGCTCCACCTTGATTTTATAGAAGTTTATCAGCTAATGAGCTTTTGTTTGAACAGCGATTGTAAATACTAGAAAAGTGAATGTCCTTAAATAGTTAACAGCTACTTAAAGTTGCTTCCATTTTGAAAAACAGACATGAAAGAAACAGACGTTTCATAAAAATATACAGTGGAACGTATGACGAAATAATTCTAGCGAAGTTAGTAGAAAAACTGAGATAATACGGAACTCTTATGAAATTATATAATTTTCATGTAAACGTTGGATTAAATTGTATTTGCATATACCTTTCTGGCTGTAGCATCACATTCTAATTATTGGAATTAAGCATAATTAGTTTTATTCTTATCTTGAAATGTCTTAATTCAACGGTTAGAAATTTATATCGAGAAAGCTAAATATACAGATTAAATAAGTGAAACCCAAGTAAATAGGTAAAACGATAAATTGTTGTAGAATTTGAAAACCTAGAAAAAGGCAACTTATTAAGTATTTATTCCTATTCGTAACTGAAAAAAGTAGTTTGTTTGAAAGATATTTACTTTTCACTTTGTTTTCAAAATTCTTAATCGACGAATTTTGAGTTAATTGTTGAACTTGTAATAGATATATACGTGAGAAATTATATCGAGTATATAACGATAAAAATAATAAAAATGCTGATGGAGTAACGCGAATAATAATTATTGATGGATGAATAACTAAATTTAAATGTTCACTGTGCCTATGTATTTTCTGTATTTCGATGTACATATGAAAATTAAATACGATGACAAATGTGATAATTAATTCCATATAATACGTTTTCATTCATTTGATTCCCGCGAAATGATCTGCAAACATAAATCTGACTCAGGTTCGTCGGGCACGTGAATTAACCAGTGTCATTAATCATGAATCACTATACCTCGTATTTCGAAATGGGATAGCAAATGGAATAGAAAGAAACGAGCTCACGATAAAAGAGAAACCCAGCGAAACTACCGTTTTAAACAAATATTTCTGAAGAAATATATTTATCTTTCTCGAAAATGCAAGCTTGCTAAAGATCAAACGAACATAACACACTTCCACGTGCTTCAACGAGAAAACGTTTTTATGCCCTGTGGAAGTATTGTGAAATAATTTTGTAAATGGAAGCAAGTTACTTCAATGAAAAATATCGAAGAGGTTTCGTAAATATTTTCTGAGAAGTTAATCTTAAAATAAATTGATTTAATAAAGGAATTAATTAATGTTCAGCGCGTAAAATAAGAGTAAACGTTACATATATATCATGAAGTTAATGTTACTTTCAATCGGAATTTTTTACCTGTCATAATGACGTCATACGCAGTCGATAGGATAGCCACAGTGTATAAAAGTGTCATTCATGAACGTGTGATGAGGCGTGTAATACATTAAAAATAATGAGTCAGTTTCAACATTTTTATATCTAAATCCATCTTTTTTTCAATGACAAAGAAGTACAGCAGAGAATCAAATTAAGGGAACATTGACAAAAAATAAAAATATCCATATCTGTTTCAAAATTAATGACACTCGTGACAAATTTCTGTGATTCAAAAATTGCAAATTTTTCTCACCAGATGATGATTAATTTTACATTGTGCGCATCAAATTCTTTTTATGTTTCTCATTCAGTTATTATTACACATTTCGTATATATTGTACGAAATATTATGTGTCATACATCATCACTCGATTCGCTAGAACCTTCAATCTTTCGAACTCTTATAATTTCAAATGCTTCCTCTGAAACTATTCATCTCATCCCTTTTTCAGTATATCATCATTTTATCCATATACATCTTTCAAAAACCTATACGAATCTCGTTAAAAATGTACAAACTCACACCTATATACTTTACGACATTCCCTCAGCTGTCGCCACTTTTTATTCCATTCGCTTATTTTCTTGATGAATGAAAGAGCTAAAACTGCCGTCGAACTGAAAGTGATCCTCATCGTGTCTGCACGAAACCTTATAGCTATCCTCGAGCGATCAATTAATCGGGTTCGTTTGAAACGAAGCGACTGAAATTAGCATGGCAAAGATCAATAAGTCAGCGTGACGAAAAACTGTGCGTTTCTATAATTTTCTCCTTGAAGGAGGACTGATGGTCGCGGTCGGTCGTCGCGTCGGGAGCTAGGGGTTGTCGGTGTTCGCGATACAACTCCCGCCCAACCCTTCACGATGTTATTAATGGGAAAACGGGACAACTTCGATCGCGGTGTCGATCGATGCCGGCTAATTCCGGTGACGTCAAATCGGTCGTGGATCGGCGCGTGTCGTGCGCGGCAGCTGGCGCAGGAGAGGGCGTCTCTTGAGCACGCGCGAATAGCGGGATCGATAACGCGCCGAACCGGTGGACGACGGCTGCCAGCCTGACCCGGGAGAGAAAGAAACGAACGAGGAGGGAAATGCAGAACGACGCAGACTGATATTCGTTGATAAAGAATGGATTGATATAGTTTGAATTGATACGATCATACAGTTTGTTTAGGAAATTTTTGAAATAGGTGCTTATGGATAGACCGCGGATGCTTATGCGAACTTACATTTTTATCCTGGTTAATGAAGCGGATCTATGCAAAAATTTATTTTGTGCACCTAAATGCCAGTATATATATTTTATATGTTTTTTTTAAGTTTTTCATAAATAGATGAGGTTTAGCTAGCGAGGAAATGATAAAGTAAAATGGTCGGAAGTGCAAAAGGATGCGGTTGATATTCGCGGGCAAAAAACGAATTGGTTATGCATAGATGCAGTTCGTCTAGGAAATTTTCTAAATACTCATTAATTGTTTTTTTGCCCGTGGAACGGCTAATAACGTGATCAGAAATGCAAAAGGACGCGGCTAATATTCGCGGACAAAAACGAATTGGTTAGGCATAGATGCAGTTTGCCTAGGAAACTTTTCAAATAGTTGTTAATTTTCTTTTTTCGGAGAACTGTTAATAAAGTGGTTAGAAATGAAAACTGACGCTGCTGATATTTGCCGGCAAAAAACGAATCGGTTATGCATAAATGCAATTTGTCTAGGAAATTTCTGAAATCTTTTTTTTGTTTGTATTTTACGAGGGAATGTTATATAGTAAAGCGATCTGTAAGATTGATGCGTGTGATTTTAGCTTGGCTGAAATGTCTGAATTAAGCAGGGCGATTTATCAACTGATAGTTATTAGTAAATGAACAAGTTATATTAGCGTCAAAAAATGAAACAAGAATAATAGTGTTTATTTGACCTAATATGCTACAACTAGAAAGAGTGAAGTGGAGAATAGGTTCGTAATGAATTAAGCGAATTTACTTTCTTGCTGTTATTTTTAAAGAAAGCAATTTCCTACTGTCGCTTGTGTGTTATTAATTGCGTCTCTCAGGAGGTACATTGATCGATATCATAAATTGAAATAGCAGAGCAGAATGATGAAATTACAAGAATTTACGATTCTTCATATCATTCTGTTGTAATAAATAACCTTACGGAAGTAAGATCGTCTATTTTTGGAGAAATTCGATGTTAATCATATAGGAGGATAAAAATGAAAGTGTAATTGATCAGTTTGATTGCTGAGAAGCTCGATTATCAACTAGATTTTCTCCTATTCATTTGATTGACCGCCTACAGGTATACATTTTTCTGTTCTCGGAGGTGAAAATATCTCTGATCGTGAGAGGATTTAGATAGCGGTGACTAAGCATCTAAACATCATTCCACAAGAAAATTTTCCTACTCTCTTTCGCACATTTCTGAAACAATACAAGACGCGTGTAAAACGAGAAAAGGATTACATTGAAGTTTAACAAATACATTTTTCTCTATACCTATTTAAAGCTTTATTTTTTTATTGAATTATTCCAAGAATCGTTCGTGCAAATTGTATATGTCATTATATTGTTTGAAACTATTATGTAGCTTCGATTTCGCAAGACTGTGCAAGAAAAGTGAATCACGAACGAAAATCATGGTTTTACAATTAACAGGCTGAAAACATGGTTGTGGGGTTTAAGTAGGTTACAATGTAGAATCGAAGCATGATATAATATGCAGGGAATGTGTTGCATGCAATGAATGTTATAATTTCGATTGCGAAATAGATTTTTCTCAGTCTTACATCATCAGTGGACGATAGCGTTAGAAGAATGACATATTTTTTTAAAAAATCGTTAATTACGAGAAGCCTGCAAAAATGATAAAGAAGCATATTTATTGGGGAGTGTCATGAATATTTAATAAAATTACTATTTAGAATAAAATTTAAAAGAGCGTCGTTGTAATTCAAAATTGTTGTGAAGCAAAACCTAAAAATGATATTAACCGCGAAAGAAAAAGATGTTTCCCTAGCCAAATGGTTGAGTAATAATTTTCTACGTTAAATCTTCTATTTCCTGGAAAATGTTCTTTTTTTAGTTGCGTCACTCCTCTAGCAAAGCATACGGTAGAAATTGAGCGTTCAATAGCGTATCATACGGATGGGAACGTATTTGAATTTGCTTCGGTATTTATCATCAATTCTATTAGTTGCTGTAAATATTTATACGTACACTAGTCTAATTTAAAAATTGACATAATTTATTTACATGAATATTCGAGTACGTATTACTGATCTCATCATACTTAAAATTTGCTAGTAAATACATTATATTATTAAATTTCACAAGTTAGGAACATCATTTGCGACAACGTAGTTATTTGATAATGAGATATACCTATTGATAGTTGATTATAGCTTTTCAACGCACAGACTCGTAATGGACAGGTGTGTTGCGAAAGAACTTTCTTAGCGGCATATATGGAGGTACTAAAAAACTTTATTGAAAGCCAAAACGATATTTACAGCAGGTATTGCGAAAGAGATATAGAAGAACAATGTATCGAATGAGTGGAACGCACTGTGGGAAAGTTATGTTAAAATAATATCGACGCTTTGAAGAACGATGATCTAAAAATAAAAATGATAGAATGTTTGAGGTAGTGTGTTGATTGTGAGTGCGAAATTCTTAAGTATTTTCCTCGTTAACATATGAGTTGAGGCTCTTTTCAGCTGCTACTCTATTAGGAATTCATTGACAAATGAACAATGACGAGTGCTATTTATAAAAATTACATAACTAGACAAATTTCCTGTAACAAATGCTAAATATGAATATCGTTTGTCTTAATTAAATTATGTATAATAAACATATACGCTTATCGTAATCATTTTTAATTTTGCAAATGAACTCTTTTAAATTCTGACAAGATGACGCGAAACCGAGATGATTTCATTTGATTTATTTTTATCTAGGTTAGATATACATATTATTTATATATATGATTAGTATGCTAGACAAAGGAGGTCGTTCTATTAATTGCAGTCTTTAGTTTTGCTCTAATGGAATAATTAAAAAAATTTAAGATATTTAAAAACATTTAATATTACCGAAAAATTTTGATAATAATAGAAAGTATATGTTGTTATAAACGAACGAATACAACGAATGTTAGCATACTAATTTTGTAAATTTATGCGAAAACATGATTATAGGTTTCTCTGATACCGTGAACTTGAACTTGGAATACTTTACTCAATGAATCTATTACCTTAGTTAGATCAAGCTGTGGATACTAAAGCGAATTGATTCCCTTCCAGTATCAGCAAATATATTCGCGTTAGTTGATTAGATTTACACAAGGTACTAGTTTCGCTTGCGTATGTAAAATTCTGCAAAATATTGCGATTGCAAAGAAATTATTTTCCCGTTTTCGTTTATTTCAAAATCTTTTCGTTAGAATTAAATTACGTTAAAATATTGAAATTAATATGCAAAATGATTGTTGCGTAGAATGAAATTCATAAATTCTTAATCACTTTGATCACTCTGATAGACAGATAGCATTACTGATAGATAGTGTTAGAAAAACAGACATTGAACCATTAGGAAATTCAAAATACCTAAAAATGACATGAATTTTATTAATAGAAAATTACAAAGTCAGGAAAATATCCAGGATACGATCCAAAAGAAATGAACAAATTATATATAAATATACACAAGGGAAGTTGAATTCATGCTGCAGATAAATTTCTTAACTGGATAATAGCTCCAATTATGCAACGATAAAAGTCGTGATTAATAGACAAAACGAAGAAGAAGTAATCAAATTGTCCTTTAATTTGCATAAATTCTACTACCTGATAGCATTATAACCTTAAAAATTGTAACAGGAACGTCTCCGGAAGTTTGAACGACTAAGCAGATGCGTCATTATATTAAAGTGCAATGGGATCTTTGGAAAGAATATATAAGACATGAGGGTGGTAAAGGGTTTCATTGATCATCGCAGGTGGCCACTTAGATTATATCTACCTCTTACCAGGCTTCGGTGTTTACGATTCGGTGCTCTTTAGAGTCAAGTGAAACTTACGCCTCGTTGTTAAAACGTTTATTGATTCAGCCATAATCGATAACTGAACTTGCTCTTTTTTCTTTCTTATTTTGTTTGTATTTTGTACGTAAAAATCGTCTGGCCACGAAAACATTGAAATCCGGGAAACAAGGAAATTGCTACCTAGGAATATTTGACGAGCCGCCGTTGGCTAGCTTTTGTCGCAGGAAACGATCGATTTCAACTCGGAATACTTGATGAAGCAGTTCTTTTTTGTTCGAGTTCAAACCGATCATTTATGTAGAAGTTATGAAACAACGGAATTAGTGAGCTAATCATGATTGACGCAAACCAATTATTATTACTAGACTGTGGACTTTCATCTAAACTTATATTTTTATGAGTGCAATCAAGTAGAGAAATGGAACCTAAGCAACTTGTTTCAACCACTGAATAGATACTATAACGAGTAGTGTACTTCTATATTTTCTATATTTTTGCATATTAAATTTCACATAGGTGCGCAAAAATCCGCAGTCTAATGATAATTGAAAAGCTAGCTAGATCAGCAAGATTAATAATTTTTTAATACTTAGTGCATCAAATGTAGGTTCTATAAAAAACTTACAATTTTTCTGTGAATTTCAGTATTTGGTGGATAATAGTAATTATTATTTTCTTTGGAATCTCCCCATTTAGTTGCTAAAATAAAAAACAATAGAAACTAGCGTTTTGTAGGTTAGTGAAATTTACAACTGAATTGGCAAGTGAAATGGAATTTTCAATTTGTTTCTTTAAGTTACGGGTAATTACGATATCGCAATTATGCACACGGTTGAGCACGGTGTTAAAGGAAAATGAGATTCGCTGGATTCCTTAATGAGACAATAGAGGGTAAAAGAACGTGGAAGAAGGTTTTTAACTGTGCCTTAAGTCATACAGAACACTCGAGTTGAGTGTATGCACGAAAGTTGGGGAAGATCGGCTTGGCTGCAATGAGACCTAGCAATCGATAAAGCTCCTCCCCTTCGCGTTGGTCAACGTTTCTCCCATTCTGTTTCGTTAACCATGTAAGAAAGTGGAAAATAATAGGGGAGAAGGGTGAAAGTGGTATACAACTCGATCGATACGAACCACCGTGTAAAAGGGTTTCAAAGGCATTCATTTTTGAAGAGATGTAACAAAAAATTGCAACCTCGAGAGACGACTTTTTTAACGACGCGTTTCGCGTTCAGCAAAAAGGATCTGTTTCGTACTGCAGGTTATTACAGTAATAAAAGACAATGATTTTTTTTGGTAGAAATTTACGTAACATTTTCTATTTTCTTTTAATCGAAGTCTTTCTCTGACTTTAACAATATTTAGAAACTCTTTTTTGGTTTAGAATATTTATAAATGTTATTGATAAATAAATTGTTTTTGTATTAACGTATAATTTTATTTTTTAACCGAAAACTTACTGTTTACTTACTTACTTTTTTATTCGTTATTATAATTTAAAAGTTATATCATTTGTAATAATTAAAATTAAAATGGACAATATTACTAATATTCACTCCTTAGTATTTATCATTACAATTATTATTACACGATCTCAGAATTATGTCGGTTTTACTCATAAATAAAACATTGTTTATAGTCTTAATAAAATTAAAAAAAGAATAAAATCGCGAGACAAGGTTTAAACTTACATTGATAGCTTATGAATGCTTTATAATCAACGCTACATTAACATACTTTTTTATCGTATTAAGTAACATTTTTTTGAAACATCTCTACGTTCATACTGTTGCCACAAATGCTAGATTATTTATTGTATATTCGGCATCTTAAACCTCGCCACGAAATTGCCATAAGTAGTAAGACGATCGTGACCAGAAACAGTGAGCGATTTACAGCAGAAAAGGGTTTTATTCCACTTGATGTGAATTGTTCAATTGAAGAGTTGAAATTATAGTAGACTACGTTACGGTCAGAACTGAAGACTTCCAATGGAAATAAAATACGTTTTTATGTCTATTATCTCATTTACATTATTTGTCACTTGTATATTGTTGATTTTTAGTATTTAAGACATTTATAAATCCAGAGAAAGAATAAGTGCTAAAAAATATATTTAGTTAAATTTATTCATTTTTTATTTACACTTAACTGTATCTTGTGACAGCGAAAGACGAGTTATTCGAAATTAAGTTCTTTAGAACTGATGTAAGAATTAAACTATATCATTTTAATATTTATAAATATTTTTACCGTGCAGAATTTATACCTCCTTCCACCAAAGATACTTTTTTTACTGTCTCCTTTATCGCTTACGTCTTCTATCATTTCAACTTCACAATTATTCAAGTAATTCCTTAACGATCTTTGTTTCAACATCTCGCACGATCTTGTCTAATGCATTATTTATGGAATTGTTACTTCCTCGACTTCTCTTTGGTATCTTATTCAAAGAAAGAGGATTGTTTACGAAAGTAACAGGCTCGTTCAACTAGAAAACTTTCGTTGATCGATGCAGGAATCACTTTCTAAAAGCTACCTTGTTATTCCGGCTTATATGGAACTATAATTAAGGAGTTTAAATTTACACGTAAATTATAAGTAACAAGGCGCGCCGATAGATTTTATTGCAGAGAAATTAATCTGCGTTATCTCGCATACTTTTATTTATGTGTGCCCTGTTAAATGTTAATAGCCAATTAATGATACAAACGCGTTGATTATCTGGTAGAACGTATTCCGTGACTACGTTTGCTTTATGCATAAGATTGAAGAAGACTCCGAGTGTGAATAGAAAATGATTTACAAAGAGCGTTAGAAACAAAGATAATATTCCATTTTTACTGTAATGGGGTGTCTGGGTAATATAATTATTGGAGAAAATATTAAGTAAACATGTACATATATCAGTTTTCATGTAATTTGCAATTATTAGATATTATAGCATTAAAATTGGTGAAAAAGATGATATTCTTTGTATCTTATTTTAAAGCAAAATTCGTTTGTATTGTTGGTTTGCTAGAAGAGTGACATAACTAAATTTAGAAAATAGAAAGTGATTAATTACTGAATTATTTAGTAATGGATATTTGTTTCTCTTTTACAATTTGGCTAATATCGTTTGCATTTTAATCTCATGAGAGCTGATTTTTAATTTCATAACAATAATCATCGGAAAAATTATTTATCTTTTGAATCACGCTAATGCAGAAGAATCGTAGATTTTATTTAGTCTAATGTGTAGAACCCAGATAAAGATGAACCTTATATTGTTATTAAAGGTAGGCGGATTTCACAGTGTATAATTACATTACTTACGTAATTACAAATACTAACAAAGTACTAAATAGTAGATAATATATTACTATTACTCTACCCTATACTTATTCTACTACACTTGGTAATTTACATTCTACAATGAAATATAAGGTTCGTAATTAATTGTACATAATATTAAAATATTTCCAAGCTATTCAAAATTTAATACAAAGATACTCCATAATAATTGGTGAAATATATGTACAGTTAAAGAGAATTCCCATGTAAATAAACTAATTAAATTAACCACGCTATTTCTATGAAATGAATTGATTCGAGAAGGGCAGAAACAAATTCAGGCGAAGAATCTAAGCAGTAGAACGCGTACGGATGCAGTTCTCGTGGTGCGTTCCTGCGATGGGAAACCTTATATCTCGAGTACGCGATACCCGTTGACGGGCGTGTTAAGGTAAATGGAAAAAGAAGAGCAAAAGAGAGTGGAAAGGGATCGTCTTCGCATAAAAGAAGATCACATCGGCCGAGCGACCTCCGATCCTTGAAATTCACGCAAGCATAAAACAACCAGAATCGTTTTGTCTGACCTGTTTCGTGCATAGCAATCTTTGACCCACTAAATCGATCGAAAATCGATCAACATTCTTTCTTCTTCCGTATGGCGCATACTGGCCCATGATCGAAAAACCGAGAGGTTCGGGTCGTTAAATAGTTACAAATTTTTGTACATAAAAATAAATCCTGATACGCTAATAATAGACTAAAAGCTAGGAAATCAATTCTTTTGCCAGAAACTTTTACAAGTAATTACAGAACTAAAAGGTAATATAGACGAATAAACTATAGTTGAGCTAATTTTGGTTTTTGCAAATATATAACATAACTAATTTTTGCGAGAAATAACACGACACATTAAGAAATAGGAAATCTGTAAATAAAAAATTATTATGTCCAAAAGAGTGGGGATCCGGTTGACGAGTGAATAATAAACGAAGCAATAATTCACTAGTAATATTTATTTCGAAGATATTGGAAAATAATTAAATTTCGAAGCGTTCTTAATGATTTCAAACCTGCAATTGCTACTTGAATTATTTAAGGTAAATTCATTGGACAATAGTTCTAAGGAATCTATAAATAAATAAATCATTTTTGGGTCGTTTAATTCACCTTTTTTAATCACTGGATTAAATTTCGTTTATGTGGACCAGCGTGCGCCGCCTCGAGTGACGCTTCGATGAATGCGTTTTCGCTCACCTGCGTAACTTTCTCTGCTCGAGATTAATCGACAACCGGGTCCTAAAACAGTTGAATAATTAGCGAAATGGCCGTGTCTCGATAACTGGAACGAAGAGCAAAGTGGTTCGCGGCGATGGTAATTTATTACGTCTCGTCTCTCGTTTCGATCAAGTGAAAGGTCTCGGTGGATCGTTGAAAGAGAATCGATCGCGCTTTCCGGCTATTTGCTTTGTTTGCCGGCATTTGAACGGTGCGGAACAAAACTCATGGTGATAATTCGCCACGTACTATCACGTGGAAGCAGGTGAACAGAGACGAACGACCGACTTCAGGCCTTTCACCCCGGCATAATTCTGCCCGACTTTCAATCTCTTTCCCACGTACTCAACCTGTGCCCTCTATTGTATCGGCCTACGTTGCGAACTGTTAGTGAAATGTCATTATTGAAAACCATAGCTCGACCACTGACCGTGATATGATGGTTGGCGCATTTGAGGCGTTAAAATACTTCGGAGATATTAATCTAAGTTATATGGAAATGTTGCACGTAGGAATGGAATCTGACTGATATCGTATACAGGTAACAACACTTCTAGAATAGCTACAGCACGGTGTGAATATTGTGGGAGCATTCGTATAATAGGATTCTTTTAGAAAACATCTTCTATACAACTCAATCCAAAATTAATTTTTTTTTTAATTAAATACGATAAGTTAAAATTAAATTAATAAAGTTAATCTTTCAATTTATCAGTAATATCAAATCAAATTGAATAAGAATATTTCTTACATTGGAAAAAGAAAATTTGTCACTGCAAAATTGTTTGCTATGGTCAGGATTTTTCTATTTCAAACTAATTTCCTCGTGCAATATGAAACTATAGGCGAATTTTAAAGGTATGACAATCTTCTAAAACTGATTCCACGAAGAAACAACAAGCGATGAAGATTGTTATCAAACGATTTTCGTACGACAGTGAAACATTTTTGTGAACTGTTTTTTAATTTTCAATGTCTTTACCGTATAAATCATCTCATCTTTATTTGTATATCTTTATATGAATGAGTCTTTTCTAATATCTTTTAAAATGGAATGTCTATAGTATCTATTACTTTTCGCATTTATGAAACGTGTTTGCTCTCGCATAACACGATTTCCTACATGTCCTCGATAAACCATGGAACACATCGTCGTGTTATAACAGGATTACCGGTACTAGTACAGGTGCAGGGAAGAATAAATTATATACATATACACTACTGCTTAAAAGTTTGGAACTACTTAATAAGACGAGAATATGAATTTTTTAACGAAAAGAAAAGTACAAATATGACTGACGATACACCAATATTTTAAACCATTGTATACAGTTATTACTTCATATTTATTTAAAATGATTTATTGTATCATGTTATATTGATTCGATTCTTGACAAAATATTGTCGATTCAAAAATTGTAAACATTATAGCGAAGTTAATTTACTAATAATTATAAAAGGTGTAAGTTAATTTACTACCTAACTACCTGTTATTAATTAGTAAAACGATGATATAATAAAATAACAAAAAGGTTTGATTTTTAATATTAAGAATAGCGACCTGTGTCTGTGAAGCGCACTGTGTATTGCGAAGGAGGAGCGACGCGTGCAAGTTCGCAGCGTTATTTCACACGTTGAAGCGACGAAGAAAGTTTGTTTCATGAAATGAGGCTAACGGAGAATGTTCAAGTACCTCTGCTACTTCCGTTAATGCAAAGATCTCATCTTCCTTCATCACGACGGAGATTTCAATGGCGATAACGTTTCATTTGTAAACAAAAACATGTAATTGAGACACTATACGGATTAACAGATTATTAAATACACATAGAAATCGGTGGTTCAACTTTGATGACTTATATTAGTGGCTGAAAGTAGGAAACCTCTTGACATTATTGGTTTACGTAGCAAACAAACACGATAAGATTAAACCTGCGAAGATTAGGCTGTGCTCGTTTAACGATTTTAATATTTATTTTATAATATCATGTTTGGGCCAACATCGCTGCTATTTATTGATACAAATCTTTGGTACATGAAAAGAAATCCTTTAAATACAGGAGCGACTCATATATTTTTAACGTATTGTTAATATGTATCATATATTTCGAAATTAATATCATACATAGAATTATTTCTATCTCAATGTATATGTAGCAAAAACAAAAAACAATTAATTTGCAATTTTTAAAATAAATAAATTAAAATAACTATGTTTTGGAATTCTGCATACTTTGAATTCTTTTATGAAAAGATATATGAGATACTGCCAACAGTGTTTATTTAAATCATACATTATTTAATTTTTTGAGTCTTGCTTCTTTACGTCAGATACACGAAGTTTAAATATAACTATGTACTAATGTAAGAACAACAAGATAGTGCGAAACAAATTGCTTTGCATCGATAATTGCTATACAGGAAAAAGTTGTCACACATGCGGTGCTTAATGAATTATGCTTCCTACTTAAAACTGGTTTTGATTACAAGGTTACACACAATATCGGAGGCGGTTGTTGTTGGCTACCTCCGCAATATGTCATACTAAAATTAATCTGTTATTTCAGAAATAAGGCGATTGCGGACTATCTCAGCACCAATGGCTATCAAGATGCGCTGGAAGCGTTCAAAAAAGAAGCCGATATGCCTGGGGAAGTAGAAAGAAAGTATGGAGGTCTTCTGGAAAAGAAATGGACTTCCGTCATACGCTTGCAGAAGAAGGTAAAAAGATTTTAGAATCTTTTTGCAGTTCTAATACTGCTAGTTAATAAGTTTTCAAAAGTGGTAAGTTTGTGTCTCTTAACATTAATAAGTAGATGTAAGGAAGTACATCTAAGAGAAATTATTTGTACAAAGAACAAAGTTTACAGAGAAGATGTAAATATTTTTTAGCAAATTCTGAATATATATAAAAGATATTCCATGTATGGAAATATCACTTTCTAAATTTTGTATTTACATTAGAACTTTAACATAAATTCTTAATTCTTGTCAAGTTATTCTTTGGACTAATCTTTGTTAAGATAACTTCTATAAGCTAAAAAGATTATAAGAGCGTTCACTTTTGTTGAAACATACAAAGACAATTTGCAGTATTGCTATATATGTTGTTGATCTCATGTTGAACTCATCAGTTAGTCTTTGTCTATTATTCGTTATTAACCATTAGTTTGAAAATATTGATTTAATACTTTTGAAATTAATTGCTTTCGTTACAAGTAATTATAACAAATAGGATAAAAGGGGACGTCATAAAATGAATATGAGTAAATAATTAACTAAATATTGTTTCAATGTTCTAGGTAATGGAACTGGAATCCAAACTCTCTGAAGCAGAGAAGGAGTTCATCGAAGGAGCACCGACACGTAGCAAACGATCACCATCCGAGTGGATACCAAGGCCACCCGAAAAGTACAGTCTTACTGGACACAGAGCTCCCATCAACAGAGTCATTTTCCATCCGGTTTTTAGTCTTATAGTATCTGCCAGCGAAGATGCCACCATTAAGGTAGGATCACTTACTTTTCAAAGTAGACAGGAATCGTTGAAACTAAATGGCAGCTACTTTGAAACGAGTATGTTCTTAATCTAAGAAACGATATTCATGGTAAACGACTTCGGTACACTCGTTTTGAGCCAAGCCAATTGCTTTCAACTTTTTTCCAGCTGTGTTTCCTCTCTGTATGTTATCCTCCTTTAGTTTTTACCGAAACTGGTTTTCTCATTTGTGTTAATTTCACTTAGGTGTGGGACTTCGAAAGCGGCGAATTTGAAAGAACATTGAAAGGTCACACTGACAGCGTACAGGACGTTTCTTTCGATGTCTCCGGGAAACTGTTAGTCTCATGCAGTGCAGATATGTCTATTAAGTTGTGGGACTTTCACCAGTCATTCGCCTGCGTGAAAACCATGCACGGACATGATCACAGTGTCAGCTCTGTCGCATTTGTGCCACAAGGGGATTTCGTAGTGAGCGCCTCTAGGGATAAGACCATCAAAATATGGGAAGTCGCGACAGGGTATTGTGTTAAAACGTTGACGGGACACAGAGAGTGGGTACGAATGGCCAGAGTCAGCCCCTGCGGAGAATTAATCGCTAGTTGCTCGAATGACCAAACAGTACGAGTTTGGCATGTTGCAACAAAAGAAACGAAGGTACTTTCATACGATGAAATCGTAAACTTATTTTAGAATCTAAGGTTCATTCCTTACGATACAATTTTACTATGATTAAAAATTATGCATTCGGTGTACGGTCTCTTTTCATTTTAAACCAGAGGATTTTTTAAAATATATTTTCTTATCTACTAATTTGTTGATTGTCGGATAGTATTTTGTATTGGAATCTTTATTACCACAAGTGTGCAATAATAAAGCATTATATAACACAATTAAGTTGATCTTGAGACACTTGGTTACGTGGCGTAATTTTTCTGGCAGGTAAAGATTAATCAACTAGTACGAGTAGATTAAAAACGAATATTAAAAACAAGGTACTTTAAATTGAAATCTGATGACAGTAATCCTACGAAGCATTTAAGTGATTTGGATAAGGTTACTGAGTAGTGCAGTAAGCCAGATATATGTGGTCACATTTTTAGCAGTGTTTCTATTAGCAATTACGACTTGTAAAACTAAATAATTGTATTTACAAAACATCTCTACAATTTATAGTAATAATAAATTCTAAAGAATTTTAAGCTTCACCAGTGCTTTCATTATTCAATATATCTTTTTAATGAACATTTCTTGACTTAGGTGGAACTCAGAGACCATGAACACGTAGTGGAATGTATCGCATGGGCACCAGACAGTGCAAGGGCATCGATCAACGCTGCGGCAGGAGCAGACAACAAGGGTGCCCACGAAGGACCTTTCCTCGCATCTGGCTCGCGAGACAAGGTAATTCGTATATGGGACATCGGTGCCGGTGTTTGTCTCTTTACCCTCTTGGGACACGACAACTGGGTTCGCGGCATCGTCTTCCATCCCGGTGGCAAGTTTATCGTCAGTGCCTCTGACGATAAGACCCTGCGAGTCTGGGACACGCGCAACAAACGGGTAATGAAAACCCTCGAAGCGCACGTCCACTTTTGCACCTCCGTTGGTGAGTATACAATTGTCAAGCGGCCTTCATAGCTTAACAAAACGCATTTACTTGGAAATTTAAGAAGCTACAAAGGTTTACTTTATCATCCAAGAGGTATAGCGAAGTTGCCGATTAAAAAGATTAAGTGATCGTATAACATATTGAATCATTTTTGTTATCTTATGTATGATTAAGTGTTTTGATTACATAAGTTAGAATGTTGTTATTGCACCTCAAGTTTCATTTTGATCAATCTTTTTAATATATTCTGTATTTTATGTTTGAATATGAAATAATTCAGGAAATTTATGTATATATAATAATAATTTATGTATATAAAAAGATGCGTACTTCAAATGGCTAATTGAAACATAAATTTAGATTACTTTAAGATTACTTTCTCGAAATGTTTACGGTTATTGAAGATTTTTCTAAATAGCATTCTAATTAATATCAAAATAAATTGAATCGCATATCACAATATGGCCTTGATATAATGTGAGTTTATAGATTATTCGATACATACGCCAACGGTGTGCTATTTTTACGGTATATTGATCGGAACAGTTTATACATCAATAACTACTAGTTGAATGACAAATCTTATGAATTTTTGTGTTGCCGTTGCTAAAACTAAGAATGTTTTTACTTCTTTAATCCTGAAATATTATTAACATATCGTATTATCTATAGTAGTAAAAATAAAATAAATCGATAATTACGTGAATCTAAAAGCGATAGTTTGTAAGATGTATTATTTATTTCTCGAAACTGTTGAAGCAGTGGCCTATATATCTATTTTAGCCTATTTAAGTGCTCTGTTTTTTGTAACTTATTCTATATGCGGTGAATTTATTTTGAAATTTCTGTTAATTAGGAAAGAGAATTAAGCTCACAAAACTTCGAAGAGCTGTTATAATAATGATAGTCTAGTTAAAGGAAAAAAACAATTTTTATTTCATATTTTTGACAAAATATCTTATCTCTGAGTAATCATAGTTATGTAATCTGTTACTCAAATATAAATAGTTCAACTCTGCCATGATATATCGTATCGAAGACACTATATGATAACATAAGATATTTATATATATAATATAATAATAAATATTCAAAAGAATAAATATTTTTAAACACCTTTAATAGAAAAAAATATTTTTTCAGTAATCTGTATTTATTGATTATTGCATAAACTCCTCATGAATTGCAGATTTTCACAAAAGCCATCCTTACGTGGTCACCGGTAGTGTCGATCAAACGGTGAAGATTTGGGAGTGCCGCTAGTCACCAAAACATCAAGGTCTCGTTAAACCTTCGTCGAGGAAGAAAGATTTTGGAGAGAAGGCGAACGATGCGCGTCGAATTCGATGAAAAGGGCCGAGAGAGTAAGCTGCTACAAAAAAAAAGTTATCGTACATACTACTATTATTAATATTAATATTATTATACACACATAAACACGTACGATTAAGAGCTCTTTAATTAATTTATAATAAAGTATAATTAGTAATTATTAATATTACATATACGTTTTACCGTAATGAACTGCACGATTCGAGGAGAGTCGGTCGAAATTAACTTTCTGTCATGAGGAGGACATTGCCATAATTTCGTCGACGATGAAAAAGAAAAAATGAAAGAAGTAAAAATTCAAGTGTTTCGAATCGACTGATAAAAAATGGTACCGACATGACAATGTTGCTTCATCGAACCGATTGGTTGATTGTTTCACAGAAACATTATCCTACTACGAAGCATGTTATAATTGTACGTCTGGCTCGTTCGAACGTGTCGTCCTCCTCGATCCGTCGACAATGACGAGAATTTCGGCTTATGTTGCGTCTCTGGAATAGAAGAAAAGAACATAGTCGCTCGTTTGCTATGCTGACCTCTCCTCGAGCGTTCTTGACGATGTGACATTGGAAAATGACATCGATACGTATAACAAACAGAGATTCGCGCGCGCGTGCGTATACACGTATTAAAAGAAAAAGGTATAAAGAAAGGTATGCGAGGCGTCATCATTTGTTGTGTACTGTGAGCGTCGATAAAATTGAATCCAGCCTCCGACCGAGTACGTGGCATGTACCTTCGTACAAAAAAGTAAAAGGATACACGATGTAATAACAAAGTGCGAATGGACGTGCCAAACGGGTGAACAGATTTCAAGTGAAGTTGAGAATCGAGTAGCGCCCATTTGGTACGTTCTATTCTTACTGCATATTCCGTATGTGTGTACTATTCATACAAGAGAACTATTTCAAATTGTTCTCCTAACAAACAAGAGTTAAACGAACGAACGAACATCTGATATGATCGGCCGAAAGCGAACTTAATGCGGAAGGAATAATATAGTGTATCGATAAACGAGACGTAGTTTTTCGGCAATGCATGACGTCCAATCAACGTGCATTATTAACGATAATACTAGAAGCAAGGGACGGCCGAATGGAGCGTGCGATTTGTGAAGAAAATACGCGGAAAATATGTACAAGCATGTATTCTTGAGTACTTGAGCCGCATAATTCGTTGCGTGGGTCCCGAGATACGAGGGGTATTAGTTGTATATTTAGCTCTAAACTACTATTAGCGGTAGTGCAGACGTAACGTAGACAAGAAACATGAGGAAAAAAAGAAACCAGAAAAATAGAATCAGGCCACGAGTGTACGATCGATCGGTACAAACACAACACACACCATATATAATATTTACGCAGGCATTCATGGAGACCTCGTATAACAATGCTTAATCGATTAAGGCCGATTTTTCAAACGTTATATTCTATTCTCCGCTATTACATTTTTCCTACCATTTCCCCCC